>JBBMJZ010000001.1:5071616-5093318 GCA_037833815.1 Zingiber zerumbet
GATACTGTCGTGATGTTGTTGTCGTATGCGCCCATGAGCGTTACCTACGATGAAATTCTTCAAAGAGTATAACTCCTACGTACAAGTTGATCATTCATTCATTGTGTCAACGCTAGGATGATCATCACTGAATAATGATTTCCTCCGATTTTCTTCAATCTGTAACGTACGCACTGCTGATGCTCCGCCAAGAGGAACCCACTAATAAGTTGTCACTTGGAATCTCATTTCTGTCCATTTTATATGTTTCATATATGCATCGCTAGTGAACTGAATAAAGATATTCTAGTCTAGCAAAAAGGCGAGAGCCGTTTGAGTCATCCGAAGGCAGTGGAATCCTAGCAGAGAATGCTACGAAATGTGCTTACTCAGATGCCACGAAAAATGCCAGCATCAGGCTACAAATCTACAATGTGCATCACTTATAACATGCACCCAAGGATGACGATTTAAAATATAATCTCACAATATTCCATTTCAACCAAATATCATATTACAACCTAAGAGCAATAATTCATAATACAAAGGACTAGATTATAGGAGAATGAAATAATTAATTGAAAATTTTAAATACTATATATTTGCACTATAAAAGAAGGAATACAAAGACCAAAAGGTAAACATTAGCTTAACACAAGCTAAAAGAAAAACAAAAATCTAAGAGTAGAAGCACTCGGAGACCAGCAAAGATTACTTGTGACAGCAGCCATATTATGCATTACTGAGATTTTTTTTTTTTTGCAATATTTTGTTGTTGAAAAGAATTACTATAGCAGGAAGCAAAACAATAGAACTAGTGCCAACTCAAAGATATTGAGCTCATTGAAGAATTGAATTATCTGGTAAAAGAGACAACTGTACATAGAAATACTTTAATCTGCCCACCAAAAATTGAATTGGCGTATGGAAGCTTTATGCGTTAACTATAGGATATGAACAAAATCATTAATTTCATAGATGAATGGGCTGGCAATACTTTAACACTGGAGAAGTTGAGTTTTTCAAAATCTTGGATTTGGGGGAGCTGTATGCCATGAACCTAGATCCATATTAGTTGCATAGAAAGGTGAACGAATTCCATGTGCCTTTGGAAGGTCAGTTGGATTACGATCTGCAATATAGCCCTTGGCAGTTTCAGCTTCAAATGGGAGCTCTTCCAATACCTAATCATTCAAACATATGCAAAATCAATCTCATTCGCACTTAGTCAGAATTAGTTGGGAATCTAACAACAATATGGATGTCACATAACTTCAAGGGCATGCAGACCTTGGATGCCTGTTGCAAAACCTTCAGTTTTCCACGAAGCCGTTTTCTTTCGGCAGCAATTCCATCAGGCTCCTTCAACATCTCATCAAACATATTTTCCCTAACAATGAGTTATCATGTCAGGCATGATTCTTAGCAAGATAAAACAAGAAGAAAAAAACAAAAGGGAATATATACATATCAGTAACAATAGAACTTGTTAAAAAGATGACTGATTAAAAGAGAACAATATAGGCAGTACCTGTAAAGTTTTTTGATTAAAACATTGTGCAATTCCCGTTTTGTATGATTAACCTATGAAAATACATGAAGCATAGAAGTCGTAAATACAAATCCATATCAAATTGTCCTAATAGAATAATAACAAAAATGTAATCTCATAAAATTTTGGTTATTGTCTTCAACTGGAATTCTAGGGCAATAAATTAACTAAGAGTTGCATTGTTTAATTTTTCATCAAAATCAATCAATGTATATTAACTAAGAGTTATTTTTAAAATTTTTACTGAAACAATAGTTTATATATACACACACATACATGCACACACAACACAAAAATTACAGAAAATGAAAATAAATCAAACAGAACAAACATACATTATAACTCCAAAAAACAATCTTCGAAGTGACATAAGAAAAGCTAACTATCAATCATCAATATCAGGAATGAAAAAAACCATAAACAAAGCTGAACGAGCAACTCATAGTTAACCTTTTAGAGCTGACATTTTCACTTTAAAAGTTAATATGCTATATAAGTGCTTTTTATATTAAATAATTTTAAATTCATCGCAACCATATGCTCCATCCTGAAAAAGTAAATCAATTATTGGCCATGGTAATAATCAAAACAGTGCAACCAAAATTTGTCATGATGTTACAGTTTGTCACATGTACTACTCAAAGTTAACAACAATGACATATCTGTGAGTGCAAACTTTTGCAAGAATATATAAGTTTAAGTTTTGGGGTACCAATGTGAAAATTAAACTATGGAAAGGTCAACGACGGGGAGGAAATAATAAGCAACAATGCAGTTGACTTTAGCAGTAATTTTCTTTAGGTAGCATCAGTTGTCAAAATAAAAGATTCTTAGAATATTACCCATTAAACATGTATTGGACCAAAAGTCTATCCTAGTTTTCCCTTCACTGAGCCTATATCATACTGCAATTCATTTTTATAATATCACAAAATGATTCTAGGAGCTTAATAAAATCGTTACGTTAACAACAATTAAAGCGCTCAGGCATTTGTGTTTACAAGTCATGCTGTATCAAATCTTGGTTGTCTAACAATATCATAAATATTCAATCTATCTATAAAAAGAAAGGCATATGAGTTGTAAATATAACAGAAGCAGGATCAATGCAATGTTATTACACAAACAAGAGACAACGATTGCATCAAGCATACATGATAGATAATCACAAGTCAGAAAGAAATCAATTTCTAGTGCTATTCTTAAGCAATTAGGAAACCATCATGTCTAAAAAGGACATATTGGTTTAGTGGAGCCTTGTGTCTTGTTATGATGCTAACCAAGGATTAAAATAGCGTGTAAAATCGGTTGAAATAGGCAAAATATCTCATTCCGCCTGCTGACTGACACCGGCACCGGCATGACCCCAACACCAATCCTGTGGTGCCAGAAAGGGATCACACAACGCCTTTGTTGCTGCTACGGGGTCACACGACGCCTCCGCCGTGGCAGCGGAGGGGTCGGTGCGACCCCACAGCAGTAGTGACGGCATCGCGTGATGCCTTTCTGCCACCACATGGCTGGTGTTGGGATCATACGGTAGTCGCAACTAAAAGTTAGGTGTTTTTTTAATTAAAACTTAGGTTGATTGCTTTAATCAACTTCTAGCTAAAATAGGGATAATATAAAGAGGCTTTATTAACCCTAATAAAATTATCTAATTAATTATATATTTTATTTATTTTAATTCTAAAAAATATAATAAATTATTTATTTATTTATCTATTTTCATATTTATTTCCTTTTTAAAATATTATTTTATATTATTTATATTTTAAATATTTATGTTAAATATTTTATTTTTAAAATTAATATATTATATAATTAAAAAACACTGAAATTATATCGGCACGATACGATACGATACCGAAACCGTATCGTTCTGATTCAGAACCAAAACTTTTGCATGGATCGAAATTTTAAACCTTGATACTAACTACAATGTATATTTATGTGTATAATTTAGTGGAATCTATAGTGGTAGACAGATTGGTTTAGCTCAGAAAAGAGTTAGTTATGTGCTTACATTGATATTAATACTATACAGACTTAAGACAATAAATCCCATAGTGTGTGCTATTGCATATGCTAACTTAGACAATAAATCCATGGTGCGCGCTATTGCTTATGATCATATGCTAAATTATGAGATTTTAGTTAGAAAAAAAAAAATAAAACATGAATTGCAGGGACGAACTTTGCCATCTAAAAGATTTTAAATAGATGAAACTGTAATTTTAATGATATAAAAAATTTAAAAGTCTATTTGGATGGTAAAAAAATCTGTTAATATGTTTTAATCATCTTAGATCTATCAACAAGGAGAGATATCCATCACAGATAAGGTGGAGCCAAAATGAAGAGCTTCTGAAATAATCTGCAATTTCTTGTGCTCTTATGCTAATAGAAAAATAGTGAGTGGCATGATCAGCAATGTAATTTTAGTCAAAGTGCAAGTCAGAAAAAAGCACAACAAAGTTAACAAAAAGTCGAGACAGATACACTTAGAAAAAAAATAGAAGTTTCAGTATTCATGAGCATTCAATAAATAAGGAACTAAATTAAGATGATATGATATATTCATTAACAACCGATAACTTCCATACTTAAAAAAATTTAGATCAATAGACAAAAATGTAAGAATGGAGACAAAAGAAAACTGTACTTACTGAAGAACATTTACATGATCTAAGTGTTGCCTAATGATATTGCCTTACATAAAGCTTAACATCGTGATCAGATCTTTACCATACACTAGTACTTAATGGCAAGATAAGATCTATTAAATTGGCCCTAGTAGATTAGGAGCATGATGACTTGTTGGCCACATTATTGTGCCAAGCACTCACTATAAGCAGAAATTACTCAATAGGAAGCTAAGTTTCCTCAATTAGTTGCTCAAACATACTAATAGCAAACTGCACTCCAACTAAATGCATGCCAACAAAAATCTTATTTAGATCAGGTAATATAGATCTTTAATTATAAGTACTTTTGAAATAAAAAGACAATTACCTCGTAGAAATTTACTTTTCTAAGACAAATGAAAATAAAGTTATGACTATCAAAAGAAGACATCTAAATAACCAACAAGAATATAAGACTTTTACCAAGAAGTGCATGATGGCCTTGGGCACTGAGTCCTCAACATTTTTCCTCACAATGTCAAAGTATGATTTCAACAGCAACTTTGTAATAGCTATCTCCAAAGCCTCCTGTTCAGTTGGATTGTCTGAGGGTTTCAAGGTTAATGGTGGCTGCAGAAGGAAAAAAACATGGAACTTTAATCAGTGCATATAACCAAAGTTGTCTGTAAACACCAATGATACATCATTCATGTTGATGGTACCTCTCTCAGTTTGATCATAGAAAATGAATGGTCCCATGTTTGTAAGGGTGCATCATATGACTTATTGATCACACTTTCTTTTGCAGGTGCACAATCCTCACTAGCACCCAAAAAGGATGAAATACCCCAAATCGATCCACTTGTACTTCCTGGTCATCAAAACAATTCAAGCAGCACAAGTCAATAGCATTTCTTACATTTATCCACCAACCAAAAACAGAATCATTGGACAGACTAATATATAGCAGGGGATAACTCATCATAACATAAAAATATGTTAGATCCGAGTGTTAGGGATCAGATTAGATCTTATAAGGAATAATTTCAATTTATTTTTCGGGAAAATTAAACTGTTCTTAGAAAATTATTTTTGTATTAAAAAAATATAAATGACCAATACAATATCAACATTTTAAATAATCACAAATTTGAGTTATGATTAAAAAATATTTCCTCACCAGAAGAACCTGGTCTCTCTGAGTCTGCAACAGGTCGAATACCCTAATCACCAGAAAATAAGAAAGGAAAGAAGTATACATAAATTGAGAAGTTCCTGATGATTTCAAATTCCCATCAATAACAACAAGAGTAAAAATTGTAAGTCACCTGCAAGTGATCAGAAACAGCTCCATTTGCAATAGATCTTGTAAATATGCCTCGTGACTTTGAAACCTTTTCAACTCCTTGAAATTTATCTGAATCAGCTGTATCCTAATACAGGATAGGTGCTTGATTCAAAATTAGATACCAAGAGAAAGTTCAGACAAAACTTGACTAGACTAAAAAGATAGCTAAAGTTAACAATCAGAGCCATACTAGCTAGTAGCTAATTAATAAATTTTCCACCACTTAAATACTAAGGAATTCCATCAGCTAACTGAATTGCTGCTATAATGGAGATCAGGTTCCTACTGCTGATTCCACAATGCACATTCTATCCTAGATTGTACACAAGTCGTATTGTTGTACTTCAGATTGTGGTCAGGTGTTCCTAGTTGTGCAACAAATTGCTAATAGCATTTAATAGAAGAAATGAATATTGTTTACTTAGAAAGAACTCATCTACATGTGTACGGGGACATGGAGATACCTAGCAGGCACAAACAGATTATGGATCCATGGTTTCAAAGCAATGTTAGGTTTAAAACCTTCACCATGAACTTTCATATTTAATTCATCTTGTTTCAATCACTTAGCATGAGATTGATTATGGTATACCTCTTCTGAAATCTCTCCTCTTGAAGTCAAAATCAGATTTTTACTCGTCTCTAACTGAACGAATGACTCTTTTTCCGACCAATCTAGCAGTAGCATTAGAGGCTAGAGGAAGTTAGGGACTCCCAGCAGAAATATTAGGGAGATTGTTTGGATCTTTTCCGTAGAAAGTTTTGGTATTCAGTATCTAGTTCAACATGGCTAAGATTTCCGTTTGATATATTTTCAGTTTGAAACTTTAATCACACTTTTGTTCACAACACTTTTCTCCATCTCTCTATTAATGAAAACCCAAAAGATGGATTAATGATTATATATTTCTTCTTAGAACTTTTTTCTCCAGTAAATTCCAAGCTCTTACTAAAGCTTCTTCTGACAACTTATGGCTTCTAGTTATACAGGACTTTTCTAAACCTCCTATGCATTTACTCCTTGTCATAAAAATATATATTGAAACCAGATTCTATTTCTTCTTTGCAATCCTTCCCACATTGCAACCTCATCTTTGCAGACTTCACAATCCTATGAATATATGTTTAAGAAAGAAGAAATATATTCATGAAGACTTTACCCATTAAAGATCAAATAAACACATCTTTGTCAAGTCGAATTGTCAACTCCTTCCGAAGAGTAGTTGAAAGCTCTATTGCATTATCATGTCCTCCACATCTTGATCAAGTGTCTTATCAATTTTATTTGTTGCAACAATCTGGACGTAGGTTAACACTCATGCTCCAACTTAATGTGTTAAGAGCAACTGGAGTTAATATTTTGGATCCACATGGGATATTTCATTAGTGTTACAACAATCATAAATGTTTGGTGTAGTTATGCTATTAATCAATTCAACAAAATATTACTCATTTGTTGTCTTACTGAATAAACAAAATTTTTAATAAAGTTTGGACATGAATATAAATCAAAATTTTCCACATAGTTCAACGACCTTGGAATAGACACTACTTTGCTCATAATATACTAAATGTCAGAATTTCCAATTTTATGGAAGAAAATGCACCTTAAGTTTGGGCAATGATGGAACTAATCTGGATGATTTGACTTGCTGTTGAGCATATTCCACAGCCTTGCTTCCACCAATAAAATTTGGATGTGAAGTATTTATATAATCCATCTGCAGAACATTATGTAAATTAATGCATTGAATAAATGTCTACTTGGTTAAATATTGCTATAGGAAATATTAGGAAAGCAATTTTAAAGCAAAATATAAGAAGCACTAAATGTTGAGATCAACCCACAAAATGAAATGATAGAAGTTTAAACATTACGTTGTTGGAAGTAATCTTCCAGAATTCATGTTCAATACATGTTTGCCAGAAGAAACAAATGTTACAGAACGAGCAAATGAAATTTCCATAACTGAAAGCATTTAATTTCTGGTTTTCTGCAATTAACTAAATAAATAAACTTCAAAACCACTGCCACATGACTTCTAACAACCTTTTCCAAAGAAAAAGCAAGTTCCTTTCCTTATACTGCTCCACATGAATATACATTGAAACAAAGAACAAGAGAAAGATAATTATCCAACAAGATAACAAAGAAAAGAACAGAGATATAGATAATACTAGATGTGCTTATTTCTTAATAGCTAAAGGAGGAAAAAAAAATACAGAATCACATGCACAAACATTTAAATGATCACTCTGCAGCAAAAAAAAAAAACATTGGGGACAGAAACTATGACGAACATCATTGTCAAACTGTTCAAAGTATTTGAAGCAAGGTTTAGAACCCTTATGTTGTACTGGATTTCAGTCTCTAACTAGAATGGTACATCTTTGGTATCATGCTAAGCCAACACTCAGAACACATTTGCACACTTCCAAACATGCCAAGGTTAATTCAAATAAACTATGATCCTATAATCCGCATCTGCTTGACTTGTTTACTTCATAGCGATTAAAAAGTTATTTATACTAAAATTTCAAAACAATAAGTTAAAAAATACTAGAAGCATTTTGACTATTGATTACACCAAATTAATATCAAAATTAGTGTCATGTATCAGATGAGAGCAAAGCTTAAACTATGATTCAATATTAGAGCTTAGTCCGCTGCCCAAATAATATGGTTTTAACAGTGTTGTGCTAATGCTCGACACATTACAATGTGCATCGAAACATTCTGGATAAATTTAAGTAAGTTTTACACCTTTAATATCATTTCACTTAGTTTATTTGATTATTGAAATAAAGCATAGTAATTAAATTTTAATTGTATTAAAATTTTGTTGTACCACAATGCACCAATACTTGGCATGCTTTGACATGTGTTAAGTGTGCTAAGATGAATTTAGATAAGTTTGCCAATTTAATTCACTTTCATTTAGATTTTTCTACTTTTAATAAGCATAAGACAGTTGAATTAAAAATGACTTTACTCAATTTTATTTAATATGTTGCTTCACGGTGAAGGAAAAGAGATTATGGTCAAAGATTAAAGTGAAAGAGCTATGAGATGGATGCTACATGTTCCGCCAAAGTACAAAACACTCAGAAAAATATTTATAGAGAATGCTAAGATGGATAGTAAAATAGAGAATGCTGAGATGAATTGTGAGGTAATTTCTAAGAAATGATGAAATAAAAAAATACTAAAATTATGGAATAATTAGATGTAGCTCGAATAATTATTATAATGCCATGAACATATTGAAGTAGAAAAAAACATTGAAACATTTCAAAGTTAAACAAGTTGAATCAATATGGCCTGTGTACCTACTGAGAAACACTAACAAGAAAATGCATCTTAATTCAATAGTGAAATTGAACGCACAAGAAAACTTCATGAAAAATAAAAGGTATACTTTATTAAGGTTTAATAAATGGCAACCTTTCAGCCGTTTTAGGCAGCCAACCTACTGCATAGCACATTGAAGCAGTAGGCATCAAAATAATACTAAACAAAAAGGTTGATATTAATATTAAAAATGATTTAAGTCAAAACAAATTTACAATCAACAGTGCATAATTGGTAATTGCTAAAGAAACACATAACAACAAAACACAATTGACATTATAAGTAGCAAGAAAACATATGATATAACAAATCAAGCAAGCAAGTTGAAGGGGAGCCTTGGCACAACGGTAAAGTTGTTGCTTTGTGACCAAAAAGGTCATGGGTTCAAATCCTAGAAACAGCCTCTTGCAAAAAGCAAGGTAAGGTTGCATACAATGGATCCTTCCCTGGGACCCCGCATAGCGGAAGCTTCATGCACCGAGATGTCCTTTTTTTTTAAGCAAGCAAGTTATACACATAAGTAACCAATCTAATAAGTCATACACATAAGTATCCAATCAAACGAGTTATACACATAAAGCTAATAAATTTCCTATTAACACATTGCAAGAAAATACATAACTATATAACAAATCAATCAAGCAAGTTCATAATTAGTGTCATGCTAGAATATGAAAATTAAAAATATTATATATAATTTAAAGTTTAAAATCACCCAACCACAATAGTTAGTCTAGTTTACAGGAGAAGTATCAAACAGAAGTTCATATTAAATTCCTCATTACCACCCTCCGCATTTTATAGTATTTTTGAGCTTGTTTAACACATGAACCAGTTTTTTCCAATTAAACCCACCTAGACCGCCTAGTTACCCAACCTGACCCTATCTAACCTAGTCAGACCAGCTAAACCACTCTTTAGAAGATACGTCTAAAGAGGACCACATAATGGGTAAGTGAAGTGGTTCCCCCAAATGGAATAGACAATAGTGTTTTAGAACAATGATCTCTTAGACTAAAAATTTGATTCTACATTGGATCCACTGTGCAATTTTAACTGAGCCTTAATTTCACTGATATGTAAAGGGCATAATTAAACATTAAAATTTAATAACCTGATTCCAGATTTTTTTTTTTAATGACACAAAGCTTTGGGTGTAACAGCAATCAAAACAAGAAAGAGGAGAACCTTGAAGTTCCTACATAGGTCACAGTAATAAGCAGTATATGCAGTATAGTACAATCATTATCTCAAGCAGATAGCTACAAGCATTCAGGAACGAAGAAAGAAAAAAGAAATGCAAATCAACCTCCATTCCAATGATGTGAGATATCATGGTTTCTGCAGGTTGAAGGCCTTCTCGCAAGAAGCTAGTGATTTCCTCATCCATGTGCTTTCGGAGGACAGGATAACAGTGCAGCTCACTAGTTAAGCAACGGTGACTCATCTACAAAGGAAAAAAAAAGTCAAACTGATAAGGCAGCTAACAATATAATACAGAGAAATTATGTATCTTTGTGAGATTCTGATAAAATATTAAAGAATATATGCCTTTATTAGTTCATTGTAAATGAACTTAGCGCACTGAAGGCTGGGATCTAGCAGTCGGCTTATCTGCCTTCGCACTAGAACTTCAAAAGGTGCCTGAAATTAAAAGTAAAAGTACATTAATCAAGTTAATATTTTGGAAAATTTGAGATGTCTAACAATTCATACCTCTGGAACAAATAAAGCAGCTCTTGGACCACTTGCATTTTGAATTGCCAAGCGAATATCTTCATCAGTTATGTCATCACAAGGATCGACTTCCTACCCAAGCGCAGATTACATGGAGTTAGAGAAAATCATATAAAACATATAAACAAAAACAACTGAACAAATAAAGAAAGAAACAATGAAGCAGTGAAGAAAATTCTACCCAAGTCCACCTAATCCATAAATGACAGAAATGTAACAAACCAACCAGATTAATTTCAAAGGAGGAAAGGAACCTCGAGGCATTTCACAAAGATTGACTGGAGAATGTAATGAATTCGTGCTCCACCAGAAAGTTCATCTGTCGACAGTTCATTTTTTCCATCCACTATGGAAGAGAAAACTGTAGTACAGGGTATGATAATGGTTCAAAAAACTTAACAAGAAAAGACACATAAACTAAAGGTACATTCAGAATACAAAGTAACAGAAACATACACCAAAAAATAGTGTTAATATGCCAAACTAGAAACTAGGATTGTTGTTTTGGTACTATTTATCTATCTACACAATAGTAGAACATCAAAAAAAAATTAATAATATTTCAAAAAATTCCTTTGAATGGAGATCGCATACTATTTCAAAACTCCAAAATCATACCACATTAATTTGGATATCAAATTGTAAATTTAATTTTTGATTGCCTTACACTTTTTGCATTCTACAACAGTTGACATTTCTGACATATACTTCTCAAGGTAATCAACTTAATTTGGCGACTAGGTATGGATCTCTTTAACAAAATTCATGACGATGGTTTTTTTTCCAGCCACAGGCTTCCAACCATTAATATATCTACAATTCCTTAGATGGCATATCACTAAGTGTGCATTATACCAATCTGTGTCATTAGAGCATTCTAATGTGGTACCGCCACATTAGCAGCCCCCTCACGAATGCCCCACGCCATTGAGAGGGAGTACAACATGAATCCAAATTAGCAAGTGCATGGACGGGGATCCACCTACCAAGTTTCAACCCCCCACCACTGCCGTCATTATCCCATACACTTACAAGTCAACCATGGGGGCCCATCAGAGCATTCTAATGCTTGCATGATGCAAAGTACTGGATCAAACTCTCAGTTTCCAGATTTAAAAGGCTCAGAACATTGTCTAATAGTCTTTCTCTTCTTTAGTCTTATACCAATATCTTCATCCTATTCATGGCACTCTAGGAAATGTCACTTTAACGAGTAAAAGTGTGTATATCAGGCTTCTTTAGTCTTCTAAAAGTCAATATTTTCTTTCAACTTATTATCTGTGAGAAAAATCACTGATCACTAAATTGATTGGTAATTTTTCCTACTGATTGTGTTCCTACTGGAAGAATGATTGGTACAAGGCAAGATTCTCAAAGACAATATCAGTGAAACACTTGAAATATAGCTGTAAGCATACTTCTATGGACATAAAATAAAATCAAAATAAGACCAACACATATTGCCTGGTTTTAAAAAATCTATACCAGACAATATGGGCGAACTTTATTACCTTGCCACCAACCAGTATGCTGAACATCGTTAAACAGGTTCAATAGCTTTGATATGAAGAGTGGGTCAAGCTTCTATACCGGAGTTTCCATGAGCAACCAGGATGAGGCTTTCACAAGCAGACGCAAGGGGAAACCTTCCAATAACACAAAGGCTAAGTTTTTGTTGCATTGAGATGAGGCTTCTACAAGCATGAGAATTGTCACAGGAAAAGGCTTTTGTGATGGGACTCTGCAACAAGGTAGGCCAGGAAAGGGGATCTTCTTTTACAGGTATGATTCCTTCCTTTTCTCCCCTTTTCCTCATTCAGATCTTCATCCATTTCTCCTCTTTCTCCTCCCTCATTCCTTCCTCCTCAGCTCCTCCAGCACCACATTTTGGCAAACTCAGCACTACACCCACATGACACTATCATTCCAATAGCGAACCAAAACCCTCACTCAACAATATTCCTATATATGAGAGAGAAGAGATACCTAACACAGGGAAGAACTCTAATCATTTTCCCTGTCTAATATATAAATTGAACCAATCAAGATAAACTGAGTGGCCACCTGCTAGTTCAGTGATCCTTCAATTATGTAGTACAATCATTGCATAAATTCCCATTCTTAATATTATGCAATTTGAAGGTGCTTGGATTATAACAATATCATAAACGATTGATGATGAAAAGCTGGAACAAAATGTACTCAGCTCAACAAGAATACCACCATGATAGAGGAATCAATATGTAAAGGGCAACCCGGTGCAGGAAGCTCTAGCCAATGTAGGTCTCGAGGAAGGGTTTATTGTACGCAGCCTTACCTTGCTTTCCAAGAGGTTGTTTCCGAGACTCAAACTCGCGACCTCTAAATCACATGGCAGCAACTTTAGTGTTGCGCCAAGGCTCCCCTTCGGGAATCAATATGTAACACATATGTAATTCCAAAAATAGAGCATCAAAGAAAATTAATAAGAGTAGGATAATGTTATCATATCAAAATATCAAATCATACCCATGCTTACCCTCACAAAATTTGGCAAGAATGTTAAGTATTTTAACTCCTTGTCCATCCTGATGCATAAGAAAAATAGACAAGCAATACAAAATTACAAACAAATATGTGAAAAGCAATTACAAATTAACTCATTTATATTTATGTATCAGCTGTAAATATAACAATATATGAAGTTTGCATAAAATTACAATAAAGCAAATCATATAGAAACTGATAAGTAAATGGAACTTACACAATCAACAAGTACGAAATATGAATAACCACATTCAAGATCAGAAGAAGCAAATAAACTTAAATGAGAAAAGGATTAGTGCAAACAGTCAAAATTGCCATCTTCCATCGATCTGTCAGTGCAGTTAAACATAAGGCTTATGAAGGGTTGTACATCTGTATAAGTTTTCATCAACTCTAAGCTTAATAACTAAATAATTCCAAACACTATAATGACATTAGTTATATACAAAGATTTTCCATTATACCATATCTTATGTGAAAGTAACAAATATAGCTAGATGACTTCCAACATGTAAATAGAGATATACTAGAAAATTGAAAAGAATATATAATGTAGTTGCCAAAAGTGAATCAAGAGTAGCTGAAGGTTGATTAATATGGGGGCATAATATTCAGCTATGTTGCAACAGGGCATACAACTCCATTGCAATCACATACATGAATATACACAAGTGCTACAACTGGATCAAGCATCGAATTAATTTGATCACTTGTAATGATAAGTTGATTAGAATATATTATGATCTAATAGGGTCTATGGTTAATGGAGTTGTACTTGACAATCAAGTTATGGTGGATATAGTCTTTGATTTATTGTTCATTAGAGAACAAAATAAATACAGATAGTTTGCTACTTCATCTGATAGAAAGTACAATCCAATGAAATTATCTCATTTTTAGCTCCAATAATCTGGCATGCTTGCTAACCAAATCCTAAAGTGGTCATAAAATTGAATATATTTATAACAAGCTAGGTTTCGACAATATATTTGAACCAACTTAAAGGTGAATTTTATGTTGGAAAACTAGGTTCCACAATAGGGGGAACCTCAAAAGAAATTTACACCTTCTGATACTACAAATTCACAATATGTTGATCCATACTTCCATACTTCAATAATAGAGAATATATCAAATACTTGATTGTTTCAAACATTGTCATAATGTTTAGGTCATTGAGATCATGCAATTCTTAACATTGAGATCAGTTGAATAGGGATGCACACCTTTGATTCCACAAATTCACCATAGGTAGCATGCTCCTTAGCCACTGCTACCAACTGAGCATTTATGTGAGACTTCAATGTTGGCAATACAGCCATGATATGTTGTTCCAAAATCTGCAGAATAATTAGATTCACAGATAATCGTTAGCTTTAGTCATTTATAGTAAAACCAATTTATTATTTCCTTTCATTTGCCATCTGAAGGAACCTCATAGAACATAAAAACTCAGAGCGTTTACTCTATTCAATTTCTTAGCCAGCTGAGGTATCCCACAACAATGACAAAGACCATGATATGCCTGCAGCAGAAAATGTATTATAGTTGTGAAAACAATTGAATGAAAGAAAGGCCATCAGAGTCATTTCAAGAAAGTGTACTGGATGCTTGCGGAAAAAAGCCTCTTCAAAAACCAATGCATCTCTAATGCTACGGTTGACATCGATGTCCTGCATTAGAAGATCTAAGAATTTAGATTGTGTACTGCACTTGGACTCAGTGCTAAGCTTGCTTTTTTTATATGTAAAATTTTGCTTCTGAGCTTCTATTTGTAAGGCAAAACATATTAACTTCTTACAGACAAGAAAAGTGTCAATGTACACGATGATTGGATAAAAAAATAGTTTTTAAAATTACTGATTATTATTCAATATGAAGAAATTGATGAAGATATGATAGAGTAGACAGTTGAAACTAAAGTGTTTTTTCAAGTCGTGTGTTCATCTATTGCCCCTTAAGCTACAATAAGTTCGATAGATTATGGCACAAACAAACCAAACATTACGAGTCAAATTAATTGGCAGTTAGGAAACAATCAATGAAAAAAAACAGTATAGCAAACTAGAGACTGTTTAGTGTATTAGGAAAGATACAATAAAAAAAATACTACAATCCAATAGTCATTGAGTTCCGCTAAATTGATGATACAAAGGGAGAAAACAGGTTAATATGGTAAAGACAACTTCAAAGATAAATCATGTTGGATCAATTAAAATAGAAACTGTAGGGTGTAAAGGGAAAGCAAAATGCAAAATGCAAAAAAAAAAAAAACTCTAATTAGCATAATTACAAAATTTCTCAAGAAATATTGATTAGTAGCATAACTTTGCACCAATGGAGGGATAGATTATTAACTGATCTAAGTAGTGGGGGTTGACACGACTGAATGTTGTTTGAATATATGCACTACAACCAAAAATGAAACCAACACAGGGAGGTATATTACCATCACTTATGGGACAAGATATGTTCATATGATTAACCCAGTTATATAAGAAGTCTGCATTTCTTAGGATCATCAATTCCTGAATAAGAAAGCCTAAACAAGATGAAGTAAAGACAAAGGAGACATCAGGAATACCAAAATTGCAACTCAAACAATATGCGTGATTATGAAAATATCAAATAGTTTCAAATTTTACATAAGGATATGGGTAAATGACATAAAATTAGGCTTATGTAGACCCAAGACCAACAGCAAGCATAGGTTTACTTGAGAAGATCTAGAAAAGAACATTCAATTTTAGTCAAAATAAAATGGCTAAAAAATATCATAGAAATGGTTGGGTCAATACACATTTTCAACAACATATGTTTGTTGAACAACTATTAGCAATAAGTTTGAACATTTACAATGCTATTATGTGAGTGTGTGTGTGTATGAACTTGCTGTTAAATTCAAGTGGATGATATTGCTAAAGAGATCCAACATAAGACAAAATAAATGAGGCACCTCTTGACTACGATTGACGACTCCCACATAACCAAGTCGCAAAGGAATCACATTGCCAAGTAAAAAATTGTGTGCATCAGTTCCTCTATCCATTATATCCAGCTGTAACAACAAGAAAACCAGTGACTTTAGGCAAGTACCACTAGACCACCATAGCCACAAAATAAAGTTTATGAAAAACCACAAAGAAGACCTTAGTGATGACTCCAATTGTACGAGAACCTGCCAACAATGAATAATTTGTTTATCAATCAATCTAATTTCTCTCAAAATACATTTAATCAATTGTACCCAATCGCAAACATGGTGAAATAAGAATAAAATAAAATGACATTTGACAATCATACCATCTGGATCAGCAATTCTTGCAATTTGAAGTGCATCAGAATTTGCCAAATCAGCATTTGCTGGCGAAACAGCTAGTATAATGCAAGTTTCATGTTTGATATATGACATTATCATTGTTCTAATTCTAGCTTCAATGTCACTTGGTTGGTCACCTACTGGCACTTTAGTAATGCCAGGCAGGTCAACGAGAGCGATATTCAAAACATTGGGAGAGAAAATCTTCAAATGAATCTTTTTATCTGAAATAGCCTTTCTCATTCCGGCTTCTCTCTCTGTTTCTTCCTACAACAGATAGTAGGTAGAACAATAATTACAACTTAGGATTTAGGAATGGACCAAAATATTTCATCATTGAACATTCAAGCTTGTATTTATCTGATCATCAAAACTCAAAAATCACAAATCACAAGCTAGATATTAGATTCTGAATGAAAGAGTTTGCATGATTTCTTTTTGTCTCTTGAGAAGTTTGATATTACAAAATTTGTACACCTTAAGATACTGAAACAGGAATCAATATTGAAAAATTCAAGTTAGACATTTTGTCCATCTCTTGCTTCTTTCTAAGATATGCACAAGGGAATGTATAAAGTAACATAATTCATATATTGTCCAATAATGCAGTTTCAGTCAAAATCAAAGCCTGTAAAACTAGAAAATGGTTTGTGCACATCACACTTAATTGTAGTGTAGATGCAATGCTAATGTTTCAATAAGTTGACCAGCACTACAAAAGCACAATACCCTACCATTCCTTTTGCAAAAGAGAAATAATACTCAGGAAAACAATAATAATAAATGATCATCTAATCTGTGTTCTATTGAATGTCAAAACCTGAACATATAACTTGCATAGGGAATCAATGGGAGGTTTGGTAGTATATGTGCTTGTCTCCAGTACTTGACATTTTAAGTAGTTAAACAATAATGATAAATGATCGTCTAATCTGTGTTCTATTGAATGTCAAAACCTGAACATATAACTTGCACAGGGAATCGATGAGAGGTTTGGTAGTATATGCACTTTTCTCTAGTACTTGAAATTTTAAGTTGTTCATACCATGGTTTAAGGTGCCGTGCCGAGATGGTCAAAACGGGCGAAACGTCTCGTTCCGCCCTGTGACCGGCACCGGCACGACCCCGACACCAAACCCGTAACAGCTGCGACGTGTTGCGCGGCCCCGTGGCCGCAGCGGAGGGGTCACATAACCCTTTCGTTGCTATCGCGAAGGCGTCGCTCGACCTTGCAACTGCTGCAGAAGGGTCACACGACCACTGCGGTAGCGCCATAGTAGTCACGTGATCCCCGCGACCATGATTGAGGTGTCATGCAACCCCGCGGCAGTGCCAAGGTCGGGCAAGCTCGCGAGTGGTGTCGGGTTTCGGATTTTTTTAAATTAAACTTAGATTAATTATTTTAATCACCTCCTAGCTATGATGGAGATAATCTAAAGAGATTTTATTAAACCCTAATAAAATTATCTAATTAATTTTATATTTCATTTATTTGAATTTAAAAATTATAATAAAATTTTTACTTATTTATTTATTTATTTTCATATCTTTTCCTTTTTTAAAAGTTATTTTTTATATTGTTTATTTTCAAATATTTATGTTAAATATTTTAGTTTTAAATTAATATATTTTATATTTAAAAATACCGAAATTATATCGACACGACACGATATGGTACTGAAATCGTATCGTTCTGGTTCAGGACCGAAACCTCGACACAGGTCAAAATTTTAAACATTGCACTTAGCCTCATAACTATATATGCGCCCGGCCGGATGAAAGATCGTCCAGGCTTGAGTCACTTTATCTTATAAAACTCTCCGTGTGCGCCCGACCAAATGACAGATCGGCCAGGCTCAAGGCTTATAACCTCCTAGATATTTCCATATATACCTTTGCCAGATGAAATGTCGGTCGATTAGAGGTAGTTAACTTTGTAAAGTTCTTCATGTACGACCGATCATAAAGCCGGTTGGAGTTAAGAGACTTAGTTGCATATCTACTTCCAAATAAATCTTTAGTGTACACAGTTTTATCAAAGGGTTGCTTAAACGGATTTCTAGCATGCTCAATGTGTCATACAGATTTTTGACCTAACTTATGACAGCATTTAATACATGATAAAGCAACTTAATATAAGAGCAGGTATAAAGGTAGTCGACTTTATTAGTCGATCGAGATATATTCAGCATATAAGCAACAGACAATATTTTAACAAGCTGTCAAGATTGTCAGGGAATATTCCTTTAGGAACTCCTTCAAAGGTTATCCTGTTGGGCGACCATTTGTGACAACATATTCCTATAACGGCTTCGTTAAAAGCCTAAGCCATAAATGACAAAAGAGGTACATCTATGAATAAATAAAAGATTTCTTGTATACTCATTGCACAACAAACTAACAAACTCTGACACACGATGTCATCTCATGATTACGGATGTTATGATAGGTGGTATATAAAGGGAGGTTTTTCTACGTGGGCAAGGTACGCAATTTTACATCATCTAAACCCTATTCTTGTGCGACTACTTTCTCTGCAATTCCTTCATTCAGGATCGTACTAACTTGAGTGTCGGAGGGCCTTGGCAGGGATCCTCTTCCCTAGTTTTTTATCACTAACCCTCTATCAGATCATCGACATGTGCGCAGGATCACAAGGAGGTCTCTCTAAGAAGGGAAAAGTCTTGCTCTAGTCAACCATTCAACCATCATTACCAGCGCGCCATCTTTCCAGCTTTCAGACAGGATCAGTTGAGATAATATGTTTGTTTTTATGATAACAAAAGCTAAACCACAGTATAAACCACATACACATGTTTCTCTAGTTCAAAAGCACGCTATGGACTATGAGAGGCACAGTACAGGGAATTATTAGCATATAGTTTATACAATGAGTCCAAAAGGAATAAGGATTATTCACTTGAATGATTGCAGAAAGGCTCTATCATCTCAAGGAGAAATCCATTTAAAGCAATATGATTCAAGTCAATAACATAGTGATACTTCAGTAATAATATGTAGTTAAAGAGTTGAGATAGCCTAAAAGATCAAAATATTAATGAATTTAATCCTTACCATAATCAATAAGCATAATGATTTCAATCCACTTGAAAACTAAGAAAGATGCAATCTTACAAGATAGGTGTTTCCACTCTCACTCTCAAAAACATAAATGAAAGTAGAGTTCCAGTCAATGCCACTCACAACACTTCACTACCATAAGTTTACTCATTTTCTAATTCTCCATCACCATAAAGACATAACATACATGAATGAATCAAAAGGACTTATTGGAGTTCGTAGGAGAATAAGAGGCAAGGAAAATAGGTAAAAGGGAAGAAACAAATGAAAAGAGGAGAGTATTAGAATGATAAACTTGACGAGTTGACCAATTGATGTGCATAAAAGAATACCTCTTGTTGATGAAGTAAACAAATGAATGTGGGACTTTGTAACTGTGCTGGACTTGTTTTTACCACTCATGGAGCACCTCTTTGTTCTTGTTTCCTGTTCAACCGGTTAAGCTTTCCTTTAATCAGATAGTTGACTTGGCATGCTATAGTTTCAAAACTTAATACACATTCCTTGTGTAACTGTTCTTCATCATGAACCGAAATAGCTTAGTAAGATGGTTGCTGCATGTCTTCAAGGATTCAAGGTCAATGGAGTGCAGTCCACCCATTTGAATCATGGTGATTTATGGATGTATCAGAGTTGAGAAATGTTATAATGTTGACCTTTATACTCCCTTATAGCATCAAGTGTCAGAATCTGTTCAGAATTTGATCTTTGAAATCAAGAACGTAGGAATCAAACATTGGTTTGGCCCATGGAAATCAGGACACTTCCTTTGCTTTCCAATAGTTTGCAACAGCCTTCCCAAGTTGGAACATGGAAATAGGACCATCCTCTCTATCTTTCTGAATTCAGGAAGTCAAAAGATTAGTCTCAGAAACTTAGATTTCAGAGGTCTGTATGCCTAATTTATTCCCTGCTTCCTGCTGAATGAATAACAAGATTCTTCAAAGTCTCTCAATTTCAACTTCAGGAATCCCATTTTAATACTTCCGACAGCTAGGTAACTCTCTAAGATGGGATTAGTTTCTGTAATTATCAATTCAGAATTTAGTTCAGGAATTAAGATTCAAACAAGTTTCAAATCTGTTTCATAAAGAATTTTGTGCCATCCTAGTAGCAGGTTATCAGATGTCAAACACAGGATTCAGATTCAATGAACTTGCAAAGACTAAATAACACGAGATGCTGTCCAGATGCTGAATCAAACCCAGTTGCATATCTGCTGAACAAAAATTTCAGCATCTCTACATTCTGATTTTCTTCCTCCTCTCTTGACATTTGGGTCAATATATCCCCTTCATTTGTTTCAATTCCAGAGTCAACTTTCACAGAGTTACAGCTCTTGCATTTAGCTCCAGGTTTCAGATTCAGCAGGGGTCTTCCAGAATTCAGATTCCAGATTTTAGTTTCATAACTTCAATTCCTAGAAGTTTCAGAGTTTTGAACTCAAAAAACTTGAGAAGGGTAGAACATCAAATAACAATCAAAGACCAACAACTTCACTTGGCTTCTCACTGATTAGATATCTGCAAAGACAACTTGGCACATAATAGTTATCATTTCAGTTTTATTAGCTGAATTTCTAACCCTTGGCCACTAGTATAGATATGCTATTTCTCTTAACTGCAGTGTCAAAGTCTAACAGATGAAAAGATGCAAGAGCTAATGGAAGTTAGCTCACGGTTCAGAATTCATTAACAACATCAGCCATAGCAATTCAGAAATTGCAATTCTATCAATTCAGAAACTAAACTCAGCAACTTCCTGGAACTCTGCTGCTGTTGTTTTTTATTCAACAGATGTCACTTGTTTCCTGAACTTCTTGAGGGTTACATTTGTTGGTCCCGGTGTGGCCGGCAAAAGGGGGGTGAATTTCCTACAAAATAAAATTCAACCTTTTCTCGATCTTTGACTTGATTAGATTAGCAAAATTAATTACACAAAATACGAATGCATAAAATTAACAACTTAAAAGAAAAATGGTAAGAAGGCCAGATTTATTTAGTTACAACCTAGGTAATTATTAATCTAAGGCATTGAAAAATCTCTACTAGAAATCTCCTTTATTGAAGGTGGAGTAGCCTCCTACAGACATTGACAGCTTAGAAAAAAGACTAGGAAGTGATTACAGAAATTATAGTTGAGTTGTTGTCTATTTCCTAGCTCCAGGGGTCTTTTTATAGC
>JBBMJZ010000001.1:5203125-5238696 GCA_037833815.1 Zingiber zerumbet
TTCTTCCACCTCTTTTATTTTTAGTTGTTTAAATTAATTTATTAGAATTATGCTACTAATCTGAGTTGAGAGATTGGAAAAGGATTATTTTTATTTTATAGGCAATTCACCACCCTTTTGCCTACTTACCTGCGCCAACATATTTGAATAGGATAGTGGAAATAGTGGGGTAGTAGAGATCAGGATATTAGTGGAGATAATGGTGTTAGTGGAGATAGTGGGGTTGGTGGAGATAATGGGGTTGGTAGAGATTAAAGCTTTACCTCTATAAATAACCATGGGAAAGTTAAGGAAAAGCTTGATTAGAAGAGAAGGCATATCCTCAAAAGAATCATTTTGGCAAGGAAGAAGAAGTGTACTTCAAGAATCTCACCTTTCCCACCACCGTATCAACTTCCAAGGATTTCAGTAAGTCAGCTTACTATGCAAATTATGAGTTTTGAAAGTGATATTTTTATTTTCTGAAAATTATTTTGTTACACTACTGTTGTTACCAATTACTGGAGATTACTGATTGCTGTCATTGCTATATTTTTGGGAACTGAATTAATTATGAACTAAATGGTAGGGATACGTATTCTGAATACTTCTGATTTTTGAACTACTTTTGATTTCCGACCTCTCCTCTAGGAGGAATAATTCTAGAGGGATGATGTCAACTTAAGCCATGAGAAACATGATTTAATTTTAGTGCATATATATCATTTTGAGCTAACTATTATTTTTACTACTAAAAAATTGTTGCTTCTCAAGAACTACTGTATTTGTGTTTTATCTCCCACTTAAAATGAGGGCCCTCGTTGCCAGAGAAGACAGTCAGTCGAAAGGAGGAGAGAATCACCGGGAGAATTGCCCGAATCTCTCAAAACCTAGGGCATGGGACATGCTCAAAGATATTTGAAAAGTGGAATTAATTTTATGTCACGGGATTTAAATCATTAAATTGACTCCGGGTCATACTGTTCACAAAGAGATTTCCTCAATCGATCGTCCAATCGATTGCGATTAATATAATCGACTGCTTGATCGATTCAAGAAGGCTCTGTGTGACTCGAACATACACATCAATCGATCAGTTGATCGATTAAATTTTACTGAATCGATCTAGTGATCGATTCCGTGATTCTCTGTGTGAAAATACGGGTTTTCCAATTGATTGACCAATCAATTGGGATTACTGATAAGTCTGCATTTCTGATTTTCATTAGGACCAAATTTTAGAAATGCATAAATAATTATATACAATTCCAAAAATCATAAAATTTTGGGTATACATTACTTATGTCTCATATTATTAGGAAAAAATAGTTTTCGATGAAAATAACCTTATTTTTAAAGATTGACCCGTAATTGGAAACTATTTAAAAACTTCAATGTTTTTCTCAGGTTTGTATCTAATGAATCAATGGTGACTCCGATCAAAAGATAAACTTCACTAAGGTTTTCAAAAATAATTTTGAGATGTTTTTCAAAATATAATTTTCAACTATAATCTTTGGACTAAATACACATGATTTGTACACTTAATTTCCCTATGATTGGATAAATGAATGATCTATGAAAAATTCAATCTTCTTGACCAAAGTAATGCATTATAATAAGTATTATGACCAAGAGAATTGTCCCTAACCTTTCACTCCCATCTAAACATATCAAGAGAACAAACAAGGAAAATTCTATGTTTTTGTGAGAGGCAAAACAAAGGTTAAGGAAACTTCAAGTCAATACAATACATTCCCAATTCCCTTTGAAGAAAACTAAATTCAACTTTAGGAAGAGATTTAGTAAAAATGTCGGCAAAGTTTGATTTTAACTCAATATAATTGAAGACGATATTACTTCGGGTCACATGACCATGAATAAAATGATGTTTGACCTCTATATGTTTTGTTCTTAAATGATGGACGGGATTTCTTGTCAAATTTATTGTACTTACATTATCAAAAAGAACTTGGATATTTTTATAAGTGAGTTTATAATCTTCTAGAGTGTGGTTCATCTACAATAATTGTGATACATACTCTCCCATAGCAATATATTCCATTTTGGTTGTGGAGAGAGCTACACAATGTTATTTCCTACTTGACCAACTTATTAGAGAGGACCCTAGAAATTGGCATCCACTATTGGTACTTTTACGATCTAATTTGCATCCAACATAATCGAAATCAGTATATCCCACTAGATCAAAAGTTTCAGTTTGAGGATACCAAAGGTATACATTTTGAGTTCCCTTGAGACATCGAAGAATTCGCTTAATGACATTCAAATATGACTCCTTGGAACACGATTGATACCTTGCACACATACCCATGATAAACAGTATGTCAGGTCTACTAGCCGTGAGATAAAGGAGACTTCCTATAGCACTACGATACACCTTAGAGTCAATTTCTTTCCCTTCAATATCACTATCTAGCTTAGTACTAGTGGCCATGGGTGTAGATATATCTTTAACATTTTTCATTCTAAATTTCTTAAATAACTCTTTTTCATATTTACATTGATGAATGTAGATTCCCTCTTTTATTTGTTTAATTTGTAAACCTAGGAAAATGTCAACTCACCAACGAAACTCATTTCAAACTCACTATCCATGTGATTGATGAACTCATTTAAAAAATCTTTGTTTATGGAACCACAAATAATGTCATCTATATATACTTGGGCCACAAATATATCATTACTACTATTTTTCAAAAATAGAGTGGGATCAATTTGCCTTCTATGAAACTCTTTTGATACTAGAAACATTGATAATCATTTATATCAAGCCCGGGGAGCTTGTTTTATCCCATATAAGGCCTTTTTAAGTTTATATACGTGGTTTATGTAAGTATCCTGTGATAATTTTAATGTGATAAATCAAGTCAAGTTAGATCCTATAGTATTTTGATCATTGTGTCTAATTGTACATGAACTTAAGAGTACAAGAAGTCGAGTGAGAGACGCAGCTAGCATGAAGGATGACATGAAAAAGAGTTGATGGGCTCGGTGAATCTGAGGGACGAGGTGCTATAGAAGAATACGTTGGTAGATGAGAAGGGATCATGTGGCATTTTCGAGGGATGAGAAGCTGGAGCGAAAAATTGCTCGAGAAGAATGCCAGAAGATGAGTTCCAGTCAACCCAATTCTGAATGGTCGAGATCACCCAAGCGACCGGAGAAGGCGCCAAATTAGCCAGCCAAAGCTAACTAATCTGAGCGGCCAAATCAGCTGGTCCGGGTGCTTGGACCACCAAGGTGCCCCAGGGGTGCCTCAACGCTTCGGATTAGCTTTCGGTCCGAGTCAACAATGGTCCAGGCTTCCAGAGAAGGATAAAACTTTATCTCTTATCCATTACATAGTCGTTTGCGAGAAGATGAGTTTTGCCATGCTGGGGGTGCCCAGAGAGGGTCCAGGAACCTGAACCATACCACTTCAGCAAATGGTCAGTTTCAACTAGTGGACTATAAATAGAGCACTAGTCTTCTTCATTTCGAACAACAAACTTCTGTACTTCAAAATTTATTTTGTTCTTAATTTCTGAGCTTCATTTTCATGTACGAGACTTCTCCACCTCTGATATTTTATTCGAGAAGGAGATCTTCATAGTGAGCCGATTTTCCTTGGAGTAGCAATCTTCTGATTGCAAACCAAGTAAATTGTTTATCTCGTACTGCTTTTAATTATATTATCTTTTTTAGGTTTAACAACAAATATCCAATATTCAAAAATCCTTTCTTGAGCCCATATGTGTTTTTGTTGGTCCTACTATAAAAGGCATGTCCAAAAATGTATACCCATATTTTTCCACCACAACACGCATACCATGTCATCGCTCGTCAACTTGCTTCTATTTGACTGTTTGTGATCCAAGTGGGTTCGACTGCTTTAAAAGTGTATTTGCCAAAACAAATGTGATTGCCACAACATAAAATTCCTTCATTCTTCCTCTGTTGTTTACAAAATTTGGTTCTTTTGGGGTTATAGTGGATGGTAATTTCTTAATTCCAACTCTACTGCAAGACTGGACACGAAAGTTTCTTTTCATTCAGCCCTTGCAAATGAAAAGCTTCACTAATATGGCGCATTACAGATACATGGCAAAACGTGCATCAATATTCAATTTATATATAAGAAAATGCATATACATAATGTCCATAGTGCCTATCTATAATGATCCTTAATTTGACCATTCTCAAATGCCAAAATATTGTAATTTAATCTCAAGTATTGTTGGCAAAAATTTAGTCCTTTTTTTTTTTGCTCCAGATAAGGAAAATTTTCACCAGAAGCTAAATAAACATGTCAAAACAACAAATGTCCTGATAGCATGAAAAATACTTTATAAAACAATTATCTCTTGTTTGGAATGATTAGAATAAAACACAGCAGATGTGGATGATCTACCTGATTGCGAGCACGAGTAACATCAGCTTCTGAAACCCTATAGGAGAGCTTGCTAATCTCATACATAATTGCATAGGCCAAATCGTCCAAACAATCAGGCTGCTCAAAAATGTGAAACCCAGTTTAGCTACAAAGTCAGCTCTGACAAGTACAGAAAAGATAGTGGGTCTTACAGGTAATCACCATTTTATTCCTTGTATTTAAGCAATCAAAAGTATAAGCCATGCATATTGCAAAATTTCAGAAAAAGTTCAACAGACAAGACAACCAAAACCTATGACATTAAAATATATATACAATGCCAGGGAATATGAACAGAACTTAAAAGTCCATATTTTTCCTGAATCAGGGTTATACATCTAATCATAGGTACAAAATATTCACACCATCACAATTTATGTGGAAATAGTTAGGCTTGGATAAAAATTAATTACCCTCATTCCTGTATATTGTCAGGTAAACTTGCAGTGTTTCCCTGTGATCATTATTTATGATACAATTTGAAAACTAACTTTTCACAGGAATGAAAACACTAGCCAATATGTTACATAATAAATAACAATTCTGTGACATCCAGGAGGCTGGAACAGAGCAAATTGTTGCAGGTTCCCCACTGTATGATCTGACTTTAAGTGTGAATATCAACATAGAACTTTAACTAAACTATCATATGCCTCAATGTCACATAAGCACCTACAGATGCCTGAGTATCTCACTAACTAGATAACAGAATAGAACCTCCAGAAGCGGAAGATAGTGGAGTCAAAGATGTACACATACAGTCAAGAATAAAGATTCAATGCGACAGAATTTTAGGCATCATCACTAATAGATCCCCAAGAACTTCCCAAATTTGCATAAATACTTTATTTTCCATACTATACCAATACAACTGTGTACATGGCTTAACAGTTCATCAGTAGGTATAAAGTGTAACTTGCCATGCATATTTATTGTCTGTGTAACTCTCTTACGCTACCGTTGTTTCTACCAGATCTTTGGCCTTGTATAATATCTTATTCTTCTCTCTTTTTTGAAATTTATTTAGCCAAAACAAACATCTACAAATAGCAAGACAGTCACTTGCCCAATCTTTATAAACTATACAAATACAAATGGGTATATGGCTTAACAGTTCATCAGTAGGTATAAAGTGTAACTTGCCATGCTCTCTTAAGCTACCATTGTTTCCACCAGATCTTTGGCCTTGTATAATATTTTATTCTTCTCTCTTTTCAGAAATTTATTTAGCCAAAACAAATATCTACAAATAGAAAGACAGTCACTTGCCCAATCTTTATAAATTCTAATGTGCATCTATCAAAACCTTGCTTTGACAATATAAAACAACACCAAAAAATTTTTTTGTCAAACTTTTGTTAATATTTAGTGTTTATAACATTTTGAAAATTGAAATAAAAGGCCATTCATAGAGGAAAAAAACTCTCTAAATCAGAACTGGTGCTGCTTCAAATGCTTCAGTTAAAAAACACTTGAAAAGCTAGTCAACATAGTTAAGGATATGTAAATTATGAAATTTAAATTTTTTAGTCATTGATAACAACAAGACATGTAAAAAAAGTTGATCATAAGCTAAAATGGTGAATCATGGTTGACGATGCAACAAAAAAAATACCATAATAGATTAAAATTTGATGGTAGATGAATTATAAACCTTAGCAACAGCATAAACGCCAAAGAGACCAGTATCTTTGTAGTTTGTATTAAAAGCCATCATGCTTTCAGCAATATCATTGATAGCAATCCTTTGGGCCAACTCTGAACTGCATAAAATTGCAGTAAGCAATCAGCACAAACTGAAGCATAAAACTCAAATAGAATAGCATTGAACCAAAGGTTAGAAATTCACCCCATGTGCTTTCCACCACAAGTATTCTTATTCCAAGAACCTAACATGGATTGCATAACCATTAAAGCAATGGAGTCTGGATCTGTCCAAGATGCCCCGCTAAATGCAACCGCAAATTTTGCAAGTGGAATATCATCATCTATTATCCTAACCTGGAAGCGAGATAATTGAATAATTAAGAAAAAAAAATCAATTAATGACTAGTGAATAGAAGAGGATAATATCTAATATCTTAAATTGAACTTTCCCACCTCAGAGCCAGTGAAGATAGCTGGTTCCTTCTCAATCAACTGGGCCGCTGTGGTAGAATTACTTGACAGTTTCATGAACAACTTTTTGACCTGCTCAACTATATCGTCGTGCTTAATAGCACCAGCAGCTGAGATAACCTACATATAGACAGAAACATCTGCTGCTCATTAAATGTAAATTCAGCCAACACATGGATTTGGCCAATACAACGATCATAAAAATAGTGATATTAATT
Source organism: Zingiber zerumbet (assembly GCA_037833815.1). Lineage (NCBI taxonomy): Eukaryota > Viridiplantae > Streptophyta > Magnoliopsida > Zingiberales > Zingiberaceae > Zingiber > Zingiber zerumbet. The sequence goes on from JBBMJZ010000001.1 coordinate 5,209,876, forward strand.
TAGTCTGGCCTAATGAAGAACAAACCATTCTTGGGCCAGTGTAATGAGATGAAATGTAGTTCTTAAGGTGCTCTTTAGTAATTGTCTTTATGTTTTTGACAGGTCCAAGGATTGTTCTTCCCAGTGAAGTGTATTGGAAGGCAGTCGCATGCAAATGGTCAAAAATAACTTCTTCAGTTTGTCCCTCCACCTAGATGAAAATAACAGAGAAATAATTATTATAAGGAGCAACATTCAATAATATTCAAAGGTTTCATTGACGATATCTATGAAAAAAAATTATTAAAAAAAGACTTGAAGGGAGAGACATTAAAATGAAACAATATGAGAACTTCAGCTAGCATTTGGCAGTTGTAAATTCTGGTAAAAAGAGAATTTGAAACAACATTTTTCTTACAGAAAGGAACAAAGAAAACCCAAAAAATTACTTATAGAACATTTCATAATAATATGATTCTGCAACAGCTATTAGAACATTACAAGCATATGAGATACACACACTTTATTGAGGACACAGACAGAAAGACTTGCTTCAGTTTTAGATACATAATTCACACTAATTGCAAAGTTACATATGGGAAATTGGAAATAACTTATTTCAGTTAAAAATACATAAATTCCAACTGACAATATGACATTAAGTTCTGACCGTTCTTCTCAAAATTTCCTAATAGTCCTAGACATGCTGTGCTTGATACTGCCTAGCTGTCTTAACTGCCACATTTTTGGTAGGTCAACTTATTAAAAGTGTTTTATCATACGAAGTCATTAGTATTTTAAAATGATAACAATAGTAAAGAAAAACAACATTTGATACAAATTATCAGGTTCAAGGATGATACAAATTATCAACTCAGACCAACAACATTTGATAATTTTTTCTTCTATCATCCTAACAGAAATTGACCAAATTAGTTATGAAGTAATATGTACCAAACTAGATTTTCTAATATAAGTAACAAAGAACCATAAATAACTTTGGCGTCGATACTATGCAAAAGTGTGTTTTTTTTTACCACAGAGCAGGTAAAAGACGCTAGGTTTTGGCTATACCTCTTCCATCTCTCTGAGAATAACATTCCGCTCCCTCTCAATTTGTTTCTCATGAAAGCGTGAATTCTGCAGTATGTCCGCAAGGATTTCAAGCGCCTTGGGTACATCCGTATCCAACACCTTCGCATAATAGGTTGTCTGCTCCCTAGTGGTGTAAGCATTCAGATGCCCGCCCATGTTCTCAATCTCCTCCTCCAGCTGCCGCACCGTCCGAGACTCGGTGCCCTTGAAGATCATATGTTCCAGGAAATGGGCGGTTCCGTTCGTGTCCTCCGTCTCAAATCGGCTTCCAGCATCGATCCACACCCCGACGGTAGCGGTACGAGCGGCGAGTGTGGACTCCGTGGCGATCCGGAGGCCGTTGGGGAGTGTGGTGACGCGGGTCTCCGGGACAGCGAGGATGGATGTGTGATCGGCCAGAGCGGGGTGTGGCGAGGCGTAACGGAGGAAGCGGGGGTCGGGATCGTCGACGCGCTGGATCTTGGATCTAACGGCTTGCGCGATGCGATCGTAGGGCATCACGGGGGGTCTAGCCGGCGAGGAGGAGAGCTCGGCAGCATCGTGGGAAGCGAGAGCCGCAGCGGTGGATGCAGATCGGCCGGATAGCAGGAGAGGACGGCGAGAGAGCGCGAGGAGCTTCCGGATCGCCATTGCTACGCCCTAATTTGGATCGGGCCAATTCGCCCCGACGGATTTACAAGTCGTACAACGTCACTGCGAATCTGCCGTGCATTTATAGATACGGGGAATACCTACATTTCTTTTTTCGTTTTTTTTACTGACTGAGTATTTTTTATTTATTTATCATAAAATTATTAAAAATATAAATTTTAATGCATCCTTGGAGCCCTAATTTGGATCGAGCCGAGCCGTCCCATTTGCCACCTTTTGATATCTGGTGACGATAGATAGAAGGTTTTAGGTATTAGAAGAAGAGCTGCTTCTGGAAGCAATGACGACGTTGATGCCGGCCGTTTGCTGTGCTCCCTGCCGCCGCCTTCATCTCTCCGTTCCCTTTCTTTCCACTCGGCATTCTTCCGGCTCCCGTCGCCGACTCCCGCTCACTCCTAGTGCTGCAGTAAGCTCTCTTTTCCGCTGCAACTCGGAGAAACCAAAACCCTCTTAATCCTAGTCTTTCTCGCTCAATCTTTTGTTTGCAGAGTCCACTCGATGTGCTTCGACGGAAAAATTGTAGCTTTCGCTTCATCAACGTACCTGGAGGTAAACTTTGTAGCCTCGTTGATTCATCACTTATGAAAAAAAAAAAAAGAAGTGATTTTGACGTCGCTTTGTGTGTATTTCCGCAAGGTCGATCAATTAGGACGAGCAGAGTCTTTGCCTACTTGCCTGATTTGGGGAATTCCAACGATGGGCCGGCCATGGAGGACATTTCCTCCATGGTTGGCAGCGTGAGGGGATCTTCCTCGATCCTGCAGTCTGAGTCTTACACACTGGGAAATACTGATTCCCGTCATGGGAAGTCAGGGTCTGTTTCGTTCTGCGGATTGACTCACCAGATGTTGGAAGAGAGGAAGCTGATTTCTTCTCCATTCAAGGATGGGACAGGAACAATTGTGTGGGTTTTGGGTCCTCTAGCTTTGATATCATCTCTCGTCTTTCCCCAATTTTTTCTCAGCGCATTCATTGAGTCGGTTCTTGGAGATGAGATTCTTGCAGGTATTTATTGCTCTTGGCCGGTACATAACATGGATGATCTTACAATTGGGAATGTTTCGCTAATATAGTTGGGACAAGCTTAATGATGATGATTATGAGGATGGATATTATGATTTTGTTACAGTGCTTATGCTTTAGTTGTACAAAACCTATGATGAAACATAAGAAGTCAAATAAAACCCATGATTAAACTTACAACCGAGATTGTTTTAAAATAATTTTAATTGACTTAAAAACTTTAAATTTGGAAATTTGTAGCAATGTGACCTTAATTGGAGTCCAACAGTGGGATGAGATCCTCATAGCCTACCCCAAATAGTTGGGATTGCAGTTTGTTTGTTTGTTATTACTATTGGTGTATGATTTACAATCAATTAAGTGAGTTTTGATGAATGAAAAAGTAAGAAATATACTAGATCGTAGCACATTTTTTATGATATTGGTAGATATAGAAAGTTGAATGTGTAAAAGCTATTCTGAGAGAAGAAAATTCTGCTAAACATAAGAAACCTAATTAACCTACTTATGACTATTGCTGCATAAGATCAATGACATAGATGTCAAAATCGGCTGATACGATATGGATTGCCCAAGTTGTATCGGTTTTGGTCAAGGCTGATTGATCAAACTGAAGAAATTGATTGTCTCATAAACATCATTAGAGAAGTTTTAGAAAGAAAATCTCAAGGTTCAAAGAAATTATCTAGTGAGGAGTTAGATTTTATTAGAAATAGATGTAGTGAAAATGGTTGAGAATCATTAAAATTTGGTCAATTCATAAAGTTCTGGGGTTTAGCAAACTTCTAGCCAACCCTTGCTTGAATTCAAATAAATGTGCACAAGGATTGATTTAGAAAATGTGCACAACAATGTGAGCAATTCGTCTTCACTTTCCTTGAGTTTTTCTTAAAAATTTCTCAACGTTGTCACCACTCGAGCTGTCACGAGATTGATAGTTCAATTTTGCTAGTAATTTCTTGGAAAAATTACTGGAGAATATTTGATAACTAGAAACTCTTCTACTGTTTTCTTCTTTTATGAGTTTCTTGCATTTTATTTTTGTAAACTTTGAACATCTGATGTCTGAATTTTCATCCCGTTTCATCTGGTAACTATAAATTCTCTCCACAGAAATCATCGCATCATTATCTTCAGAGTTCATATTCTATGCTGGGCTTGCTGCATTCTTGTCGATAGCGGATCATGTTCAACTTCCATACCTTGACTTCAGCTCAAAAAGGTGGAGCCTTATAACAGGCCTTAGAGGCTACCTTTCCTTTGCCTTCTTCACAATGGGTTTCAAGGTGTTTGCTCCTCTTCTTGCTGCCTATGTTATATGGCCAGTTGTTGGCCTTCCTGCTATAGTCGCAATCACTCCATTTCTATTGGGATGTGCTGCACAATATGCATTTGAGATACACCTAGCAAAATGTAATTCATCTTGTTGGCCTGCATTGCCAATAATCTTTGAGGTATCAACATAGAATTTTTTTCCCCCGCTTTTATCTGATGCATTTTTAAAGCAGTTCATCCCTAGCAGGTATATAGACTGTATCAGTTGAACAAGGGAGCACATTTTGTGGAAAGGTTATTGTTCTTGATGAAAGATTCATCAACAAACTCAGCAATGGAAAGAAGTAGTGCATTGATTTCCATGCTAGCTGTTTTCCAGATCCTCGGTGTCGTTTGCTTGTGGTCTTTAGCAACTTTTCTTCTAAGACTTTACCCTTCTAGACCAGTCGCCGAGAACTATTGAAGGTTGGTATGCAATTTCGTGTATATTCATACATGCATATGGTTTTTGTTGCATTACTCAGATTTACATTCTAGTCAATGGGATCAGTTAAACTAATTTACCAAGTCCCTTAATAAGTTTTTTACCTTTTTGAAAAATGGATCTTGCTATAAACAATGCAAAGGTGGTAGTTTCTTGTGATTCGATTTCTTAAGGAGCCATGGCACATGGTTTACATTAGATTCTTGGTTTGCAGTTCTCATATAAAGAAAAATTTGTGTCCACCTCGATCCTTAGTTATAGTCGTGTGACCGAAATGGTTATGCGGTTCAACAACATTTTTGTCAGCTTAGTCAGTCAGATGAGTGTATCCATGCATGTTGGTCTTTCGACATGCCCTAACAACTTTTTAGCAAAATAGTTATGGTAGTGCGAACGAGCAGGGAATCATACCTTAACCTGGACTAGTATTCGATGCATCATAGTATTTGTAATCCATGATCATCTAAATCTTGTTCTTTGTCTTTTAATATGCTATGCTGATGCTATTTTGTAAATTTTTACATGATAATGAAATGGCCTGTATTGACTCGGAAATTACAGATGAGGTAACTAGTTTTTCACCAGCCATGATGACGGTAGGGATCGAAGTCAGAAGCCTGTCCGCCTTAACGTTTTACGATATCCAACAATGATCACCCAAAAGAGACTGAAGCTCAATCTGCGATCGTGATGATATGGTTCTTAACCAAGACTTGAGCACAGTTATCGTCGAATGACGATCCATCTCGGAATTTGAATTGAGCTCATCAGGACTTCTTGTGGATCGCCCGTTGCAGGAATGTATGTTAAAGATTTCTCGTTTGATTATCGTTAACCCATTCTGATGTCCCTAGGCTTTCTTTTTCGAAGATATTGTTATATGTTTACTTATTCACTAGAATCACTTGAAAAATGTGAGAATGAACTTCTTCCTTAGTTGTTCACTTGAAAAAAAATTTAACAGACAAGCTTAATAAATTTAATAATATAAATAGGCAAAAACATTAAACTCATATTTGTAATGCCCTTCATCCTTGTGATTACAAGTAGCAAATTATTAATATATTGTATTCTTATCTCCTTCAACAAAGACATTGCTCATTCAATTATTAAGAACACACTAAATGCTCTATTTTATTGCATCTTGTCCAAAAATGCTCCTCACCAATATGCCAATACCATACAAAGATTAATAATAATGTGGCAAAATAATTAAAATAATACATGCTTATTTTAGCAATATCCATCCATGTTTTTGCACGTACTCTTTTATTTTATTGTTCATGTGGTATGTTAACAGTGGAATTAATTCTGGTTTTAATTAAGAGGCAGCTTAAAGTTAAAGTCAACTTATTAAGTGTTCAAATAATTAATGGTAGCACTTGAGCATATGTTTTCCAATTATTTTCCTGCCCTTGTTCTAATTAGCAATTAATATCAATTTGTAGTATTATTTTGGACGATAAGTATGGATCGACTTGAAATTGCATTATTTTTTATTTAGTTTGTTTAAAATTTTACACTTAAATTTTTTTATTTGAAAAAAAGTCTTCTGCGCCAAGATGTATTGTGCTTCTTAAAATAAATTAAATCTCTCTTGACTTTCCTTTCTAGGTCATCTATCACACTCAAAGTGTTAGTTGACTTAGCATAATACGCATTACTTGAATATAGATATCTTGTTCTATGTACGATTCTTATAGTGATTATTATTTTGCACCTTGTCAAGTAAAAATGTACATAAAAACCTTGGGAAAAATAGCAATATTGAAATTTTTTTACTGCCCAAAAGCAAATTTAGAAATTTTTTTATTAAAAAAAAAATCAAATGTTTGTGGAAAGTGAATGTGTTTGTGTGTATTTAGTTGATTATTATCGTCACAGTATAAATAAATAAAATACATTATTGGAATATAACAAGTATTTTCACTAAAATTGATTCATTCAAACATGAATTTTCATTAAAAATTGAATATCAAAGTACTGATACATGTATATTCTACACCAGATACACCGAGCCTGGTCGCTGAGCCGTAAATCCACCCTCCCAAGTAAACAAGGGAAACAGTATCGTGGTTTATCTATGGATGTAGTGTGGGTTCCATGCCACGTTCAGACGGATTTCTTGAACTAATTCTTTTTAGAAAAAAAAAAATTTGGAACGTGGATTTCTTGAACTAATTTTTTTTAAAAAAAAATTAATACAAATAGGCTTGGCTGAAAAAGTTCCAGCAACAAGACCTTGCAGCTGTGATTCTTATAAAATAATCCCTTTTAAAAGAACATGAGCAAGGGCAGATATTTTTTTTATTTATTATTAAAATATATTTTATTTTTAAAATTATTCTTACTCTTTTATTAATGCTATTATATAACTACATAATAATAATAATAATAATAATATGATTTTATAATAACTATAATTACATAATTGTAGTAGCTATAATCTTATTGTTATTACAATACAATATTAACTAGTAATGATAAAAATAAGCCGTTTATGATGTTGTCTACACCATAATATTATCAAATGTTGATCAAAATCGAAGTCTTACTATAATACAATATTAACAAGTGTTGAGAGATAAATGCTCAATGTGACTATAATTAGAATTGAAGTATTCATGTTATATTTGTAAATCACTGAGAATTATTGATCCAAATCCTATATGAAAATAAATAAATAAAAAAGAGAGAAGGAGAAGAGAAAATCATACCATAGCTGTTGATAATTAGGATGAGCAAAAACTCACACATTCCAGCTCTTGGAATCTATCCCTCTCCCCATGATCATGCTCACCTCTTTCTTGTCTTACATCTCTATTATAATATATAAACAAAACCTGCACCTAACTCCATTCAAAGAACCACCATCCTCCTTTTCATGCACCAGCTCTTAATCCTTCATTTTCCACTCATTTGTGACTTCCCTAATCATGGAATTAGTAACAAAATTCTTCATTAGGCCAATCTCCACCTCACTTGTAGCATGCCCTTCACCTGCTTGTATAAATGCCGGAACCACATTCTCCCCCCAGCACAAACTACTCATCTCTCCTTTTCTCCAGTGGATGGAAATGGAGGGATCGTATGGCGAGGTGCCTGAAATAGTGGAGCAGTTCTTTGAGCAAGATCATCGGCATGACCCGGGCTTTAGGCTGCCACTTGTGCCTTGGTCAGATGGAGGTTTTTTTGCTCCTCAATTTGGCTATGATGGCTATAGTTGTCTGAATGAAGCAGATGCAATTCCAGCGATGCCTTCCGTGGATTGTTCCATGGAGGGATGCCAAATTCCCGAGCCAGCAATTTCTTCTACCTCTGCATTTGGAGATTTGGCGCATTTCATTAATACTGATGCCAGTGGCAATGAGATCGAGGAGTTCTCCTGCGTGAATCTACCACAGATTGTTCCTGTTCCTCTTTGTGATCAAATGCCAAAGACTACGAGAAAGCACATGGTTGATATCTCGTCAGAGAGGTCAGGCAAGGCTCAAGTTTCTCCGAATGCAAGTACAAAAATGCAGGCAAAAAGGAGTGTAACTTCTAAGAGAGGCCGGAAGAGGACTATGAATTTTGTTCAGGAAGGTGGCGATAAGACCGATAATTCTATCAACTCCTGCAGCTATATCACAGAGGATCAAGAAGAACCATCAAGTAATCCCCAGAGTATATATGCGAGGGTAACATTTTCTCCTCCTGATGCACCTATCGATATTATTGGGGCATGTTCTAATGCCAATTTCTGTATCTTGTGTACAGAAAAGGAGGGAAAGAATCAATGAGAGACTGAAAATCTTACAAAACCTGGTTCCTAATGGAACTAAAGTAAGCTTCGGATGGCTGATTTTCCAACTATATATAAATAAATACATATCGATGAAAGTAAAACTGGTAATCTAAATGATGTGATCTAACAGGTTGACATTAGCACAATGTTGGAGGAAGCTGTCGACTATGTGAAGTTTTTGCAGCTACAAATCAAAGTAAGTAGAACCAAAACTAACAACTAGAAGAACATGCTTCTCAAAATTATGAGTCAACATTTCAACTATTCCTTCTCTTACTGCTAATTATGATCATATTGCAGCTCTTGAGCTCCGATGACCTATGGATGTATGCTCCAATAGCTTACAATGGAGTCAACATAGGACTTGATCTAAAGATTTCTCCACTGCAAGAGTAATAAATGGGAGACTCCAAGAATGTTAAAGAGTGATATATAAGCTAACACTTGCAGAGACTTGATCATATCGGTATATAACATCAAGCAAAATCAGTGATAGTGAGCATATTAATTGGTTATGTTGTTCCCCTTTTCATAAGCATATTGCCCGTTAGTATGTAAATGACTTACTTCTCTTAATGGGATTTGTATTCAATTGTAAATGGGGTGAAATATCAAATCGAAGAAGAGTGGATAAATAAACATGTCTGTTTGAATATTGTTGGACCTTTTGTTTTGGTGTTAGCTGCAAATAACAAATAAACCAACAAAGCATTTGTAGCAAACGTAGACGTGTCAACATTTTACAATATATATATATATATATATATATATATATATATTGACACAATTCCCTAAATCAACTTTCACATCACAACTATAACTGGTTGACGACAGATACACTGATGATATACAATATGTGAGGTTTTCATCTACAGTTGACCTTTATTCCTATCGTAGATGGAAACACATTAGATATACTATCATCCGTTTACTGGATGTACAACTACAATATGGAGATCAACACTACATGGTGCTGATCCATCAATGATTGACGAACCTAGTGCATCAAGGTTAGAGATCGAGTAAAAACGGGAGAAGAACCATGTGGTCATTACCTGATACCATGAGCTCAACAAATGCATTGAGGTTATTGTGAATCTTCTAAAGAATCTTAATGCCATTCAAATGATATTAGCCTCATTGAACTCCATTTATTCTAAGACCTGGAAATCCCTCATAATAAATACAATACTAACTCCCTCAGGTCCATAGCTACTCAGCCTACTCTAATCAGACCTGATTATTGTCTTCCTTTCCATAAGGTTTGGGCAATGCATGGGATTGAAAATTTCCAGCACTGAATTGCACTTCAATCTGGGAATTTGCTGAAGAGACAGATTGAACTGGCACAATGTAACTCGATCGAGGAGGGGACAAACTAGGGAAAACCTTTGCAGCGGAATGAGTTGAAAGGGAGGCAGCTAACTCAGGAAATTCAGGATGAGAATGATTGTCCTCGCTGTGAGTACAAGTAAAATCAGAGTTGTTTTTGGTATGATACAAAAAAGATTCAATTCAAAATTTCCCAACTTCACACAAGCTTACCTATTGGAGACGTGTTTCCTTTTCATGCATGGTTCACTTTTGGATTTGCTTTGATCTTTTGAACTAATAGAATTAGCCTGTCAAGATAGACATAATGGAGCATTATAAAAAATTGCAGGTAGAACAATGCATCAAAATCAAGGAAATCTGCAACTCACGAGTTTAATCCCAACAAAAGTCTGGAGAGAACCGTGAATATTGTAGTGGTTGGCATTCCGTAGAAAGGGATGGTCAAGCAGCATATTTGCAGTTGACCTCTCTGCAGGATTCCTATGAAAGCAACGCTGGAGGAAATCCTTGCCCTCACTGGACAAGGCTTCAGGTATTGGTGGATCTTTACAGAGGACCTTAAACATTGCTTGGGGCTGTAATCATTCCAGACAAAATTAATCCACAATTAAGGAAAAAGGAAGTACATCTACAAGAAAATAGAGGGTACCACTTCAAATTTGACCTGCTAAGCTTTAGATATCTATCTGGCAACCTCATTGTTTACTTTTTAATCTATTTGGCAATAGTGATAAGAAAACGAAGAATCAAAAACATTTTCAGTACAGCAGGAAGGAAGCAAATGAGACAGAATCTGACAGAATTTGATCTAGAAGCTACTACCTACTAAAAGCAGCACAGACATACACTTACAATATCTAGAGATGAACCCACAATGATGATGAGGAATTATATTTAATTTAATTTTCTATTAACACAAACATAACTATAGTTTTATTCTAATTAGTAATTACTAACAATTCAAAAAAATTATTTAATATGATATTTATAATAACATAATATACCATATTTTTTATAACTTAGACGTTACATTTGGGAAATAACTTTGTCCATAGTAGCTTTAGAAAGATGGTTCAGTAGGAAATAAATTTTGAGTATGCAGTTAATAAACACCTCATTTTCATCCCAAAGCACATTTAGCATTGAGGTTGAGGTTGAGGTCTAAACAGACTCGAGAAAACACCACTAACTTTGTTACCTAGTGAAATGAACTTAGATCTTATATGTAGCAAATGTGCTGTGCAGAACTGATGCAACAGAAGAATAAGTAAAATCTCACAGGGAAAAAATAAATAATCTCACACAGGGAACAACATCTATATGAGAATTTAAAATTTCATTAATTAGAAGATGATCCAAACAAAATGGTAAAATCTCTTTTAAAAGTCTACAACATTGATCTATTCTTTGAAAAATAAGACAAGAAATGATATATCCCCTAATTACTTCATAAACAAATAATTAAGTTCCTATAGTTATCTTTCTATCCCTTGTCCGTATTTTATCCATCTGATCCTTTTAATTAAATCCTTTGCTAGAAACCAAGTACTAGACCAATAACCTAAATCAGGGTTGGTTCTTTATTAATCAGGGAATTGGGAAAAAGAATGCAACTATATTAAGCTAGATATTAGCAGCATATACAATAATGCCACAGATCCCAACACGATGAAATCAGAAGCACACACACCCCTTCTAGACCACTCCATGGGTGTTTCCCTGTGAACATCTCAATGATAGTACAACCCAAACTCCAAATGTCAACAGCAAGATCATATCCAATTTCTTTGTTAAAAGTAGCCTGCAACATCTGCAACAAAAAACAGGTTCAGTGTTCAGAAGAGTTACGTATGTGACAAACTACTTTAATTTTTAAAATACACACACACTGAGTTTACAGAAAAACAATCTCCTAGGTTTGGATTTACATGCTGCCAAGTGAATGTTAAATAAATTAGGTGAGGAGCTACTATTTCTGCAAGCTTCTGCATGATATAGAATCATACGGTTCAACTAAACTGGCTTCTAAATACAAAAGATAAGCTAGATTTATTCGTAGAATATTTGGAGTGCATCCATGCTCTTGCTTCTGCTAGTGCTACTGCTGCATAAGATGGAAGTTAATGCCATACAGCAGTTCGTCTGCACAAGTATTTTTGCTCCAACAGTAGGCCAACCAGAAAGGTATAAATGTTTCTACTAGGCCCACCATCATAAGCCAATTCAGATACAATGCCTTTGCCTCAAATTACAAAGTTCAGGAGCTTTGACCAAATATTGCTAACATATCATTAAATAATTATCCTATTTAGCTATACAAACCTGTCAAAGGTGAAACCTTAAGAGAAGAGAACGAGGCCTATGACGATGGAAGAAAATCATGTTAGTCATGCTATAGATTTTGACAGAGGACACTGCTTTTCTAGAGTCAAACAACTTATTTAATGTCACCAAACAAAAAACAGATAATTCTTAAATAAAGTGACCAATTGAAAAAACTTATACAAGAGAAAATGAAACTACTAAGGAGAAGCAAAAAATGGATTCTGCTTGAGGAAAAAACAAGAAGAAAAAGATATACCTCCGGAGCAATCCAAAATGGTGAACCTTTCAATGAACAAGTAGGTGCTGCTCCACTTAACTGATTAAAGGGAAAAAGAAAAAAAAATCAAATTACTAATGTTAGTCAATGTGGCACACTGGCAACTCATTAGTTGTTTAAATCTTTTTTTATTTGGCAAATACCAATATAAATATTTTCTTTCAAATATTATTTTCATTACAAATCTTAAAATAGAACCATAAAATCAATATGTATAAAGAAGAGAATATTCAAAGAGACATAAATTAGCAAGTTTATTTTTCCAAAAACTATTCAGATATCTGCTGTTAGTGTTACCTCTAACAAAACCAACTAGTTGTATATTGACTATTAACTAGAACAATAACAAGGAAACATAGATAATACCATGACATCAGATAATTTACCCTCCAAAGCACACACAATGCAGATTCTATAGTATAAAACGCATATCAGAAAGAATTATAATTCTTGGTGTACAAATTAAAGCTCAATTATACCCATAAAGGTAAGCTTACATGTTTTGCCATCCCAAAATCAGCAAGCTTTACAACGCCATTCACATCAACCAGCAAATTTGCCCCTTTGATATCTCTGTAGGAATGAACTAGCGATTAGAGTTACATATGTGTCTAAACAATGCATTCTTTCTATGAATAAACATGGCATACATTAACGAAGCGCAAAGTTACTAGTGGCATATAGAAGATTCCAGAAATATAATTTGTATTCATAAATTGAAATACAAGAACTGGCTGTCTTCAGGCAAAAAAAGAGCATATAGTGGCTTTCTGTTCTTTACACCTTATTGGCAATAGAAATTTCAAATTCTCTTTTTGCATGCATTCTGTTAAAATCATAACAGATGAAATATTTCAGAAAAAAAATCCAGACAATATGCCTCTGGTATATATAGTATAGTGGTTAGCATTTGATTGGGATAAAGGTGTGCATCATTAAATCCTACACCAGGTTGCAACAGTATATGCAACTTGTCTCTTCAAAATGAAAGAATAGATGATCAAAAAGTGAGTCCCAGAAAATCGTTAATGATAAGCAATAGAACCACTAAGAAATTAGACCCCCGCAGGCAATTTATCGTTCCAACGAATAACGATCATGATAGACATAGGCAAGAAAACATATAGGATTAATCTTCTGGCCTTTGGTGAATAGAAGGGAGTCTATAATGTTACATGTTTTCTTTTAGGATATGATTTTGGTTTTGAAGGAAAATGAGGTGGGACCCATGAGAAAATGGACTAAGGAAACTAACACGTTTTAGTTTCAAGATCTAACCACAACATAGATATAGGAGAAAGAGCATGTGAAACATAACAAAAGGCATCCGCACAACATGCCATGTTAACTGCACAAATAGAATCTGCAGCACAAAAGGACCCTATGTAAACAGATCCATTAATGCCAAAGATTTCATATTCAGATTTTCTGATAAGGCTTTGACAAAGTTTTGATTCTTTGGATTGTCTCACTAAGTACCAGTCTTTGGGATGCAGTAAATGATCATTGAGAATGTTTTATAGTTTCATTATTAATTATTGCACCTGAAGATTGACTTTTTTTAAGGTTAGAATAATTAGCTATAAAAACACTGCATCATGGTAAAATAGATGTTTAGTTAAGAAAAATCATCACAGATAATATTGGTTCCGAGATATTTCTCATCATGTCTAACCTATTTAGTTCAAGCCACATCACTATCCCTTATTAATCTTGTACCTCTAAACCAAATTTACAAGGAATCCCTGCTGCATGTAGTTTCACCACAATCAGTGCCTCTAATAGACTGATATCCATATCATACAGCTTTCCAAGGAATAATATAAATTATAATCTACATCCTTTTCCCTGGCCTCATTCTATGTTACATGCTAATTCAACTCCCAAGATCCTTGCAATGGAAAAAAATTGCAGACACTCCTTTGGCAAGTCCAGGAATTGAATTATAACATGAAAATCATTCTCCTTAAATCTTATTTTCTCTGTATCAGAGATTGCCACTGCTCTCAACGAAATTGACCTCCATTTAATTCAATCAATCAGAACTTGCTGAAGAATCTAACTCATTGCCTGAATAAACTCCTTGAGATAAATCCAACATGTATTTTTGAGCATCAATTTTCAACACATATCATGTTCATTGAGAAGGTAAAAAGAAATAAGTGAATATATTAGAATAGTTTCAATGATCATGGCAACAAAGCATCATGAAAAAAAAACACAAAAAAAAATCAACCATAAGAACCTAATGAATATGCAAAATTGGACAACATTTAGAATATAGTTTATTTCTTTTCTGACAACATTTAAATTATTTAATCAACTAATTCTAACTTGTGAGTTGCCATACAATCTCTGGGCAGAATAGCAAAAAATTTATTTTTTGAAAGCAATTAAGAGGGAACAAAGTTCACCCATGATAACTAAAGGAACAGCCAAACATATGCAATGAGATTCACTAGCATCAGAACACTGACCTGTGCATGATGTTTTTACTATGCAAGTAAATCAGCCCATTCAATATATGACGGGTGAAATTTTGCACCACTGATTCTGTCATAGCTCCACAATACTGACGAACATACTTATTAATTGATCCAGGGTGGACATACTCTAAATAAATGTACAGGTGATCCTCAATCTGCATATTCAAAACTGAAATCCTAAATAAAGATGTGATAGAGCAAAGATGAAAGATTCAGGATAACCACAAACAAAGCTCACTGTTTCCGTCCCATAGTATTGAACAATATTAGGGTGCTTAAATTGACTAAGAAACTTTATCTCCTGCAGAAAAGTGAACAAAAGTTAATCAAAATTAGCTAAAGCACAAATAAGCAAATATCAACCAAGTGACATCAGAAATTGAAAGTATCAGCCGATCAACCATTAATGTCTACACATTTGGCTAACTTTGTGCCGAGGTGGAAAAAACCCAATGAGAAGGTAATATGGCTTGCAAAATAATCTAAGTAAATATATTAACTAACTATGATATTGAGAACCAACCTGCTCTAACTGCTTCAAGCATTCAGCTGATTTGGGATCATCAGGAATTATATTAACTTCTTTCATTGCACATAAAGCACCAGTGTGTCTGTCGAAGTGCATAAATTATAAGGAAAGGAAAAAAGAAAAGGAACTAAATACCACCTATTGAAGATTATAAATGTTTTTACCTGTTAGTGGCTTCATATACATTGCCAAATGTTCCACTTCCAAGTAGTTTTCCTTTCTGCCATTGATTAGTCTTGTGCGACAACTCTACTTTTGCGGCACTCTGATGAGAAAAAGTTGGTTGAGAAGCAGGCGATGCCCCAGGAGGAAGAGGAAGTGGGTGCACTTCTACATTACCACCACCTTCGTATCTTGTATTTGAGTTCTCTGGCAACTTCTTTGTGTGCAAGGGTGAAGAAGGCCCACTAGGATTTCTAGATTTTGAAGTATTACTTTGAATATTTGGAGTAGAAAACGGAAAATTTTCGGGACTATGAATCATCTTATCAGGTGAAGTCTGTGAAGAAGAAACTGTCACCAGATCCATGGTAGAGACCTCTGGTGCTGAACACACTTGAAGGCCCGTACTGCCATTGCCAGAAACCAAATAGTCTGCACTACTCAATCTCCTA
This sequence comes from Zingiber zerumbet, assembly GCA_037833815.1. Lineage (NCBI taxonomy): Eukaryota > Viridiplantae > Streptophyta > Magnoliopsida > Zingiberales > Zingiberaceae > Zingiber > Zingiber zerumbet. Next base: position 5,225,736 of record JBBMJZ010000001.1, read on the forward strand.
GGGCTGAGTACAGGAGTAGCAATAGGGCTTGAAAAATCACCAATTGCAACAGTATTAGCAGGAATCTTCAATTTAAAGTTCATAGTCCCAGAAGAATTTGGATCTTGCAATACTTTCCTACGGTAACTAATTGTTGTCTGATTTGATGGCTTGTCAACATGTTGTCTACTCTGGAGATTAGTCTGGTAAGCTAACTTACTGGAGTGTAATAAATGCAATTCAACAACATTTCTTTGGTATTAAAATCAAAAGAACTAAGCAATGTAGCAATGAAAATATTTCTTACCACAGACAAATGAAATTACATATTCAGTTATCACCAACCATATGTTGTTGAAGATCATATAAAATTGTAGCCTAAAAGAGTAGCAATAATTACAAACAGTGAAATAAAATGAACAGAATGCCCAGATATTTTTCGGTTAGCATCAATGTATGTCAAATGCAACCGCTACAGTAATTTTGGATGATGAATAACCTCAAGAGTACTTAAGACCTTTAAGATTTAAATTTTTGCACTCTTTTTGGATTTCTTATTTTTTTGAAGTTTTCTTTTTTTCCCTACATCCCAGCAACATGCCTGTAGGGCTAATTAACAATAATCATAGTTGCAATTGTTCACAACCATTACAATGCATATGAGACTGTAATCCTTAACCTAAACAACAACCTACTGCTTGAATGATTTTAGCAACAAGACAAACCCTCTAAAACCAATATTAGTGTTAATTAGGAGAGGCAAGGAGTCAATGGGAACATTAAATTGTTGAGATAGAATGATATTTTGGTAGGGAAAACTTGGTAATTTTATCTGGCTCCAAAAAGACAGGGGAAACCAGTAAGATGGATTTCTAAATGCAATTATAGTGTGATTTATCTTCAAACAGTAAGTAAAACTGGGCACATATGCATTAAAAAGTTCCATTAAAGATGAATTTAGTTTTGTTGAAAATCATAGAAAGGGAGATTCCATTTGGTGATCTTTCCTTTTCAAGACTTGGGTTTTAAATAATTATTTTTTTTTCAAAGAAAAGGAATTTTAAATAATATAAAGAACTGGTAAATCTACTTTTGTTTCAAGCTCATCCTGCTGTACACCAAAATGAATAATGAAGCTCCTGTTCTAATACCAAATTAATATAATTATATGCTCACACTAAAATAATTTCTCAATCATGTCTTCTCATAAAGACACCACTGCAGTGATGATATGCTAATACTCACAATCATAACGTCAAAGCTATTACAGAAAATAGTGAAACTGGAAAAAAGTTACGCTAACTATACACCAAGCACCTGGTAGTTATTGAAAGACCTGAGTGTATGCTAAAATATTAGACTAAAAGAAAGAAGGAATCAAGCAAGATTCCATCTAATGTCAATGTTAAGAACCTCGATTTTGTCACCAAAAAAAAATCACATAAATGTTTTCCATGGTGAACCATCAGGACTACAAAGAAAAGAAACCAAGATTCCATACAAACATAAATAATATGCAGGGTAAATAGACAAAAACGAGCCCCAAGGATCTCACAACACACGTGTCGAGCGCAGATATTTACACTCAACAACAACAGCAACAAAAATTCATACCTTCCAGCAACAGATTCAAGGGCCAGGGGCTCGGCGACAGTGCCATTCCCTTGGTCCCCTGCCGCCCTGCCCAAAGTCTCCAATGGCGAAGGAAGAGGACGTCCTACGGAAATCACCGGAGAGGATCCCAACCCCCGGTCCGAGGCCGAATCTCGATGCACCGAGACGGCGGGAAGGGGGAGCGGGCGCGGCAACAGCATGGGCGAGGACGCAGATCGGGAGGGGAAGGCATCTCCTTTGCTCCCGGCGCGCGAGACCGGTGTGGAACTCGAGAATGCGAACGACGGATCCTCGAGGGACAAGGCCTCGATTTCAAGGTCGGTGAGGTGGCGGAGCTTGCGCTGGCGGGTGAGCCGAGGATGCTCGTCACGGCGGATCCAGGGAAAGAAGCGGGAGTCCTTCAATCGGCCCTTTCTCGGCGCAGGGGAGCTAGCCGAGGAAGAAGATGAGGCGGAGGAAGGGGAGGAGGAGATGAGATTGTCGGCGCTGATGTTGCTCTTCCACCAGGGCATGACGAGGACGGAGCCGGAGGACATGGGTGGTGGGAGAAGTAGGGTCAAAGTGGCACAGAATGAGGGGGAACCCTAACCCTATGCGTCGCCCATGGAGGACGAGGAGGAGGACGCGCCGGTGAGGGAGGCGGAGATCGTCGAGACGAAGGATGTAGAAATGAACGGACGGGCGGGAGCGTGACGGACCCCAACTCTCTCGAACACGCGGCTTCGAAGACACGATTTGTTACGTGATCTTGATTTGACTTGGACTAATCAGAAGTTTCACTTTACAAACTTGTCGTGTTCGCCTTCTCTTATCAGCATATCATATCGGCCGATATATTGCACCGTCAGCAGACATTGAGCAAGTCTATTAAGGGGTTCTCTTACAACATTAGTTGTTTGAGAATTTATGTAATTTGCATGAGTTCCTTTGTCATAAATTTCTTTAGTTAATGGACCACCTAGACAGTTCGCAGCTTCCATCTTTCCTCTTAAACGAACAACAGTACAAATAATATGCAACATACAAACATTCCATTTCAATCAGATAATCCGAACTATGATAACCAAGCTCTGAAATCATGACTGCAAACATGAATTTGAAAACTATGTGTTCCATCAACTAGGATCGTATAGCTCTAGATCAAAAGAAATGAAAAATCTCACTTCAGAGAACAGACTACATTCAAAATTGAAAATATACCAATCATGAAAGCCTAAGATTATAAGAAAGGCTGCTAATTGACAAGCGAGAATACCTTATATCTGCCTTTGTCTCGAGTTCCCAAAGGCTTCTAATTGACAAGAGAGAACAAAGTCAATAGTTTATCATTCCAAAGAAACAGTTCAACAGAGAACAAGGTTTCAACAATTCACTTCTCTAACCAACAAAATCTCAATAAGAAGAGGAAAAAAGTGACTTGGTTTCAAATGGCTCCATATGAGAGGAGTTGTGAGATGAAAATATGTGTGCATCAAAACTAGAAGCACAACAGACAATATTAAATACTGATAATCAGACAAATATTAAATAGTCATAACACCACACCATAAATTCAGATATTCTTCAACATTTTGAAATTTCATGGCTCCTTAGCTAGTACAAATTCTTGTTGTGGATTACTTAGCCAGCAGTAACAACATAAATTCAACATGCACATTACAGTTGTGCAGACATTCTTCAAACAAAATTATCACAGTTTGGTATTTCATGACTTGAATCAAAAAGTGATCACAATCATCAAATAAGAACCGTGAAACCTCAGGCTAACTAGTCATAAAAAAATTCAGATAAGAAACATAAGGCCTAAAAATAATTCAGCTTCTTGTTTGACAAAAAAATAAACTTCAAAGATTATAAAAACATGAAACTAAAATGAACAGATTAACCACCAGAAGACAGCAACGTAGAAGAGAATGAACAAGACCTTTGTAATGACAGTAAGCCTGCATAATCATACCACAAGGACAAGTCAAGGCATCTTTCTAAAGAATCAAGTGCTAAGAACAACCAAGTTGATCAACCACCAGTTTTACATTCCACATCCACACTAGGTTCATATCATAATATGTAAAGATAAATTAACAAATGCTAACTGAACATAAGCACTTTAGATACAAGTTCCTGACTTAAAGTGCTCGCCACAAAACAAGTTCATCAAATTGGGCATAGTACCAATTAGCAATCTTAAGCTAAAAGAGATACAAACAAGATCACTGCACAAAACTTGCAGTACCAGTCGACTCAATCAATCCCCAGGCAAATATACAAAATGATACGGACAAGATATAAACCAAATAGAAAGCCTACGTATCAAAATAAAACAAACCCTCTAATATATTTCACTCAAAATAAACGTAAATACTACCAATAGCTTAACTAAGGCATTCCACAACAATAACAAAGCAACCGATTACTTGAACGTGAGGGGAAAAATGTTGCAAACCAGCAGCAATTCATAAACCTTTAGCAATTGCAACAAAAACACCACATAGTTATAACAAAAACACTAATACCGCAATTTCAACACAGGATGACAAATTGTTTCCCCAATTTTCTTGACAGCAAGACTTTTGACAAAGACAAAACCCTAACCACCGAAACCATACAGAGTCCTTCCTTGCCTCTTCAGCGCATACACGACGTCCATGGCAGTGACAGTCTTCCTGCGCGCGTGCTCAGTGTAGGTGACGGCGTCACGGATGACGTTTTCCAGGAAGATCTTGAGCACGCCACGAGTCTCCTCGTAGATGAGGCCGCTGATGCGCTTTACGCCTCCCCTTCTTGCCAGTCGACGTATCGCCGGCTTGGTGATACCCTGGATGTTGTCGCGGAGCACCTTGCGGTGGCGCTTCGCCCCGCCCTTGCCCAAACCCTTGCCGCCCTTTCCACGCCCCGACATCACCTCGCCTCCGACGAATCAAGAATCACAACAGATCCTAAAACAAACCAAGAAATTAACATGAGACGGATACAATTTCAGATAAAAAGATTCACAGTCCAACGAACGATTAACCGGAGGGCGAAATCTAACCTGGAAGGCAAGACACCTGGGAGCCTCGAACTCGATGGGATGGAAAGGACCCGACCGGGCGATGGTTTTATAGTGGCCGAGACGAGTTTAGATGCCTTCGGAGCGGATTTGAGGTGACTACGTTCGTTGATCGCGTTGAGATGAGCGGACGGATTTGATTAAAATTCGACAGACGCGGATCGGTGAGGTGGAGGCCTATCACTGGATGTAAGTGCGGCACGAGGATCGTTGATATGGCATGTTACTTGAATTCGTCCGCGGCAATAGATTAATCAAATTTAATCTACACTAATTATCTAATAATAATAATATATCTTCTTTTTACTCAAATTTAATAGGAAATCTGGCAGAAGACAGTTGAACTATGGCAGTTGAATTCTCTGATAAGCATAGTAATCCCTTGAAGGATAAATATCAGCTCTCATCCTTATTGATTGAATCAATTGCTCTTTGGCATTTCTTAGTGCCAGAAGAACCTCCTGCACGCTGCCCTTAGTATCAACCAGCTGCTCTCCTACTGGAACAAGTGCCAGCTTATTGTCATCTTGAGAAACCACTCGATGAGCTGATTCCCCCATTGAACTCCCAGAGGCATCGTCTCCCTTGATAAGATCCTCTGACCCCAAAGAACAAGGCCTCGTTTCGACATCATGCAGACCACTTCGACCCACAGAAAAGCATTGCGAGGATGAAGAACTGACAGAACTCAGAGGCATTTCCATTTGCCGATTGCCACCTAACGCACTGATGGATTCCAATTTCTTTATAGCTTTCTTGAGCTTCCTTTCAGCTCTGTCTCTGCATTTGATCTCTTCAGCAAGCTTCCCCTCCAGCTCTTGCAACTGCAGAAACTTGAAGATGTATAAGGGAAAAGAAGAAAAAATAAAGCAAAAGATAGAATTGCTTTTCTTGGTGGTGTTCAGACAGCACTTGCCCTTTTGGCTAACTTATCTGCTTCCTCCTTAGCTGCCTTTGAAGCCACTCTCTCGGCCAACAGCCTCCCTCTCAAGCAGTCGATCGTCCTCAATTTATCATCTTTCATTTTCTCCTTCAGAGGCTCCGGCAGCTACCTGTATTTCCTATTTGAAGAGAGCATTTTGATCATAAACAGTGGTTCAACCCTCAACACTCTCATCCCAACGGTGGAAGGGAAGTGTGTAGGACATGGATTTATTAATTGCAAAGGTCGGCTGTAGGTGGACCTGTGAGCTCCCTCGCTCTAGTAGTGTTGTTTTTCTCTTAATTACACGCCAAAAATTTGGACCACCAGCATTTAATAAATTACATCTCTTTGTGGTTTACTTGAAAACCCCAGAATTGTGTGTTTGGGGAGGATCATCGAGTGAAGAGAGCATACATGATCGATTATATCTTAGTGCAGTTCCTCCCAATGGTATTCTCCATATTGATCGTAATGATCAGCGTTCACTGCCATATGCAGCTTATTTTTCTCCAGCTCAAACGACAGACGGCAGTGATGAATCATGATGAGTGTTACTGGCTTGGCTTGAGGTTGAAGCATTGGGGCCACGCACTAGGGTGATATTTGCAAGGATGGAGTGTGATGAAATGGACTGTGAATGATTTACAGGGTAATATTTGCAACGAATGACACTTTACACTTTCTGTTTATCAATTTACTAAATTAAGAGATGGAAATGGATATTCTACCTCCATTAAAACTAAGCTACATAAGATGAACAACAAAGTTGAGTAATAATAAAAGCTCTGGATTGCACAAGCTACTGTTCTTCAAATGCATGGATTGATTTCGAGGCACGTACGGATTTGCAGCAGATTGCTAGCTATCTGCCCAAACCAGAGCACCAGCAGTGAATTGAAATCTAGTGTGCCAGAAAGAGAACACTGCCATAGTGCCAAGCGGCAAGGAGAAGACATGAGATGAGACGGCAAGTTTTTTAGTTTTTTCACGGGTAGGGAGGGAAGGCATTGATCTGAGCGCGTGATCCTTGCGGAATCCGAATCACTTTCATTCATGCATGGAATGAGGGATCAGTAAAGAACAGTAAAGGCAGGCAAAGAGCCAAATCGCCTGCCTTTTGCTCCTTGCTTTTGTCAACATGGTCGAATAGTGCAGTCACATTCACGTTTGTCCTCCATTGAATGAGTTCCTTTCCTCTTGAAATTGGTGAGGAATATAGAAAAAGTACATGAAAACATGTGCTTTGCCGCAGAAAGAATTCAATTGGACTCAAAACATCTTACAAATTGAAAACAAGTCAAATTTATATCGATGTGGTAGTTTTCTAGGGCCCCATGTATCCCGTGCAGTCAAAGGTCATCCTGATCTATCAGTTAAAGTTAGGATGGATTAAACATGATCCAAAGAAATTGGGTTCTACTCAGACAAGACTCAGGTCTAATTAAATAGGCTTCGCATGCTCATTCCATTGAAGTTTGATTAAGTGTAAGATAGCTATAGTGACTTCTATCTTAGTTTCTAATCCTGACCTTCATCTTAGTGATAGTTGTTGACACTCTCTAAATTTTAGTCTCAGATTCTGACACCATCTACCTATCCTTCGGGCTTCAGTCTCAGATTTTGATACCATCTACCTAGCTCGGCTTCAGTCGTCAACATCCTCCAGGTCTCAGTCTTAGATCGCAACACCATTTAACTAGCTCAACCCAGTTGCCGACATTCTCCAGGCCTCAGTCTCATATTTAGACTTCATCTACGCTCAAGGCCACTTCAAAATAACTTCATTTTCTTGTCTCCTCATCCTCATATCCAGCCCACACCTCACGTGGTTTGCTTAAAGCACGTGAGGGGCAACATAACCTCTTCATCATTGAAATTGCTCCTCTACAAATATGTCAGGGCGCGCGACATTAGGTCAACGAAGAGGCAGTTCTAAGGTTGTCAAACTTGGTCACCTAGATGTCATCCTTTAGACAAGTGACACTTAGTGAATCAAAAACAACTAACGACTACCAGATCTAGTCTCCTCGATAGCACATACGAGAATGATGGCAAGGGATATGCAGCGTCTACGTGGAGATGTCCATTGGACAATTATAAAAACCTTAGAGAAAGTCAGTACAAGGGATTTGAACTCTCTACGACTCCACCAAGTCCTCTTCTCCTTCTCCTTCTCCTTCTCCTTCTCCTTCTCCTTCTCCATCTTCTTCTTCCTGCATACTATCTTAAGCAAATTCTAACTTGAGCGTCGTCGGAGTGACCTATCGAGATCTCTCCGGCTCCAATCTAACTCTCTATGAAAGTGTGTTTCGGGGCTTCTTTGTCTCCGTGTTGGTGTAGCAGGATCAGTTCAAAGAGTTAGAGGTAAGGGGTAAATAGCAAACCTGCAAATAAAACAACAATGGCTTCTCTAACTAACAAGCACACACACATTAATTAAAGAGTGATGAAAACATAAAAAGAAGAGGTCAAATTTACTTGGTTTGCAATTATAATGTTGCTAGTCCAAGATTATGAAGTACACTACGAAGATCTCCTTCGTCGACCATGAGTGGGAGGCGAAGAAGCCCTTCACAATGATTAAGCACGAAAGTAATGAAAAACAAGACTGAAGAGAAATGAATACGAGTGTGTTGTTTATAACTTTGAGCATCAATTCTCCTTTTATAGCCTTCGTTTTCGATCTGATCGTTTGCTGAAGTGACACCTTCCAAGCGTTTGGAAGCAATACGGGCTCCTGGATTTGATCAATGTCAATCCACTTGGCAACGCCTGCTCAATAACTCTGGATGATTTTAGGCATCTCGGACTCTTGGAAGTGATCCAAATGTCTGGATTCTGCTGACGTAGACACCGTCTTGGCAACGGCTCCAAGTGGCATAGCCACCCAATCTAGGCACCTGGAATCCGAATGCCGGAATTGTTCTAGGCAACTAGATTAATGGTTAACCTCCATGTTGACCATTCTCTTACTTCCACTTACCTGAGTGATAGTTCGGCTGACCGGAGTTGAGCCCACCTGAACTCAACTTCGGCCTTTTCCTCGAGCAGACTTCCTCTCAGCTTCTCGTCCCTCAGACTACATTCTTCTCGCTCTGTCGGTGTACTTTTTTATAACTCATCGTTCCTCGGATGCATCGAGCCCGTCGACTCCCTTCTTGTAACATCCTTCTCGCTCGCAGTGTCCGCCGCTCGACTTTTTATGTTCCTAAGTCCCTTCAAATTTAGACGCATTAGATCCATAAGATCTAACTCTAACTTGGTTGATCACATCAAAACCACACCACAGAGTACTTAAAATCTACACAAGCAATCCCTGGGGAATGTGTGAGTCGGATTGTATGTTGACTAGTGTCTTGACCATCCACAGTATTTGGCCAAAATAAATTGGTGTCGTCTATACAAACTCTGAGCCAAGACATTGTGATGGTTAACACTAGAAGAACTATTGACAACCACTACTCTGTCGAGGAGAGAAGATGCATAAAGGCATGACAAATTAAAAAATGAGAAGTCTGCTCTATATAGGAAGCATTCATTTGTCAACCAATCCATGAAAAAGACGAAGCTTAGATTGTATCAAGCTAGCCCGATCGGGTCACTCAGATAGCTATTTATTTGATGTCTGAGCTTAAATAAAGGCTGACCTATTGTCTCATCTGGAAAAATGATGTTTTCGCCTAGTCGCCCCACGAAGTCATGGGCGTAGCATCCACCGTGATAGAGTGTTGCCTCAATATCCTTCAGGGGTCTCAGCCTGTTTGACAGAAGAAGAGACACTTCACCCCTACTCAAGACAAGTGATTCGTGACAAAGTCACCAAGCTGCTAGAGGCAAGACATATCCGTGAAGTCCAGTTCCCCTCTTGGCTAGAAAGCGTGATCCTGGTCTAAAGTGAGGAGGCAAATGGCTAGTTTGCATAGACTTTCGAGAATTCAAAAAGGTATGTCCCAAGGACTGCTGTCCACTTCCTCCGATCGATCAACTGGTGGACTCAACCTCTAGCCGTGATCTCATATGCATGTTGGATGCATATCAAGGATATCATCAGATCTCTTTAGCCAAAGAAGACCAACAAAAGATTAGTTTTATCACCTTGAATGGAATTTTATGTTATACGGTTATACCATTCAAACTAAAGAATGTAAGAGCTACCTACCAATGACTCATGGATCATGTCTTCAAGCACTAAATCGACCTCAACATGGAGGTATACGTAGATGACATTTTCATCAAGTCAACTCGAGTCGAGGACTTGATCCTCGACATCGAGGAAACATGCAGTACATTACAAAAATATGGTCTCAAGCTGAACCCGAGCAAATGCTTATTGTAGGTCTTGTGCGGCCGGTAAGAGAGGGTGAGATTGTCTTGCACAAAAAAAAAGTATGCCTTTCTCAAACTATTGGGCTTTAAACAATTATACACTTAACAAAAAGATGATAGAAATAAGAAGAGTATGAGACACACAAATTTACTTAATTTGCAATCAGAAAATTGCTACTCAAAGGAAAGTAGGCTCACTATGAAGAGCTCCTCCTCGAACAAAATGTCAAAGGTGGAGAAGCCTCGTACACGAAAATAAAGCTCGAGAATGGAAAGCAGAATGAAATTCGAAGTATAGAAGTGTGTTGTGTGAAACCACTATGACCAGGGCTCTATTTATATCCTACTGGTTGAATATAACCATTTGTTGACATGACACGATTTGGGAGCACGGACCCTCTCCAGGCTCTCCCAGCATAGCAAAACTCTATCTCCATGCAATGGCCAAGTTATAAAGTTTTATCCATCTCTGGGCGCTCGGACCCGCTCCGGGCGCCCGAACTGTTGTTGACGTGGACTCAAAAGTTGATCCGCAACGACGAGGCACCCTAGCGGTCTGGGCTCCTGGATCAGTTAGTGTTGTGCTGACTATCCGGCACATTCTCCAGCCATTTGGGTGATCTCGGCTATCTGGAATTGGGTCACTCGAATCCATCTTCCGGTCTTCTCCTCAAGTAATCTTCCGCTCTAGCTTTTTATCCCTCAGAAATGTCGTGCGCTTCCTTCTCTTCTGCTAGTATACTCTTTCGCAGGACCTCGTCCCTCAGACGCACAGAGCCCATCAACTATTTTCCATGTCATCCTTCTTACTAGCTTCATCTTTCGCTCGACTTCTTGTACTCCTAAGTTCCTGTACACTTAGACACAAGGATCAAACACAACATGACCTAACTTAATTTGGTTAATAATACTAAAACTACTATGGGGTACTTACAATCTCTCCCTTTTTTATATGAGCAACCCAAGTTAAGTTAGGAAAAAAAACAAAAAAAAAAAGGTAAATGATAGGTAAATAATTTGCAATAACATGTGAAAACTAAAATGCACCTTCCCTAGACTTAATTTATAATTCTCCCCCTTTGATCACATTAAAAAATAAGGATATTTTCTAAAAATAAATTTGAAATGAATTTTAAAGAATACAAAAATAATAACTAACATTCAGAAAAATTATGAAGTTTATATTTTAAAAATCTAAATTTTTACGATTTATAAACTAGTTTTGGAAGAAATAATTTTAAAATTATTTTTAAACGTTGAAAAAATATGAAAATTTTTATAATGGTTAAACATGCATATCCAAAATAGTGATAATGTTTTTACGAATAAAAGAAATTAATATAAACAATAATAAATTATTTTCTACAGAATGATATAGTGACTCCTGTCTCGCTCCTAATCCTGACATATGTCTCGGTCTCGGTCGTCAACACCCTCCAAGCCTCATTCTCAGATTTCGACACCATCTACTATGCTAGGTTTTATTCACCGACACCCTCCAGGTTCCAGTCTCAAATTTTGAAATATCTACCTAGCTCAGCCTCAGTCACTGACACTCATCGGGCCTAAGTCTTAGATCACGACAACATCTACCTGACTCGGCATCATTCGTCGATACCCTCTAGGCCTCAGTCTCAAATTTCAACACCATCTACTAGCTCAGCCTTAGTCTCTGACACCCTCCAGGCCTCAGTCTTAGATCCCGGCATCATTTACCTAACTTAGCCTCAGTCACCGAGATCTTTCCAGCCTCAATCTCATATTCAAACTTTGTATATGCTTAAGGCTACTTCATAATAACTCCATTTTCTTGTCTCCTCATCCTTGTATCCAGCTCACACCTCGCGTGGCTTGCTTCAAGCATGTGAGGGACAACATAACTTCCTCATCATTGAAATAGTTCCTATGTGAATATCCTAGGGGGTGTGGCACTGGGTGATTGGAGAGGCGGTTACGAGGTTATTAGAATTGGTTGCCTAGATGTCACCCTTCAGATATGTGGCACTTAATGAATTGAAAGACAATTAACAACTGCTTGATCTAGTTTCTTCGATGACATATACCAGGATGATGGTAAGGGAATATATAGTGTCTACATGAAGATGCTCTTTGGACAATTATAAAAATCCTAGAGAAAGTTAGTACAAGGAATCTGAACTCTCTACAACTCCATCAAGTCCTCTTCGTCTTCCTGTATACCAGTATACCACCTCAAGCAAATTCTTACTTAAGCATCGGAGTGGCATGCTGGGATCTCTTCGGTGCCAATCTAACTCTTTGTTGAGTGTGTTTTAGGACTTCTTCGTCATCCGCTCTAGCAATCTCCGAGGAATGCATGAGTCAGATATTCTCCCATTGACTAGTGGCTACTATCCTTTTGAAAGGGGGCGCGTCCTCATTTAGTCACTCTCCTCTAATGACTTATCTCTACTTACCAGGTGTAGAGTTACCTCCGGAATCACACATTCAAATTTCAGAAATCAAACATCCTAACCTACGATAATCGCATATTTTGTTTTCTCCAATCGAGAATCGTACATCTCGACCCTTGTCAGAATCCTATATCTTGATTTCAACCTATCAGGAATCGAACATCCCGACTTGCCAAAATCACACATCCGGTCTTCTCCAATCAGGAATCGCACATCCCGACCCTTGCGGAATCCCACATCTGGACTTCAACCTGTCGAGAATCGAACATCTCGACTTGCCGGAATCATACATCTGATCTTCAACCAATCAAAAATCGAACATCCTGACTAGAATTAGTCAACCCTGTATACTCGATAACAAGCTTAGACTATGATAACACCTAACTTAACTCACTTGTTATTCATCAAAACTTGAGTTAAAACGTCAATACAAATTGTACCAACACAACGATCCAATTATGAAATGAAGCAAGTATCCAAAAGTTAGAACATCCATTTTGATAAGACAATCAAAGAGTTTAATTTTTCACAAAATCCTAATGAACCTTGTGTATACCAGAAGGTTAGTGGGAGTGTAGTCGTATTTCTAATATTATATGTTAATGGCATATTACTCATAAGAAGTGGCATACCAGT
>JBBMJZ010000001.1:5245871-5262350 GCA_037833815.1 Zingiber zerumbet
CACCCCGCCCACCTCTCTGCACCGTGACCCCTGTATGGGCGAGAGGCTGGAACAATGACAGACTATACACTACTCCAGCTACCACTACTCTCGAGTGGCCGAGGGGATAGTTGCAAAGTAGCTGAATAGCTATGTCTGCGACTTGGGTCCCTGCTGCCCGCGACTCCAGCTATCACTACCCATGAGTGTGTGAGTGGGGGGCACGGCAGGACATGCAGCACGCTCCAAGCTACCACTACCCATGAGTGGCCGAGCGTGCGACCCTGGCCAACAACCCTCTCAACCACATGGGAGACATGGTCGCCGGCATGCATGCAATGACATGATGCGTAAATGCAACAGTCATCATAAATATATAAACAGGAATAAGGTATGCTACATGAAGCTAGCATGCTCAGTAAAGTGTGTAAATAAACAACAATCAAAGCATGGAAACATGGTATCAGGTGTCCATATATCTAATACCTAATATCTAATGTCTGGTATCTGGTATCTGATACCTAGTAATATAGTATCTTCTAAATATCATCGATAGCAATAAGAGACTGTATAGAAACACACACGAGTAGCTCAAAGATTGGGTGGAAGTATCAAGCGCAGGAACGATAAGAGTGGAGTCAAGATAAATACAGTAACTATCTAAACATATAGCTCATGCACTAAGATCAATGTGCTAAAGAGATAAAGCAAGAAATATCGCCTTTAACTGTAGATCATGTCAACCGTCTTCAACAAATCCAGAAGATCACATCCACCTCGAATCCTGCAAATACAGAATATGAGATAAAACTAAAGATCTATAATCAATGTGTCAACTATCAACCAACCTAAACTAATTCAAACTCTTTCTTCACATACTTCAATTTAATCCAAGAAAGGCATGAACTAATAATCCAACTTGTCCAGTCCAATTTAATTTCATCAACAACTAAGCATCATGAATCGAACATGCATAATTCTTCCACATAATCAATTTCTGACTACCCCATCTGATAGTCCAACCAACACAACCAATTACTCATCCATAACTAATCACAACCACCTTAGATTAAACATGCTATAATCATAATTTAGTTCCATCCACTCACCCAAATTGGAGACCTCTCTGTTAATTCCCAACCGGAGAAGTGCTCGCTACCGAGGATCGTCGTCGGAGCAAGATGGAGTTGTTGATTTCCAAATCCAATACCCTACATAACAATCATCATAGCCATCTAAGCATTAAACCCAATCCCATGTTGACAACCCCTTCTCCAATTCTATAAACATCTTACCTTCATATGTTGCTCCCCTGTTATCTCACAGCCGAAGACCTAACTGCCGGAAAGGGTGATAAATGGAGCTGCTGCTGGAAACAGAGATAGAGCTACAAATCGATTCTATAATCCATATACAAATTAAATGAGTGTCATGGCCAACGATCAGAAGAAAAATGGAAACAGAGGTGCTCACCATACCAACCTACCTTGATGACATAACCCACCTTAGATGGCGAAGGAAAACCTGACAAAATCAGCTCGACTCTAGGGCTTGGGAAGATGATCAAGCGGCGGCGATGGACGCGAGGAGAAGAGGGAGATAGAGAAATGGATCATCGACGACACTCGGGTGAAGCGCGAGTGGCTCTCGGTGCCTGCAGATCGAGTGGCTCTCGGCACATGAAGGGGCTACAGTGGAGATTAACAACGGCGCTGCTCCGAGAGGCGGCACTCAGGAACCGGCATCAGGGTGAGGTGATCGACCTTCTGGCGGTGGTCTGCGATAAGCTCGCGATGACTCGAACAAGGCGGTAGCGGCGACTAGTCGGAATAACAGCGCGGCGCGAGAGGAGAGCGACAGGGAAACAGGTAGTTCCATGTTGTTGCGACCTCGAGGTCACGAGCCTATCGCCGGCTGAGGACCGTACCGGCGATGATCAGGTGGGAAGGGGAGTGATCGGTGATAGCGCAAGAGAGAAAGGTGGAGGTGTGCGGCGGATCGAGCGAGAGAGAAGGAAAGGGGAGAAGCTCGGGTGGATGAAGAATAGGGCACAAATAATAATGTTATAAACTTAGGTCTTTTCAATTAAAACCTAGGTTACTTCCTCAATCAACTTCCATACTTAGGTATTCTAAAGAGGCTTTCTCGCAACCCAATAATTGATCCCCTTAAAGTATACCATACGAGTTTCGAATAATTCCCAGAAAATTTATAAAAATTCTTAAAAAATCCCATAAAATTATCTGTCAAATAACCTTATTATTTAATTATTATTTGGGTACCATATTTTACAGTCGGCACGGGGCACGACCGAGGGATGAAGATTGTGGATGAGTACGCTGGCGGACGAGAAGGAAGCACGCGGCGATTCCGAGGGAGCGGAAGCTTGCTCGAGAAGACCGGGAGTTGGGTTCGGGTGAGTCCTATTCCGGATGGGAGAGATCACCCAAGCGAGCGGAGCTGGAGTGGAAGACCCGGACCGAGGTGAGTTGAACTAGAGCAGAGGTCCTGGACGAAAAAGTCAATCGGTGTTGACTTTATAGGTCCGGGCGCCCTGAACCATTCCGAGCGCCCGGAATAGTCCAGGGCGCTTGGAATGATTCCTGATGCTCGAACCTGGATTTTGTCCAAGTCACGGTCAAACCGCGATCTGTTCATTGGGGATAAAATTTTATCCCCCCCCCCCCCAAGGCGCCCGGAACCCTTCGAGGCGTCCCGACTAAGGCTGTAAATACAGCCTTGGTCCATAAGATTTTCAATAACTCAATCAATTGTAATTCCAACACTTGTACACTCTCTTTTAGTTTAGCTTCTGTCTTTTGTGCTTTCACTGCTGTAAGAGGCTTCTCCGCCTGAAGGAGATACTAGTGCGACATTCCTTGGATTAACAACCTCCCCGGTTGTAACTAAGTAAAAAACCCCTTTGCCTCTTCTTTTCTGTTTTTAGTTTATTACTTTTATTCATTTATGCAAGTGTTTCTTTAAGAAGTTCGAGAAGGCTTATTTTTATTTTTAATTTTGGGTCTGGTAGCATCAACAACAAATTACTTGGGTACCCAAGCCTGCATAATCTTAACCCTTGAAGCATGGTTTCTACTAACTAGAAACATGAATTTGATTTCTTTATGTTGTGATTTAAACCCTAAACCCGCTTTATTATAAACACCCCTTTGAGCTCCTAGAATCATGTCCAAATATTTAGAGCTTGAAGTAAACTTCTCTAAAACACCTCTAAGACCATCATCTTGTAATTTCAAAGATGCATTCACATTCTTAAGGTCATCAAATTCAATCATGTCATTTTCATGATGCATGCAAATTTCACATGACATAATTTCATTCTTAAATGATTTTAATTCATTTTGTAACTTTCTAACCTTATTTTTTGATTTTGCTAGAGCATTAGTTAAACATGTAATGGTAGCATATATCTTATC
Organism: Zingiber zerumbet; assembly: GCA_037833815.1. Lineage (NCBI taxonomy): Eukaryota > Viridiplantae > Streptophyta > Magnoliopsida > Zingiberales > Zingiberaceae > Zingiber > Zingiber zerumbet. The sequence goes on from JBBMJZ010000001.1 coordinate 5,249,288, forward strand.
AAGCTCGGGAGAAATTACCTCGTCATCACTAGATGATGACTCACTTGAAGATTTTGCATTCTCCCCATGACTATCTTCACCTTCGCTATCTTCCACATGGCTTAAGGCTACAAGTGTCATGTGCCTTGAGCTCTTCCTTTCATCTTCTTCTGATAAGCTTGAAGATGATTCATTCCATGTGGCTTTCAAGGTCTTCTTCTGCTTCTTAATTTTTTCTTCTTGTTTCTTCAATTTTAGACAATCTGTTTTGTAGTGCCCTTTTTTTCATTCATAGCAAATTACATTAGTTTTAGATTTTGAATCCATATGAGATTTACCTTTTCTTTTATCATCATTGAAGATCTTCTTGACATCCTTCTTGTCAAAAATCTTTGAGCGTCTCATCATTATTCAAACAAAAATTGCCATTTCATTTGATGATAGCTCTTCATCACTATCACTATCACTATCTTGCTCAGATTCTGAAGATGACTCTTCCTTCTTCTCCTTCTTCTTTTCTTTGTGCTTCTTCTTGCTCTTTTCACCTACAAACAATGCTATATCTTTCTCTTTATGGCTTGTGTTAGTTTGCTCATGCAATTTAAGTTTACAAAATAATTCATCTAACTTTACTATTGACGAGTCCCTTGACACCTTATAGACATCCAACATGGATGACCATAATGAGTTTCTTGGGAAGAATTTTAGTGCATACCTTATGAAATCTCGGTTCCCCACACTTTCTCCAACTGAATGGAGACTGTTTAGAAGTTCCTTGAATCTTCTATGTAGTGAACTTAACATTTCTCTATCCTTCATTGTGAAATTCTGAAGTTGATTTATTAGGAGATCTCTTTGTAATTCTTGAATCTTTGGTTCCTTTATTTAGCTCAATGAGCTTATCCCACAAATCCTTGGCACTTTTGAAGGACCCAACCTTCTTGAGTTGCTTCGAACTCAACCCATATTGAAGAGTCACGATCGCCTTAGCATTTGCTTGAGCCTTCATCTTTTGTTAAACATTCCACTTTGATGATTCAAGCACCTTTCCATCCTTGGTTGGCGCCGTGAATCCCTCCATGATTGAGAACTACATGTCAATTTCGGTCATGAGATAATGCTTCATGCAGTTCTTCCAGTAAGCAAAGTTGTTGCCTTCATAGAATGATGGTCGTGAAGTGTTATGTCCCTCTTTCAATGATATCTTGTAGCTCTAAACTTGTGCTTCCTTGGAGGTGAATCCTCAAAAGCTACAAGCTCTAATACCACTTATTAGGACCGATTGAGCTAGAGAAGGGGGTGAATAACTTACTTCGATTTCTTGATCTTCTTAGTTTGCACAGCGGAAACTTGAAGCAATGCTAACTCCTTGAATTTACTTGGTATCCACCTCCTTGAGGAGGTGACTAGTCCAAGGATCCACACTATAGCCACCCTTCTACTATGGAATTTCTTCTTCTCGGAACTACACCAAAGGTGGACAAACCTTACAAGATTTACAACTCTCCCTCTATAAAGAAATAGCTCACAACAACAACAAGGAGGGAGAAGAAGAGAAGATTACAAACTTTGAAATAGCTTCTTCTTCTTTGAGTAGCTTGAAAATCAAGTAAGGAGGAGAGCTTGCATTGATCTTGAGCATAAGAGAGATCTAAGCACTTGAGAGCAATAGAACAGTGTTCACGAGTTGTGTCACACATTTTTTGCTGAAAGGTCCTTTTAAGCATCTTCAAAATATAGTCATTTCTCACCGAGATGCCGCTGTGAATCGATTGGGATAAATCTCCAATCGATTCCTAGGTATCCATTGAGTGCCACCAACTCTAGATCAATGGTGCAAATTATTTTATTTGAATCTCAATCGATTTGGCTAAGGCCTTAATCGATTGAACTCATCAATCGATCCACTAATCGATTAAAGGTTTTGTTTTTTTTTCGCGAAGAAGACAACACAATCAATCGACTGATCGATCCAGGAGCACACTTTGCTTTTGCATAAAAGTTTGGACAATCGATCGGCTGATCGATTGGTTATCCCTAATCAATTTGCCGATCGATCCAGGAGCGCGCTATGCTTTCGTGTAAAAGCCTGATCAATCCATCGACTGATCGATTGGTTACCCTCAATCGATTAGTTGATCGATCCAGGAGCACACTGTGCTTTCAGCAAAAGCCTGGTCAATCAATCGACTGATCGATTGGTTACTACCAATCGATCGGCTGATCGATCTAGGATCATTGTACTTTCATGAAAAGCCTGGTCAATCGATCTACTGATTGATTGGTTACCATCAATCGATTGGCTAATCGATCCAGGAGCACACTGTTCTCACGAAGGTGCTTCGCAATCGATTACTATCTTCCCAATCGATCAGTCAATTGATTAATATACATTTCAATTAACAATTCAATTTATAGCTAAACTTAAATCATTTCAAGGACCTCATGCCAGATGAACGCTCTGTTCCCTGGACTTTGTGACTGGAGTTTTCTCATCTCCAAGTCTTTATGCCAAAAATCCGGTCCTCGACTTTCTTGGACTTCTCTTGCCTTGCATACGGTCTTCTGACATGTAAAGGCTTATCTTGCCAAGAATCCGGTCTTCAATCTCCTTGGACTTCTCTTACCTCGCATCTGATTTTCCGATCTGCAAGGACTTCTTTTGCAACTCATAACTTACTTCTCTTGCTAAGAATCCGGTCCTCTGATTGTGCCAACTACTCACTTCCAGTGCTCGAGAAATAACCCGGGTCCCATCAGATATGATTAAAAATATATTGACCACTATGTGCATAATATCACTTATTATCTAGTAAGCATCTATGGTTATAATGAAAAAGTAGTCATACGTCTTTTTAATTGAAATAAAATGACTTAATAACTTACATGTCTTTTTTTTTAATCTTTTACCTAATTAAGTTAGTGTTCCTATCATTAATACTCTCTTCAATTAGGTGAATTTGATTGATATTTGGCAAAAAGAGCCTTATCTGTTCATTTCATCTTTCATAAGCAATATAAGAAAACAAAAGGTCTCACATATGGACGTAGAGTTCATCTGACCGAGTGTAAAATTATTTGTTGGATGTCAATTTTTACCATATAAATACTGCTATATTATGATACAATATTTTTCATGATTTATTTTTTTATATATTTTATCGTAGAATTACGATACTTAATCGCAGAGGAGCAATATTTTTTTTCCCAATAAACAACAACAAAAAAACACAAACTTAAAAATAGGCATATTAATTAATACTGAAAAACGTATTCATTTTTATCAACTGATGAACAATATATATATATATTTAAAAACTAGTAAAAATAAGTTGAAATTTGTTAATTTTAAAATACTGATTAAATTTTATATTGAAATTAAATCTAGCCATGATCCAGTAGATTAATTAGCATAAACCTAGACATAGACGAAATCTTGGAATCAGACTACGAAATTAATGGTGTCATTGATTGCACCTTATCATTTTGCACACCTAACGATTAGTAGGTCAATGCCCTTCATCCCCTTTCTTCGGGAACCATATTGCTTCGTGCTCATCCTCACTCCATCTCCATCGTCCTTATCTTTCCTTCTTTTTATTTTTTTTTCTCAATTATACTATTAGTGATTATTCAAATAATAATTAATTTTATACTTAATTTAAATAATATTATTTGTAATAAATATATTAAATTAAATAAATTCAGACAATGGTAACTTATGGCTACATTTAAAAACAAACTTACTTATAAATTCATTAGTTAAAAAATACACAAATAAACCAAATTCCAATAAATCTTTAACTGCTTGATTGATTTTAAACCCGACTCAAATACTTTATCAAATAAATTTAAACAACATAAAACTTAATTCGGCTGAGCTGAATTGAGACCCGAGATTGTTTCACAGTTTGTTTTACGGTAAGCGTCAATTTTCCTCGGCAGGGAAAGATGACGTCATCAAGATGAGGAATAAATATGTTTACGGAAATCAATTCTTCGTGAGATTTATTTGGGAAATTTTACATGCAGCCCCTATTGATAAATAAAATTTTACATGCAGTCTTCAATGGTAAAAAATTTTATTTCCATTCCCTAGTCAAACAGATTTACCTAATTGCCCATAAAATTTTTAAGTACAAAAAGTGTAAAAATAAGTATAATTTCTCTTAAATTTAGTACATTAAAACTAGAATATAGTATATTTTCTATCAAATTGAGCACGATTCTTTTTCACCTCAATTGGATGAAAAATATACTAATTTTTTTTTAAATGACACTTAATTAGATGGAAAATATACTAGATTTTCTTTAAATGATGTTGAATTTAGGAGGATTTATATTAAGCAAAAAAAAAGTCATACTCAATTTAATAAAAAATATACTCGATTCTAATGTAAAGTGTTGAATTTAATAGAAATTATACTCGTTTTTAGACTATTTATACCTACAAAAATATTAGAGATAATTTTGACAGAAAATATATTCAATTTTAGTATAAAATGCTAACTTTAAGAGGAATTATACTCATTTTAGAATATTTTCTATCAAATTGAGCACGATTTTTTTCACCTCAATTGGATGGAAAATATACTAGATTTTCTTTAAATGATACTCAATTGGATGGAAAATATAACTAGATTTTATTTAAATGGTGCTAAATTTACGAGGAATTATATTAAAACGGAAAAAATAGTACTCAATTTAATAGAAAATATACTTAATTTTAGTGTAAAGTGCTGATTTTAAGAAAAATTATACTTATTTTTAGATTATTTGTACTTAAAAATTTTGAAGGGCAATTAGGTAACAATATTTACATGAGAAAGTTGAAATAAATAAAACTTTATATACAGAGAGTAAAAGTAAAGTTTTTTATGATTCGAAACTGCATGTAAAGTTAAAATTATCATTGAAGATTTGTCTCTAATTTATCGTAGTTAATTCCTTTAATAATATATCAGAGTTTTCGTAATATATCTAAGAATGCCAGCTGGATGAATAACTGCTGCAACAATTAAATGATAAGTGAGTAAACTTGAATCTATAAAATTATAACTGTTAGAATAAGTTAAGTATATGTTGCGGTGGTTGTTATAGCTACTATAATGAACCCTCAATTCAAGATTTAAATGAAAAACTATAGACAAAATATAATAATAAAAATGATATACTGAAGAGTAACTCGGTAATTGTAGATACATTGACATGGAATCAAGATGGGGATGCTCTTTTTGACCTTTGTGTTATATTTAAACTATTCTTATCAAATTTATTTAAATTTATTTATTGAAAAATTAAATTGGGTAGGATGAAGTCCGAGTTTTTTTTATCAAACTCAACTAATATTATTTTTATTATTATACGAAAAATACATTATTTAGGAAAGTGCAATATGTAATAAAATAAATAAATAAATTTAAAAAATTAATGCAATATTGAATTTTATGGGAAGGAAATAACTAACTACTGTTACTTGTCCAAAATTGATATTTTTGAAGAGAGGAGCATTTGACGCCGCTTTTTGGTGCCAGTTCTGCCCTGCGCTTGCCTGTTTAAAGGGCCCACTTCCGCCGCGTTCATCCCCCGTCCGCCCTTCCAACCTCACGGACGATCGATCGAAGCGGCGGCCTTCATGAGAGCTTCCGGGATCTCAGGCGCCTCCCCGCCCCTCGCCGCCAGGAGGCTTGGGCTCTTAAGACGCCAGGAGATTTGCCCTGTCCTCGTCAGGTCCGATTTGTTACCTACTTCCCGGTCGTCCTTGACCGTCAGTTCTCAGAGTTCATCTCCAAAAGAGGTACCTTTCTTCCGTTTCTCGATCGAGCATTTTATCAAACGAAAAGTTTGCTCCTTTTAATAATCTTACTCCATTGTTGTAGATTCATGGTCTTCCACGAGTTTTTGATGCAACAAATGTTTTATTTAATTCTTTTGGGAGCCATAATTTTTAAGAACAATGTTGTCGGACTTCTTTTTGTTTGTTTGTTGACAGTGGACAGAGCATTTGGTTGTAGATGAAATTATATTTTTTTCAGTTTGTATAATATATTAAGGATATTACCATCTTTAGGTGAAGAAGAATAACATGGCTGATCTTTCCAATTGGGATTTGGCATCAAATACAACATCTTTGTCACCGTTGGATGGACGCTATATGCAAAAGGTCAAGGATTTACGCCCATTCTTCAGTGAATATGGACTAATTCGTTACCGGGTTTTGGTTGAGGTTAGCATTATTGCTCAGTAAATTTTGTAATCCCATCCTTTTGTTGCTTTGAATCTTAATTACGTCTTACTCTAAATTCTAACTCAGATTATCATGACATTAACACGCTCTAAAGTGTTTTTGAACTCCAGCAGAATAGACAAATCCTAGGAAGTGTGAGAAGATATTGATTCTTTTGATATTAGTTTGTTACTAATATTGGTTTTTAGTAAGAAGAGTAGTAAGAGTTTATTTGAGTTAGAACGATGTTATCTACAGATGGGATTATTATGATTTCAAATTTGAAATTTTGTGAGTAGATCTCTTTTTATTTATGTATCAAACACTTTCACTTGATATGATCATCTTAAAACCCTATTGCTTACTGGATTACTAGGCTTCTTGTAAAACATAGGTAGAGAATGCAAACATTCTTATAATTGTCAAATACTTTTTAACAAATATAAGATTTCTATATTAGGAGTTTATGTGCAATTATCAAAATAAATATGCTAGTTCAAGGCACCTTATGGAAAATATATCTGACTCATAGTTATCTTAAATATACATAATAGTATATTCATTGATTAGATCAGTGAAATAATAATTGCGTGTTTAAATTTATAGGAATATTCTCTTCATCATCACAGTGCATGACAATGTATATGGTTGAAATTGTAACATGAGGAGATACTAACATAAGAATCTCTCTCTCCATTTTATCAGCTTTAGTTCTAAAATTGTTCTAATTTTGGTAGGTTTTGCACATCCATATCTGTTATTATTGATAATGCTTCCTAGCTCTACTTACAACTCCAATAATAAATTTCCATTGGCTTGATAATCCTGTAAAATCATCTTCTTTGTTTTGATGTTTGAAAATACTTGTAGAAAAGAGATGCACAAATAGTTTGTTTTTTCATTATATAGAAAAAATGTTAATGAACCAGTGTTAGGTTTTCCACGCCCATATCTGTTATTATCGATAATGCTTCCTAGCTCTACTTACAATAATATATTTCCATTGGCTCGATAATTGTGTAAAATTCCAGAATATCTGATCTTGTTTTAATTAAATATTCATCTTCTTTGTTTTGATGTTTGAAAATACCTATAGAAAAAAGATGCACAAATAGTTGTTTTTTTTTTCTTTCTACAAAAAAAAAAGTTAATGAAGCGCACTGTTTTGAAGGGTAAAGCCAATATTAATGAAACTCAACCCACATCGCCCGTCAAAAAACAACATACCTCATCATAAACACTCAACACTATGAATAGTAAGTCATCGAATTGGCCAACTACTGAGCAATATTTCAGCAGAATGTGCAAATAGTTGGTAACAACTTTGTGTTTAAGCACATTTCTTTTTTGGTGATGCCTTTAGCTGATCTCATACAATAGTCATCCAATTGGTTCTTTGCAGGTAAAATGGTTGCAAAAGCTTTCTCAAATCCCTGAAATTGTGGAGGTCCCACAGTTTAGTCAGGATGCTCATCTTTTCTTGGAAAAAATTATTGACAATTTCGATATAAATGATGCTGTCGAAGTGAAAAAGATTGAGAAAATAACTAATCATGATGTCAAAGCAGTGGAGTACTATTTGAAGCAGAAATGTAAATCTCATCCCGAGATTGCAAAGGTTAGTCAATTTTTACTTCTAATGTTTTTTGTGTGTCAAATGTTAGTTTAGGATATGAAGTCTTATGGTTCATGATTATTCTTGTACACTTCTTCCAGGTGCTCGAGTTTTTTCATTTTGCATGCACGTCTGAGGATATAAACAATTTGGCTCATGCTTTATCACTAAAAGAGGCTCTGAATGACGTTATCTTTCCAGCCATGGTTGATTTGTGTAAAGAAATATGCACTCTAGCTAAGGAAAATGCACACATTCCTATGTTGTCTCGCACACATGGTCAGGTAGGTACCTCATATTTTAGAGAACATTGTAGTTTCTTTTGTGTTGCCGACATAAGTTGCTTTCAACTTGTAGCTAATTTTTTTTACTTTTCTTGTTGATCCACTATTGGTTCTTGCTGCTCAAAATTTAAATTCCATTTGCTTTGTATAAATCATAGTATAACCAACAATTTAATAATCAAAGATGGTGTAATGTTGAGTAGCTTGATGTTGCAGTGCATGCCACTTGTTCACTATCTAACCAAGAATTATTTGTTGATTGTAATCTATGAATTAGATTTCTTTCTCATCTAGTTTGCGATCATGTAAGTGTCCCTGAAATTTTAGAGTTCATTTTGTCCAAGATGAAGTTTAAAAAATTAAAACTATTTATATTCTACCAAACTTCTATCCTAGAGAAGCACATATAAGTTTCATGCTTAAGATAAACAAGTTTCATGCTTCATATAAACACTGTTTATCGTTGACTATATTTTCCAATTATTCATCTGTTTCGCTTAGTTATTAACTTCTATTTGTTCTTCTTGTTGCTAGTTGTTGTGCTTTGAAATGTTCATGCTATATTATGACTAGGTTCATAGTCTTATCCCACCAAGTATCATGAAATCTGAGCTGTTCATAATACATTCCTCTTTTCTTACAACTAGAAAGGAATTTTCTAAACAATTTTGATATTGCTAGATAATCCAGTTTTTATGGCCCAAGTTAAATGATTTAATTACACTGCAATAGATTGCAACCTTTTTTTGCCTCTTTTAGCCAGCATCACCTACAACTTTGGGAAAGGAAATGGCGAATTTTGCAGTCAGACTTGGTGAGAGAGGAAAGACTTTCTCTAGAATTCAGATACTTGGAAAGTTTGCTGGTGCAGTTGGAAATTATAATGCTCATAAAGTTGCATATCCCAATATCAACTGGAGAGACACCGCTGCAGAGTTTGTACGATCTCTGGGAGTAGATTTTAATGCATATGTAACACAGGTATTTCTTTTGTTTGAACGAGTATACTGTCATCCACTGCTAAGGATCATGTTGTCAACTTGATTCGTGTAAATGATTTCTTCATAGCATCTTATGGCTGGAACTGGATTTATGTTATACAAGTTAACTTTACATCAAAGAAATCACTGTGCATGCCCTCAATGGTCCAGAAGCGCATTTCAAGTGTTTTTATTATATTATAATTGTGGCTAGATTAATTTATTCTTACTAATTTTATTGCAAGAGTATACTTTTTATTTTATTAACTGAAGTTGACTTGGATAAGTGTATTTGGCTACAATTTGCTTAGAGTAGTTCTGGCAATGCCTTGTGATTTACTTTTCTCTCCCCATACAGATTGAGCCTCACGACTATATCGCAAAGCTTTTCAATAACATCCTTCAATTTAACATTGTCTTAACTGATTTTGACGGAGATATATGGAGCTTTTCGTGTAATTGATTTCTTCACCGTCACATATAGCACCTTATGGCTGGAACTGGATTTATGTTCTACAAGTCAACTTTACATAAAGAATCACTGTGCATGTTCTCAATGGTCCAGAAGTGCATTTCAAGAGTTTTTTATTATCTTTTCTCTCCCCATGCAGATTGAGCCGCACGACTATATCGCAGAGCTTTTCAATAACATACTTCAATTTAACAACATCTTAACTGATTTTGACAGAGATATATGGAGCTACATATCTCTGGGTTACTTCAAACAGGTAACCTGCTTCCGGAGTTCAGATCTTCGGCTTTCTTTTTCGTTTATGATGAAATGGATTGATGATGCATATCTCTTGCACTCTTTTCAGATAACAAAGGCCGGTGAGATTGGATCTTCCACCATGCCTCACAAAGTAAATCCTATAGATTTTGAGAATAGTGAGGGTAATCTGTGCTTGGCAAATTCTATTTTATCAGCCTTGAGCATGAAGTTGCCTGTTTCACGGATGCAGGTACCATCTATAAAATTCCTTTTATAGCAACCAAGATGCATACTTATGGTTAAACTTTGATCTTTTAGTAAGATCCAAGCATTTACATGAACTTAGGTGTATCATTCAGTTATAATGGCCGTGGAGGTGATTCTCATGCTCTGATTACTCTTTGCTACGTGTTGTGCTTGACAGAGAGACCTGACTGATTCAACTGTGTTGAGGAACCTAGGAGTTGGGTTAGGGTACTCGCTTGTAGCTTATAAAAGTGCACTACAGGGAATCAAAAAGCTCCAGGTATGTAACTTGTGAATCATTACCTTTCACTAGCAAGAGATTCTTGGTGCAGAATCACTACAACCATCACAAAAAGCTTTCGCCCTGAACCAGATTATCTTGCAGAATCTTTTCAAATTTAATTAGATTGTTCTGAATCAAAATGGCGGTTTTGCAGGTCAATGAATCTCGTTTGAATGAAGACTTGGAGCATACTTGGGAGGTCCTTGCTGAGCCGATACAAACAGTAAGACATCAAAAATTGATCCTGTAGTTGACAATCTTGACCATATTTGTTGAACATGCACATTCTGACCGGCTACGTGGCTGTTTTACAATGTTAATCGAAGTCACTATAACAAAGACTTGATTTTCAGTTTGGAAGATTTTACCAACTAGTTCTTTGGCAGCATTACTATGTCCTGACCATAAAACACTTGGAAGACTTGATATCTTCTGCATATCTCTCACCATTACCTTATTAAAACAAAAATTCCACTTCTCCGAGTGCCACTATAATGTTTAAATCATCCAGAGAGATTCTGAGTAAAAAGAATGTAGACTATCGTCAATATTGATTAAATTATTTTTTGTTATAGTTACTTGTATTTTCTTTGATGTGTTCAAGCTCCTCTTATTGGAGAAAACCAGGCTGATGTGTTGTGTAACTATTTTCGCACCGTTAGGTGATGCGAAGGCATGCTGTTCCCGAGGCATACGAGAAGCTGAAGGAACTGACCAGAGGAAGAGAAGTCTCGAAGCAAAGCATCAGAGAGTTCACAGAAACCTTGGATTTGCCTGAGGAAGCAAAAGCAGTTCTCTTGAACTTGACTCCTAACTCCTACATTGGAGAAGCTGAAGAATTGGCAAAATCTGTGGATGAAGCTGTGGATCTAGTTAATGGATTTAAACTCCATTGAGATTTGTGACTACTCATGCAAACTGGTCTCTGTTGTCATGCTTGTTCTTCAATAACAAGCAAAAAACATAATTTTTTTAAAGTGAAAATTTTGAGTAATTTAATCATTGAAGCTACTAATAAAATGGTAAATTTTGGATTTCTCACTTGAATTGTTTCCATATGCATTCCCATTTTTTTTGTTTGCTTCATCCTTGACAATTGCCAATTAGCCAACTCTCATGACGACAATATGATTAAACCTACCTAATTTATGGGTCCTAAATATTTCCTAGCTCTTATACAATTAGCAAGAATCCTAAAAATTCAATTGCATTCCTAAACTTTATTCTCTAATTCAATTATTGATCATATAATGCCAATGATAGTGTTGATTGTACAACTTCAATCCATTTACCAAATGATTCTGTTTTGATACACCAAATCCAAATAATAAATTATTAGATCGCCTGATATTTTTCACATGAAGAATACTTGTGATTAAGGATGAACACCTTTTCATTGATGGGGTCATCCTTGCTCCCACCTATTGCCCTAACTTTATTTTACTAGCCAAATCAATCCAACCAATTCGATTTTGTCGACCTAGTCCCACTCGATATTCGGTTAGCAACCTCGATACGATAGTGGTTCGAATAGTACTAAATTCGATTCAAACTCAATAGAGTTAACCAACCAACCATTCCAAGCAAACCTATTAGACTGATTGAGTCTTTGTAGTATGCATAAATTATGATATAGATTTACCAATCGATTCGATCGAACTCAGCAGAGTTAACCAATCAGTCATTCCAAGCAAACCTATTATTAGATCAAACACCCATTATGAACACGAAACATCAAGAAAAAAACACTCATTTTAAATTACACTCATCATTCTGCTCACCAAAAAAGCATCTTTGAGCAAAATCTGATGAAGAACAGCAGAAGCTGTCTGTAGTTTGTACCATAATCTGCTTGCTTCTGCTGAAACGATGACCAATTCGCATACGTCTCCTGCCCCAACACATTCATGGCACATGGATTCAGCCAGACAAATTAATCAAAGCATGTCTCAGGTTTTGTCCTATTGAATTTGTGGGGGCGCCCGAAACCACTGCCTGATTGCCCTCCAATTCCCACTTGTGGCCTTTGGGTGGAAGGATCCGTCTTTATAGCAACCTTCCTTACGCCTCTCTTCTTCGCTGCCTGGCTGCCTTCGCTGCAAGGATTTCATCACGCTCGAGCAATGGCAGGGAAGGTCCGCAATTCTCCATGATGTGGAGTTTTATAGTTTCTTCTTGCTGTTTCTTTGATAAGGAACTATAAATATTCTCTGTTTTTTTTTTTCCTTTTCTTTTGAACGATCTCTTAATTTGTAGAACACTACGTTGATTTTGAAAGTTGATCTGGAATGCTGCCGCTGCGACAAGAAGATAAGGAAGATTTTGTGCAGGCTTCAAGGTAAACTTGATTTGAAAGGAGATGGCTGTTGCATGAAATTTGTGTTGATTGTTTTGTGTTGATCGGTTTAGATGAAGTGCACATCACGGCGATCGCCTTCGACGAGAAGAGCGGGACGGTGACGGTCTCCGGCGTGTTTGACGCCGAGAGGGTCTCGAGGAAGCTCAAGTGCAGGGCCGGGAAAGTGATCAAGAACATCGAGGAGAAGAAACCAGAGGAGAAGAAGAAAGAAGAGAAGAAACCAGAGGAGAAGAAGAAAGAAGAAAAGAAACCAGAGGAGAAGAAGAAAGAAGAGAAGAAACCCGAGGAGAAGAAGGAGGAGAAGAAGAAAGAGGAGAAAAAGGAAGAGAAGAAGGAGGAGAAGAAAGAAGAGAAAAAAGAGGAGAAGAAGGAAGAGAAG
>JBBMJZ010000001.1:5360047-5371071 GCA_037833815.1 Zingiber zerumbet
GTGCGACGTACAAGTCGGGAACGATAGGGCAGGACGGATACAGGTTAAGACAGAACAAGGTAAGGCGTACAGGTCGGGAATGACAGGGCAAGACGGATACAGGTTAAGACAGAACAAGGTAAGGTGTACAGGTTGGGAATGACAGGGCAAGACGGATACAGGTTAAGACAGAACAAGGTAAGGCGTACAGGTCGGGAATGACAAGGCAAGACGGATACAGGTGAAGGCAAGACAAGGTACGATGTACAGGCCGGGAATGACAGGGCACGACGAATATTGGTTAAGGCGGGACAAGGTAAAATGTACAGGTCGGGAACGGCAGGGCAGGACGGATACATATAGGTCGGGAACGGCAGGGCAGGACAGATACAAGACAAGGCAGGACAAGGTAAGGCATACAGGTCGGGAACGGCAGGGCAGGACGGATACAGGTTAAGGCGGGACAAGGTAAGATATACAGGTCAGGAACGACAGGGCAGGACGGATACCTACAGGTCGGGAACGGCAGGGCAGGACAGATACAAGACAGGGAAGGACAAGGTAAGGCGTACACGCCAGGACAGGTCAGAATAAGCGGACACGCAGACATACAAGTTAGGATAGTCAGATTGGGACATGCGACTCGGAAAAGATCGGGTAACCCAACTGGGGTCGACAGGCCAGGATGAGTAACGCTATACGACAACCAGGCCAAGGAATCCTAACCACCTGCCAGAGAATAATCATCATATGTCATGGAATATGCTAACGGTCTAGGGCTCATTGCCCTCTGATGCCTCCTCCATCCTATAGGAGGAAGCCACGTGTTAATCGCCGCCAGACAAAGTCTGACACTCAACATTCCATGACACTTGTTAGACTCCGGAAACGCCCACAACGGTATGAAAAGGGAGGCTTCATCTCTACGCGGGTACGCTCACTCATCTTTTACTTTTCGTCCTTTCACTGCGTTTCTGGGGAAAAAGTACTTGACTTGAGCGTCGAAGGACCTGCTCTGGGGACTTTTTCCCTGGTTTCTGGCCTCTAACGTTAGGTGGGCTTGTCTGAGTGTGTGCAGACTCTCTCGCCTCATCATCCCCGTCATCGTCCTCCATCAGCCGCCCGTGGGAGCCCCTTCGCGCGCTTCCGGGTCATTCGCACGTTTCAGCGACTTTCCGTCAACAACTAGGACAGCGAGGCCGGCCTCCGTCTGACTCAGCTTCCGGACGGGATCAATAGAAATCTAGTTCCAGATGTGAACCTGGGTTATGGGGGAAACCTATTGGATCATCATGGGGGAAACAAGCTTAAAACATGGATTGTATATTTCAGGAGGGCTAAAACACAAAAGGGGCAGACCAACATTAATATATAGTAGACAGTTTATATTATAGAGTAAGTTATATTTATGTGGTAGTTATGTGCTCATGTTTTATAGTATGTGTGTGGTTATAAGTTGGTGGAAAGTTAGTGGGGAAGGATTCTAAGAATTATTTTCAGCAGAACATTAGCTTTGGCTGGTGGAGAGAATTTCTTTACCAGATTGTTTTTGTTAACCCTAATACAATTATGTGTGTTTCTTTATTTATTCTCAGTTTTGGAACCCTAACAGATAATACATAAAATTAAACTTTATTGTGGTTTCTTTTGTATTTTAATGCCAATTCCTATATCTGTTCTCTGCTGAGCGGTTAAATGAACAAGTTAAAATATACATTTAGACGTTTAGTTGTTGGGGAATAAAGCCAAGGCTTCAGATTACGTGAATGTTATGATGCACTTAGAGAAAGGATTAACTAAAACAGCATGTATAAACTATCACTAAAATTTCAATTTTACATTAACTATTTTTTTGGTCCAAATTAAGTTTCTCCAACATGCAACTAATAGAAGATTTTAGCGTTGAGTGCTTATTCAAATTAGAGGACTGGAATTATATTTTGATGGATTTGTTTGAGAAGGGTATCTTTGTTCCATTTTTTTTTTTAGATCCTAAGACAGCATCATAGGAAGAGGTGCATGATGCATCACACTTGGAGACAGTGCGAGCACATCAAATCTTGCTGATCAGGGAGATCACAAGAGAGATTGATGATTCCTCAGGAGGCACTAGGAATGATAACTAATTCAGATTATTTGCTCTTTCAGGTGTATTCTTAGCCTATTCTTGAGACCATGGTTTCTCTGAGTACTCTCTTTCTGATCTACCTATTCTTGAGCCCATGGTTTCTGTGAGCACTCTCTTTCTGATCTACCTATTCTTGGATCCGTGGTTTCCCTTTGAGTAATCTCTTCCTGATCTGATTTCATATTCTTTTGCACTACCTGTCTGTAAATCCTTTTACCTTTAATTTGTGAACATGAGTGGTATTCAGATGAGGCTCAGTACAAGTTCAGATGAGGTATTCAAATGAAAATGGGAATGTGACATAAGGATTTTGCAAATCAACCAAATCAAGTGGCTTAGAAAGTTTTGGGTTTAAATAACTGGCTGACAGTTGTGACACAAAAAAATGATTGCCAATGTAATGACGCTTGAAATATAAGGAATAGGTAAGCTGTTATTGCATGACCAGTGAAGTGAAACTTGAATAAGTTTAGGAGCATTATTAATTGGTGGGTGCATAACATCTCTATTTAGTGTAATGGTAAAGGGTCGATTCCTAGGAATTGACGACTTGTGGTCACCCCACTATGCGCCTAATACCTGTGTACCTGCATTTCCCTCCATATCCATGGAGCCGACATTAGGGGTGCTGTTAAGGTAGCTGATCTACCTTTATTTTAAGAAGGTTTTGGGTTAAATAACTGGCTAACAGTCGTGACACAAAAAGATGATTGCCAATGTAACAAGGCTTGAAATATAAGGAATAGGTAAGCTGTTATTGCATGACCAGTGGAGTGAAACTTGAATAAGTTTAGGAGCATTATTAATTGGAAAGAGCTGATCTACCTTTTTTTAGAAGGTTTTGGGCTAAATAACTGGTTAACAGTTGTGACACAAAAAGATGATTGCCAATGTAACAAAGCTTGAAATATAAGGAATAGGTAAGCTGTTATTGCATGACCAGTGAAGTGAAACTTGAAAAGGTTTAGGAGCATTATTAATTGGAAAGTTTAAGAAACGAGAGAAATTTTAGACCAAGTATATTCTAATTGGTTCCATAGTAAAATTTCAAAAAGTTATGAGGCGCCATGAGCATTGTTATGTTTTAACATATAAAGCATATCCTAGCAGGGTCTACACTCGATTAAATCTAATGACCTGTAGTACTAGTATGGATGCACCTTTGAATTCTTTAATATATATTTTTGGTGAAAAGGGGACTGTAAAATGCTCGTATTTTAACTGAAGAGGTTAATACAGCAGTACACTATTACATATCCCTCTCCTATCAGTATCGTCACACAACAGACCAAAGTGCCAAGGGATCTTGTAATTTTGAAGAGGTTAAATTTTGAGTTTGAGGCTTCAGGTAGATATTATCATTATGAATGTATATTTGTTAAATTTTTTTTGTCATTGTCGTTCTCAAATATTTTAGCAAATCTATATTCAATCATATATATACCTTGCTTTGTCCTTTTAAATGCAACCTCATGTTCCTTTAAGCTTCTAATTTGATAGCCAACTCTGATGCCTTCTGTATCTTTAAGTCAATAAATCTCATCTTACTAGATGCAAATGCATAGTTGATCTCTTGTGTGATGTTATATTTTTGACTGCAACATAATTCCTGACACCTCTCCTTGAATGTATGATATGCAGAATGTTGCCTACGACAGGTCAAGTGCCCCTAAAGATTGCCGGGTATCTGGCTGGTTTGAATCACCTGACGATTATCTGTCCAGCAATGCCAAGAAGATTTCCATCTTAACTGAGTTCTCCTATGACCTAGAGAAGAGTAACACACAAACCTACAACATCGAGACAACTGATTGTGGCGTAGTTAACATGGTTCGATTTGACTTCACCTCCAATCATGGGAACTCAGCTCTAACTTGCATTTATCGGTTCAGGGTTCATGGTTACGAACTCAGCTCACCAGCAACCATGCACTAGTAAGCATGTGCTAGCTCTTGTTTCGAGCTAATCTTCTGTTGTACTTCTTTGTCTGTAACAATGACTTCAGTTTTCACCACTTGGGTCTTTTCAGAGGCTGTAGCGACTATATTAAACGTTGAGTGACTCGTGATCGTTCAAATAGTTGTAACAATAGTTTTAACTGTACTTCTTTGTCGAGTATGTCATTTTCATTAAGCTTTTGGTGTTATTAACCGACTAAATTGTAGCTGAGCAGATTGGTGGATTATGAGGTTGTTACGACAGAACATAAACGGTCTCCCTTGCTTTGTGAAATTTTCAAATAGAATACTGAAGTTTAAATGGTCCTGAACAAGAGAATTTGATCATGCTCAAGTTTCTATTTATGTGAACTTGACCGAGAATGTACTGGTGGGCTCTAAGTTGCAAAGGTTGTATTCGATAAAATATCAAATATGATTTTTTTTTGTGAATCATACTTTATATATATTTTTTAAAAATTTCTCTTAAGGCTAATATAAAAATGCTTCTAAATCCGCAAATTCTCTAAATTTTTCAAAAATAAAAATCAGTTTTATTATTTTTAAACTCGACCTGATTTTATGCTATGCAACATGCGATTGCTGAGAACACTCGGGAGTCAACGAGAGCTCGATGATGGTAGATTATGATGATGTTACGATAGAACATGAATGCTCTCCCTTGCTTTGTGAGATCTTCAACAAGAGAATGTGATTATATTCGAGCTTAGAATTCATGTGAACCTGAACGAGAATGTACTGGTGCGCTCTAAGTTGCAGAGGTTGTATTTGATAAAATATCAAATATGAATTTTCTTTTGTGAATCATATTTTCTATTTTTTTTTAAAATTTCTCTCCATGTTAATATAAAAAAGCTTCAAAATCCTCAAATTCTCTAAAATTTTCAAAAATAAAAAATAATTTTAGTTTTCTAATTTTTTATATAGATTATAGGATACGAGGACCTGATTTTTTTTTTTTAAATCACCGGATCCGATTCATGGTTACTCTAAGTGGACACCTTGAACCCGATTTGATTTTATGCGATGTACCATGTGGCTATTGAGAACAAATAGCTGGTGGACAGAGAGGGTGAATAAAAAAGGTTAAAGGGAGCAAAAATTAGAGGTGAAAAAAAATCGGTTAAACTAAAATAACTAACTGAACTGATAAAATTTAAAAGTTCATTTATTTCATAAATTATTTTTTTAAAAAAAATATTGGCTATTTGAGTTAATTCAGTTAAAATTCGATTAAACGAATAAGTCGGACATTTAATTTCTAAATTAAAAAAATCTCAATTCCGTAATTTTGAATTAACCGAAAATAAAGTTAAAATCGGATAAAAATATATAATTGTTGAAAATTTCGGTTAATTTAGTTAAAAATCGAATTAATCGATATTTTATCAGTTTAATTTATTCAAATTTTGTTGAAAAATTCGGTCAGTTAGATTAGTTTGAAAGTTTGGTATGTTCGATTTCAGTTAAATCATTTCGGTTGGTTCGATTTTGAACTGATTGCTCAAAAAAATATCTTTTAATTTGAACCAATTGTTATTAGCAACCTGAACATGACAGTTAAGATGAAGTTTGACCCTTGCCCAGGTGACCAGGTGGTACACCGGCGATCGGGATACTTCATTAACGTTATCTTATGGATAGAAATTGTAGCCACGTCAACACTTGTACAGGCAACCGGGAGGGCTACAGGTGATCGGGAAAGTACTGTATAAGGAGCTTCAAGGCAGAACTTTCAATTCATCTCTTGCTCAATCATCTAGTTCTATCTAGTGCTTTGGATGCTCTTTTCACTTTTTGTGTTGCGATTAGTTGTGACACGCGCTTCCTTTTTGATCGGCGACATAGAGTGACATTTTCATATTGTTTAGTGTTGTCTTAATTTTTTTATTGTACTTAATTTTTAGATTTTTTTTTCTGTAAGGTTTCTCTATCTAGGATAAATTAGAAATAAATATCAAATTTTTTTACTACTACGTGTCTATTATTCTGACTTGGTAGATCAATTTAAATGCTTATACTATTAGATTTCAGTATAACCTTTGCCTTACTTGATTGAATTAGTCTAAGTTAATTTATTATTTCTATTATGCTAACTCTGATTGATTCAATTACTATCTTAACGCTATTCTTAAGATTTGACAGATAAATTCTTAGCTGGAGGCTAGGTGAATCAAGTCCAAGTGATTAAGACTTGACAAATAAATTCCTAGTTGGATACTAAATGACTCAAGTCCAACTAAGTGGAATCAGCTAAAGGTTAATTGCTTAGCAAAAAGTCCAAATGTGTGAAATCATCCGAAGGCTGATTACTTGGCAAAACCGAATTAGACGGGTTAATCTAGTCAAGTATGTGCTAGTAATTCATATTCTAAATCATACTCATTATGTGTAACAATTTTAGGAAGCATGCTAGACGGTTCCAGGCAACCAGATAGAGTTTTGATGCGACTGGATAGTGATAACTCTTGACGAAGGGATTTTAGAGGGTTTAGGTGACCGGGTATACGAGCGACCGAGCAACTTTCAGTTAACTATGGTGCAATGTTATTAGCAACCTGAACACGGCTGTTAAGATAAAGTTGACCCTTGCCCAGGTGACCAAATGGTACACTGGTGATCAGGAAACTTCATTAACGTTATCTTATGGATAGAAGTTGTAGCCATGTCAACACTTGTACAGGCAACCGGGAGGGCTACAGGTGATCGGGAAAGTACTATATAAGGAGCTTTAAGGCAGAGCTTTCAATTCATCTCTTGCTCAATCATCTAGTTCTGTCTCGTGCTTTGAGTGCTCTTTTCACTTTCATTGCTGTGATTAGCTGCGACACACGCTTCATTTCTGATTGGCAACATAGAGTGACATTTTCATATTGTTTTAGTGTCGCCTTAATTTTTTATTGTGCTTAATTTTTAGATTTTTTTCTGTAAGGTTTCTCTATCAAGGAGAAATTAGAAATAAATATCAATTTTTTTTACTACTACATGTCTATTATTCTGACTTGGTTGATCAATTTGCATGCGTATACTATTAGATTTCAATATAACCTTTGTCTTACTTGATTGAATTAGTCTAAGTTAATTTATTATTTCTATTATGCTAACTCTGATTGATTCAATTACTATCTGCTCATTATGTTTATTATAAAAATTCTTAACGCTATTCATCCCCCCTAGCGTTAATCTTGATCATATAATTTGGTATTAGAGTGGGTTTAGCTGACAGAAACTAGGAATGCTTGGATAGTTGCATGTGTAGACTGGGTTTCCCTACCTGGTGCTTCTAGTCTAGTGGAACTAGTATAAATTATCTCACATCACTCTAAACTAAATAGACCAAGACTTTGTATTGAAGTTAATTTAACTTCTTTTTAAAAAGACTGTTTAGGAAGTAGTCATTGCTTTGATACAGAGCCTTTTTAAAAATTAGGAGCTAAATTAACTTTACTAGTTAGATCAATTTAAAGTAAAGAAGACCTTGTGTCTCACCACGATCTAAAAGTCAATTTTTAAAAGTCTTGCTAAATTCCCCCACAACAAAACTTGAATCTAACTTAGGTCAAAATTTGAGCTCAAAATCAAGGGAAAACAATTAAATTGATTAATAATCCGATCTTAGCCTGTATCCAAATCTAAACCTTAATTATAGTCTTACCAAACCTAAACCAAACCCATATCCTATCATAAGTCTTAATACAACTTGAACAAATACTTGTTTGTAGATATATTTTTGTGGGAATGATTCAACACAACCTACCCTTGTCTCTTTGTTGACAAAAGTTTTTCCAAGTGGAGAAATGTGGAAGAGATTTTTAAAGAGAACTTAGAACGCTGGAAAAGTATTGAAAATGGAACAAATTTGCCAACATACACAGAAGGTAAGTTGTGCATGTTTGAGTCATGGACAAGAAGAATGAAATAGATAGCTTAATCAAATGCACAAGCATTAAACATGATTCTATGCGGTCTAGTTGAGAAGATCAGACCATTCAAAAATACAAAAGAACTATGGGAAAAGCTAATTATCCAAAATACAGAAGTTGAGCCAAAACAAGTATGTTGCACCACACTCATTGCCAAGTCAGATTTAAAAGTCTTAACGAATCAAATTTAATATGAGTGGATGATGGATATTGACTGCTTCAGACATATGACTGGAAATAAGGAAATGATGTCTACCTCACTCAAACTAAAGAGATGCGAAGTATTTGCTTCAGAATAACAGGATGCTAAAGATACTCGGGTCAGGTAACATTGTTTTAAATTCAAAATTATTCATTAAAAAAGTTCTACTTGTAGAAAATCTAAGTTTTAATTTACTTATCATAAGTCAACTATGTGATACTAGATATAAAGTAGAATTTTTGTCTAATGAATATCTTGTAAAATCTACCAAAGAACCTGAACTAATTTTAGTATGAACCAGGAAAAATAGCATTTATATTATTAGGTTACCTTCCTCCTCACATATATGCTTTCTTTCACAACAAGAGAAAACTAGGCTGTGACATAAGAGACTAGCTCATATTTATGCTAAACACTTAGTAAAAATTAGTAGAAATAACATAGTTAGAGGTTTACCAACCTTAACCAAATCAGATGACTTAAACTGTGATACATGTAAAAAGGGTAAACAAACAAAATCCACACATAAATCAACCACTTCAAATCAAACATCTAAAATCTTAAAAAGATTTCATATGAATCTGTTTGAAAGCAACAAGATTAAATCATTAAATGAAAGTCAGTATTGTCTAGTAATTATTGATAAATTTTCAAAAATTACATGGACTTATTTTTTAAAATACAAAGATGAAACCTTAAATAAACTTATTCAATTCATTAAACAAATAGAAAATCAAATGAACATTAAAATTAAGAAAATTATAAGTGATCATTAAGGAGAATTTCATAATCATGAATTTAAGAAATTTTTTTCTAGATAATGGCACAAACATGAATTCTCATGCCCTAAGACCCCACAATAAAATATCCTAGTCAAAAGAAAGAACTGAACTTTAATATAAGCAACTAGGACAATGTAAAATGAGTTTAATTTATCAAGTTATTTTTGGACAGAAGCCATTAATACGGTCTGTTATGTTCAAAATTGAGTTCATATTAACAAAACATAACAAAAAAACACCTTATGAAATATTCTTTAATAAAACATCCTCAATTAAATTCTTTAAAATATTTGGATGCAAGGCATATATCTTAAACTCTAAGGATAAACTACCAAAATTTACAAGTAAAATTGATGAAAGAATCTTTGTAGGATATGTAACAAATAGTAGAGGATATATAATTTATAATAAAAAACCTTTAAAGTTGAAGAAACCTTAATGCAACCATTAATGAAGAAAATTCTATCAAAACAAACCAATCTATTTACTTAGATATTGATAAAGTAATTAACAATAGTCCAAAAGAAATTAGACATGACTCAGACAAAGATCAACCTCGAATACAAGTTGAAAATAGAACTACCTATTTATGTGAAAATAGAACTATAAGAACACCTAGAACTAACACTGATCATCCAGTTGAACAAATTATAGGAGATCTGAACTCGATCTACTCATCAAAACTTAAGTCAGATAAATTTATTATCCAAAATAGAACCAAAGAACATATATGAGGCTCTACTTGATCTAGATTGGATAATAGCTATGCAAGAAGAGTTAGCCCAATTCGATCAAAACTAAGTTTGAGACTTAGTACCAATACCAAATGATAAAACTGTTGTATGAACACAATGAGTTTCAAGAATAAACTAAATGAAAAAGGAGAAATTGCCAAAAATAAAGCTCATCTTGTAGCTCAAAGATTTAGTCAAGTAGAAGGATTAGACTATAACGAGGCCTATGCTCTAGTAGTTAGACTTGAATCAATTAGAATGCTATTAACCTTTGCCGCTCATAAAGGATTCAAATTATTTCAAATGGATATAAAATCAATATTTTTAAATCGATTTATTAAAGAAGATGTATATGTAGCCCAACCTCGAGGATTTGGAAACCTAGATAAACCTAACCATGTACTAAAATTCAAAAAGGCTTTTTATGGATTAAAGCACGGCCCTAGAACTTGGTATGATAGATTGTTAACCTACTACTTTCTAAAGGATTTAGACATTGTAAAGTTGGTCCAACTATATTTATCAAGGCTTATGCTAAAGACATTTTTATTGCCTAAGTCTATGTTGATAATACTATTTTTAGATGGATTAACAATTCATTTATAATAGAGTTTAAATCCACTATGGAAAGTGAATTTTAAATGAATTTAATAGGAGAATTTAACTACTTTCTAGAGCTCCAAATCAAGCAAACCAAAGAACACAATTATGTCAATCATACCAAGTATCCAAATGAATAAATTAAATGATTTGGAATGGAAAACTCTAAAGACTTAGCAACCCCAATGGCACTAAATGTAAAACTAGATTGTGACCTAAGTGGAAAAAATGTTGATGCAAAGTACTATAGAAGTGCTATAGGTGGACTCTTATATCTAACTACTAGTCGATCAAATATTTTATTCTCAATAGGAATGTGTGCAAGATTTCAACCATATGCTAAAGAATCACATCTAGCAGTCGTTAAAAGAATCCTTAGATACATAAAAGGAACTCAAAACGTAAGACTATGGTATTTGAGAACAGGTAACTTTGACTTATTAGGTTTTACTGACTCAAACTATGATGAATGCAAGTTAGACAAGAAAAAATACAAGTGGTAACTATTAATTTCTAGAACAATTTCTAATTAGTTGGAGTAGTAGAAAATAACATTATGTAACTGTTAGAGTGTATACTAAAAACCTAGCTTTTATAAACATTTGTTTTGAATAAAGAATCACATTTGGTCAAATTATTTATATTTATTTGTTAAGTGTAGTTGTTCAATTAATTTATATTGTAGATAACATAGTGTGTGGTGTCACACACAGAAGAT
>JBBMJZ010000001.1:5410549-5421014 GCA_037833815.1 Zingiber zerumbet
AAGGCGACTTGGGACGAGTCTTCTTCGGATGGATTGGAAGTTAACGAATCGAAACAAACTAGCTACCTCGCGCTGATGGCAACCGGAGGTGATTCAAATCTAGAAAAAGAGTCTGAATATAAGTCGAGCAATGGATCCGCATCCAGTTCAGATGAACCAACTGCGGTAACTTTTAATTATACAACAAAATTTTTAAAAATGATTTCCTGCCTAAGCAAAAATTAACAAAAACTGAGGAACACGCTAAACTCTTCCTTAAGGAACAACTGAGGTTGATCTCCTTAACTGACCAAGTTCAAGATAGAAATTCAACTCAAGCTACAAATCTTGAGAAAGAAAATTCTATCTTGAAAAATTAAGTTAAAGAGTTAAAGGACCAGTTGGAAAAGTTGACCTCAAGATCTAAGTATCTAAATATGATACTTAGATATCAAAGAGCTGTGTACAATAAAATCAAACTTCGATACAAGTCCAACTCTACAATTAAATCATTTTTAATCCTAACTCAAAATTCAAAATTGACTAAAGCTTGGGTTCCAAAATTGTGCCTAACCATGCAAGTAGGACTCAATTAATACTATGTACCGAAAAATAAAATTCACTTTATAAATCAAATAAATCACTTTGAACCTCAAAAATTAAACCTTCAAAAATAAATTTAAATCAAAAGAATAAAATTAAATCAAATAAATCTAAATTAAATTAAGATAAAATTATTCTAAACTCATACTATAACAAAGTCTATTATAACTATAAATAAAATCGATAAAAACCTAAAACTTAAACCTAAAGTTCAATAATTCAGAGGGAGGCTCCAAACTAGTTGGCACCTCTAAAATAATAATTTATCTAGTTGGGTAATTAGGATTAGCATAAACAGGGATAAAAGTTTAACTTGATATGAAACAAGATAAGTTTTGGATGATAGTAGGTTAAGGAAGCTCTGCCTATGCATGTCTAGGAAGATATGACTTCGATCTAGTACATTTGGCTTAGTGAAACTAATTGAAGCTACACCTTACTAATCCTAACTGCTTAGACTGAAGTTTTATATTAAGTTCAGTGGATAAGACTATTTAAAAATTTTTGAAGGCATGATTATTCTAATGATGTCCAAGTGACTCACCATAGCTTAGAAGTTTATCCAAACAATGTCTGTTTATTGAACCCAAAGCTAAACTTGAATATAACACAAGTTAAATCAAATCCTGAAATTCAACCTAACTCATCTCATAAAATTATAACATTTCATGATTGAAAATATAGATATGGTGAGATGAATAAGATTCAAAATAAAATTTCAAATAAATTAAATTAAATTAAAATAAAATTTAAATTAATTAAAATTAAATTCAAACTAAAATTAAAATAAAATTAAAATTTGAATTAAATTTAAATTCAAATTCAAATTAAATTAAATTAAATTAAATTAAAATTAATATCAAATTAATTAAATTAAAATTAAAATCTAATTAATTAAATTTAAATTAAGTTAAACTAATTCACACTTAAGCTAATTTTTTTTTTTTACTCTTTGTAGGAATATAGATGGATATTGGATAGTGGTTGCTCCTGACACATGATCGAGGATCAAACAATGTTCACAAAATTAACCTTCAAAAGACTAGGAACAGTTATCTTTGGAAACAACGACAAACTGAAGATAATTGGAATAGGTAACATTGAATTAGAATCTAATTTCATTATTCATAAAGTAAAACTTATTGAAATTTTCAAATTTAATCTACTCAGTGTTAGTCAATTGTGTGATTCAGAATATAAGGTTAGGTTTACATCCACTGAATGTTTAATCAAACATATAAAAGATACTACAATAAAATTAAAAGGATTTAGGAATAATAACATTTACACGATTAACCTAACCAGCTCATCACTTAAGTGTCATTTGACACAAAAAGAGGAAACCTAGTTGTGGCATAGGAGAATGTCTCACACAAACTTTAGAAATCTCACTAAACTAAATAACTTAGTTAGAGGACTACAAAACTATCTAACTTAGACTCAATAATTATAATGCTTGTCAACAAGGAAAATAGATCAAATCAACTCACAAACTAACTAATCAAATTCAAATCAATTCAACACTTGAATTATTACACTTAGATCTATTTGACTCACATGGAATTAAATCTACAAATGAAAATTTATACTGTCTAGTAATAATTGATTATTACTCAAGATTCACTTGGGTAAAGTTCTTAAAAAATAAAGATAAAATATTTGAAATATTTAGTAATTTATGTAAACAAACTAAAAATGAAAAAGATTTAAAAATTAAAAGAATTAGAAGTGATAATGGTGGGGAGTTTAAAAATCATAGGTTTATTAAATTATGCTTAGAAAATAGTTACCATCAAGAATTTTCTCATCCTAATACACCTCAACAAAATGGAATAGTCGAAAGTAAAAATAGAACTCTCCAAGAAGCCACTAGGACAATGATAAATGAATACAAACTACTAAAATAGTTCTGGGCGGAAGCTGTTAGTATGACCTGCTATGTATAAAATAGAACAACAGTTAATAAAAAAAATAAAATCCCATTTAAAATTTATTATAATAAATTACTAAATATTAAATACTTTAAGGTATTTAGATATCTTTTGTATATATTAAACACAAGAGAATACTTAGAAAACTTTTCCTCAAAAGTAGAAAATGGAATCTTTATAGGGTATTCGGTGAACAGTAGAAGATATAGAGTTTATAATAAAAGTACTCTAAGAATTGAGGAAACAACCAATGTAAAATTTGATAAAATTACTAAAGAATCTAATTCAACTTAATCTCAATATCAAGCAATTGATTTTGTTATAGCTAGCACTGATCTAGAGTGAGCAAGTGAAAGCCCAATAGACGAATATAAAGATGAATAAAATCAACCATGAGGAAATGAATAAACACATATTGAGCGTAGAACAATAAGAGTAAGTTCAGACCATATAATGGACCAAATAATAGGTGATTCTGAACTAAGGTTTCAAACTAGATCCTCATTTAGAAATTTAAGTCAAATATCCTTAATTTCTAAGGTTAAACCTAAAATAGTAGAAGAATCCTTGGTTGATCCAGACTGGATTATTGTCATGCAGGAAGAATTAGACCAATTTAAAAGAAACTAAGTCTAGGACTTAGTTCCTCTACCCAAGAATAAGAAATTCATAGAGACTAAGTGGGTATTTAGGAATAAGCTAAATGAAAGGGGGAAATTGTCTAGAATAAAGCTAGACTAGTAGCTAAAGGGTTTAGTCAAGTAGAGAGACTTAACTATAATGAAACCTATGCCCCAATAGCTACACTTGAATCCATTAGAATACTATTAATCTATGTAGCTCATAAAGGATTTAAGCTCTACCAAATAGACGTCAAATCATCCTTCTTAAATGGACTAATAGGAGAAGATGTTTATCTAGATTAACCACCTGGATTTGAAAACCTAGAGCACTTTGACTATTTTCAAGCTAAAATGGTGCTAGCTATATGGTCTAAACAAGCACCTAGGGCCTAGTATGAGCGATTATACACCCATCTAATTTCAAAATAATTCAAACAAGGTCGAATTGACCCAACCTTGTTTGTAAAAATCTTTAAATCTGGTATTTTTGTCACCCAAATTTATGTCAATGACATAATCTTTGGATCTACAAACGTAGACTTTCTACAAGAATTTATTGACATAATGGATCAAGAATTTGAAATGAGTCTAGCAGGTAAGTTAACCTTCTCTTTAGGCTTATAAATTAAACAAACTAATGAAGATAATTACGTCTATCAAGAAAAATATACCAAGGAATTACTTAAAAAAATTGGAATGGATAATGCTAAAGAAATAAAAACACCAATGGCAATAAATGAAAATATAAATGGTGATCCTAATGGAACACAGTAGACCTAAAGTATTATATAAGTGCCATAGATAGTCCATTATATCTAACTATAAGATGACCTGACATACTATTTATAGTTAGTGTGTATACTAGATATCAAACCTGTGCTAAGGAGTCCTATCTTAAACTTGTTAAATGAGCTTTTAGATATCTAAAAGGTACATAAAATATAGGAATGTGGTACCCTAGGATAACTAATTTTAACCTTTTAGGATATTCTAACTCAAACTATGTTAGCTCTAAATTAGATAGAAAAAGTACAAGTGTTGGATGTCAATTACTTGGATCATCACTTGTCAGCTAGTTTAGTAGAAAACAACATTGTGTTGCTTTATGTACAACTAAGACAAGATATATAATTATGGGTGAATGTGTAGCATAATTATTATGGATGATGCACACACTGCAAGACTTTAACTTAGATTATAAAAATATAAAAATATTTATTGATAACATAACTTCAATAAACTTAACCAAAAATCTAGTGCATCATTCAAGAGCCATTTTGTAAGAGATCATGTAGCCGTAGGCGATATTGAACTATATTGAGTCAAAATCGAACTTGGCTAACATATTTACTAAACCATTATTAGAATTATAATTTAGCAACTTACGATGAAAATTAGGAATGTGTACGATGGACTAGGACTGCTATTTTTAAAATAATTTTCAAATGATTTACAAATTCTAGGGAAAACTCCTTATATTTTCTAAAAATTTCTATTTTCTTAGTATTTTAAAAATTAATTTTGGCCTTAGACTAGATCAAATCCATAGAAAGTATGTTCCTATAGATCTAGATATTGAGCATCTCACAAACACACTAGGTCTACCTTGATTATGTATTCAAAAACTTAGAATGGTGTGACATGCTAGGCATATTGCCTGAACTTCAGATGCTTATATCAGTGCATCAACACAAGTCTGGGTAAAAATATCAAAATTACAGTGATCAGGTTAAGTAATTCATATTAGTCAAACGTTAACTGGATACTTTCACTTAACTTGACTAACCAAGTGAACATTGTTATCTTCAGATAGTTTGTTAGTAACTAACGGTTAGACATTTAAGACTATAATTTTTTAATATTTGTTAAAATATATTAGATTTAGGGGGAGGATATTTAAAACTACTTTCAAAATAACTTAATTATTTTAAAATATATTAGCCTCCTACTTACTCCTTTTTGAAACTAAACAAGATTCTGAAACTTATTAATTTTTTTTGGTTAATTATTTTAAAATTTACTTTAAACCCTTTGTAAATTTTGTTTGAAAAATAGTTTTGCAAAAGAAATTGGTTTGAAAAACTCCTTTTTGAAAACTACTTTCAAAACTTGCTTTATGAAAAACAATTAATGCCTATTTTGAAAATAAAAGTATTTTGAAAAATATTTGAAAAACTTTTTTGGTAGAAAATGTGCTGCAAAGATAATTGGAAAGATCTTTTAAAAAAGTATCCCTTTGAAACATATTTTTAAAAGTATTTTTGAAAATCATTTTTGAAAAATTATTTTGTCTCCAAATTACTTTGATAAAAATCTAATCGATAAACTCTTTTTAAAAATGTTTCTTACAAAATCACACTTTCCAAGCTGCTTTTGCAAATTGTTTTGAAAAAGGTATTGAAAAAGTTTGTTTGCAACCTTATTTTTGCTTGACTGCTATTTTAAAGATATTTTCAAACTTATTTTACTTAACTAGATCTCCTTGAAAACACTTTAAAGGTGTTAAAACCCTTTTGGAAATTTCTTTTAAAATACTTACCAAATTTTAATTAACTCCTCCCTCTAATAAACCTGTAAATTTTTGTAATTACTTTGAAAGTTTTATACTTATTAAAAGTTTCATAATTTTCTATATTTATCTACATTTTTTTATGATGCCAAAGAGGGAGGGTAAGGGTTAAATATAAGAAAAAGACACTAAATTTTGAAAATATTAACCCTAAAATGATCAAGAGAATAAAATAACAATTGATCTTACTATTTTTTTTTCTCTTGAATCAATTGTTATTACTATTTTTTGCATATATTTTCCTAACTTTACCCAGGTTATCATTGCATCAAAAAGGAGGAGATTGTTAATTTAATTTATACTAACTCAGGTTTTGATTAATAAGTGAGTTAAGTTAGGCGTTATCATGATCTAACCTTGTTACCGAATAAACAGGGTTAACTAATTTGATGGGTCAAAAGGACCTGACATGTAACGCCCGCCCTTCTACACCTTAACTTATGGCATCGACATTACACTTTTCATACCTTCTAAAGAATTCGTTATATGCACACAGCTCTATTCAAAGGTATACTCTGAACCTATTTCGACTGTTGAGTCGTGGCTTAGAGCGATGCAAAGCTGAGATGAAGTCTACAGTTGCTAGAGGGTCTGGGCCGTGTGGTGATGACCGACCGTATAACCTTACCAGACTCGAGACTAGGCACGACCATGTGTGCCACACCGCCATGTAAGGTCTTCCCTACTGGAGCAGGGCACGGCTGTGTGGCTTCCACACGGCCATGTCACCTTGGCAGTGAGGAAGAGGGGCACGACCGTGTGGCTCACACGACCATGTCACCTCGGCTGAGACAAAGGGGTGCACGACTGTGTGAACCCGCACGGTCGTGTCATCTTACCCGAGAAGCAGAGGTGCATGTCCGTATAAGTCACATGACCGTGTCACCTTGGCCGAGACAAAAAGGGATTACGACCGTCTTTGCCACACGACCGTGTCACTCCAACCGATAGGAAGAGGTGCACGGCCGTGTGTGCCACACGGGCGTGTCACCTAGGCTGAGGAGGAGAATGGTGAGGTCGTGTGACTCCACACGTCCGTGTCACAGGCCGTGTGGGGATCACACCCTGCTCCAAAAAAGGCTCATTCTCCCCTTTTTAGTCATCTATAGACTACCACACTAACCCCTCTCTTGAGGGAGATTTTTTGACACTCTAATTACTACCGAACTGACAATTCATCATAAGAAATTCTTAGTGGTATTACTTTCATAGTCAAAAGGTAGAAAACTACACTAAAACCCAGTTTAATACATTTCTTTGCACTAACAAGTTCTAGGATCTTCCTCCACGGTTCTGTCACACACACTCACCACCAAGCACTACTCCTGTTGCCCCCTCTTACTCGAGCTTTCCATTACCTTTATTTGCAGTATAAGGAATGCAAATCTGTAAGTGAATGCTTAGTAAGTACCATATACTCACAAAACAATGCATTAAAAGGGAAACATGCTTTTTCAAAACTGCTTGAAGGAAAACATCAAATATGCACTCGACAATACTCATGCTAAAGCACATAATTCAAAAATATGCACATGGTATGCATTTTTAAATAGTTGATCATGCTAAACACAACTTAAAAACCATGCTAGCAATGTAAACAGGTAATGGAAAAGAAAATATATAACCAAACAGAAGTCTTGCTATACTATAGGGTTCATCAAGGCTGCAACTTATAACTAAAGTCTTCACATTAGGGATGCTTTCACTTAAGCGAACAATGAACTTTGAAAACTTTACATTACATATTAGTGAAAATAATAATCAACTTGGTTTGGGCCCGACAATGTACCACTTTGCGCGCATCCTTAATAAGATCCGAGGTAGCTAATCCCGAACCTATTAAGGTACTACTAGGCGATCTAGGGGGCCTAGGGGTGATCTAGGAGTCTACCCATGAACCTTGTGCCCAGTACATGCCACTTTAAAGTAAAATACTTTCTTTTACTTAATTCTTTCTTATAATTACACTTTTTTGTCATTTAAACAAACACCTTATGTGCATATAATCTCTCACACTTATAGGGAGGCACTTTAAAGCACTTGATTACGCTTCTTAGTCCCAAAACTTAATGGGAAGCAGACCAAGATACTCTAACATTTGCTCTTAATCCCAAAACTTTGGAGGGCATCTTACATATCATCTCATGTATCTCAATTTAACATGCTTCAAACATATCTAGACATATACTTTCTTAACATGCTTAAAACACATCATAATATGCATCATCGAAGCAACTTATACTGCAGGTGAGGGATACTTACATCCTTTCGCTAAGTCTTACAATTCTAGGGTGTAGGGAAGACAAATCCTCTCTTGAACGCTGAAATCCCCCAAGACACCTTCCCCACGCGTACTACCTCCTTGGGAGGAACCCTCTCCTTAGATCCTTCCCTTGGAAAGCTTCAGGATTTGGAGCCTTAGGTTTCTTGGCCAAAAATTCAAAAGAGAGGAAGAAGAAATTCGGCTAGGGCAAGAAGAGGAGAAGGGGAGATGAAAAGTTAGGTTTTCATCTCTCCCTTTCCCTTTTATACTAAGTAGAAGTTGAAGCATCTCTTTACCCAAAAATCTACTTATAATCAATTATTTCCTATTTTCAATGTGATGCTTTACCACCACCTAATGGCTACTTAAACCAAACATAAGTAAGAGGTCTAGGGTTCAATCCTTACCCACGGCCATTTATAAATCTATTTTTATTTCTTTTATCATCTCCTATTTATTTTTTCTCTTTTGATAGAGAGGAAAATTTATGGGTGTAACAATTCTGCATACCTTATAAAAAGTTCGTCCTCGAACTTAGAACAATTGTGGATACTTCTGTCTCATATTGTCCTCGCGTTCCCATGCTGCTTCTTCATACTGTTGACTTTGCCACAGTACTTTTACTAACGGTATCTCTTTGTTCCTCAGCTTCTTAACTTCTCGATCTATTATCTTGAACTTGTACCGCCTATGGCTCAATCACTTGGTTTGCATCAGGAACATGCTTCTTCAACATTGAGACATGAAACACATTATGAATGACTGACATTTCCTGAGGTAGTTCCAACTCATAAGCTACCTTGCCAACTCTTTTAGTGATCAGGTATGACCCCACATAACGGGGACTCAACTTCCCTTTCTTTCCAAATCACATCACTCCTTTCATAGGAGCTACTTTGAATAATACTGAATCCTCAACCTTAAATTCTAGCGGTCTACAACGCACATCTGCATAGCTCTTCTGCCGGCTCTGAGCAATTTCCATTCTCTGTCGGATGTTCTGGATGGCTTTGGTGGTGTCCTGGATAAGATCTGTTTGAAGTCCTATTTCTTTCTTTTCACCACCTTCATACCAACAGAGAGGAGATCTACATCTCCTCCCATATAGAGCCTCGTAGGGTGTCATTCCGATAGTAGCTTGATAGTTATTATTGTATGCGAATTCAGCTAAGCATAGATATCGGCACCAACTCCCTTTAAAATCTAAGGCACAAGCCCGTAGCATATCCTCCAGAACTTGATTTACTCGTTCTGTTTGCCCGTTAGTTTGAGGATGAAAAGCAGTGATAAACCGTAGCTTAGTGCCAAGAGCTCTCTAAACACACTCCCAGAAGTGTGAAGTAAAGCGACCATCTCTATCAGATATTATGGTTTTGGGCACTCCATGCAATCTGATGACCTCTTTAACATACATTTGCGCTAGCTGTTCAATAGAGTAGGATGTTCTGATAGATAGGAAATGAGCAGACTTGGTTAATCTGTCCACTATTACCCAGATAACATCGTAA
This sequence comes from Zingiber zerumbet, assembly GCA_037833815.1. NCBI lineage: Eukaryota > Viridiplantae > Streptophyta > Magnoliopsida > Zingiberales > Zingiberaceae > Zingiber > Zingiber zerumbet. The sequence goes on from JBBMJZ010000001.1 coordinate 5,420,026, forward strand.
CAATTCATAGTTCTGGGTAAACCTACTATAAAATCCATAGATATATCCTCCCATTTCCACTATGGGATCTGGATAGGATGTAGAACTCCGCTTGGTCTCTGATGTTCTGCTTTAACCAGTTGATACATCAAATAGGTACTGACGTATCTTGTAATATCTCTTTTCATTCCAGACCACCAGAAGCGTTCCTTTAAATCTTGGTACATCTTGGTGGAGCCAAGATGCATGGCATAGGGTGTCCCATGGGCTTCCTCTAAAATTTTCTTTTGCAGTTCCTCTTGATTAGGAACACAGAGACGATCACCATAATATAGTGTCCCACGGTCTGATACTCGAAACTCTCCATTTTCTCCTTCCTGTATTCCCTACTTGATCTTCTGAATATTAGGATCTTCATCCTGCCCTTTCTGTATATCGTCAAGTAGGGATGTTACTAGAGCCAAAGTGAAGAGCTGCCCAGTAATAATTTCTAGCCCAAAGTTTACTACTTCCTTCTGTAGGGGCTGGGACATAGCAGCTAAGGATAATAAAGCGACGCAAGATTTCCTACTTAGTGCATCTGCCACTTTATTTGCCTTCCCTGGATTGTAGAATATTTCACAGTCATAGTCTTTGACTAGCTCAAGTCATCTCCATTGTCTCATGTTCAGGTCTTTCTGAGTGAAGAAATACTTTAGACTTTGACGATCTGTGTAAATCTTGCATTGAGCTCCATATAAGTAATGCCTCGAGACTTTGAGAGCAAAGACTACTGCTGCTAACTCAAGATCATGAGTAGGATAGTTCTTCTCATAATCCTTGAGTTGTCTCGAGGCATAGGCAATACCTTACCATTCTGCATCAGTACAACTCTGAGTCCCAATTTAGAAGCATCGCTGTAAATATCAAAGCTCTCGCCATTTTCTGGAAGAGTTAGGATTGGAGCACTGGTTGGTCTCCTTTTCAGTTTAATGAAACTCTTCTCACATTCCTCTATCCACTCAAATTTT
>JBBMJZ010000001.1:5421114-5440510 GCA_037833815.1 Zingiber zerumbet
TTTTCTTCTCTTAGCCAAAAATAACCTTGTGTAGTTACTAGCACAACAAAAGTTGTTTCTTCTCTAAGTCGTGAGTTCATAAGGCGGACATAGAATGTGTTCGTGTGGATATCGTAGAGGCACAGATGTGTTGATCGTGCTGAGATCTACATCCGGATCAAAGTTGCTGTCGGAAGTACCGGTTCACGCAACAAAGATATAGTTGCTAGCACAACAAAGGTTGTTTCTTCTCTAAGTCATGAGTTCGTGAGACGGACGAAGAACGTATTCATGTGGATACTGTAAATGCACGGACATGATGATCGCGCTGAGCTCTGCATCCGAATCAAAATTACTTTCGGAAGTACCAGTTCACGTAACAAAGGTAACTATTCTATCTGATAGAATAGGAAAACGTAGTATACAGTATTCACAAGGATCTCTGGAGGGATCATTTTTCTACTGCGTTATGTGTTATTTTATGCATCAGATCCCTACACTAACTAGCTTATATGTACCTTAACAGTGTTCGATCGATCATGATCTACTTAAATTTTTTTCTTACTAACTTCAACTAGTATATTAATTAAATATCAAAAGTCAAACATAAATTATACCGAACTTGATTTATCAGAGATTAATTGTATCAACAATACTCATTAAAGAAGTTTGCTTTATTATCTCGTTTAAATGAGTAAGAGATGCCTCGTATGTCTTGGAATATAAGTGAAATCTCTTAACACGTTATGTCATTTTATTAGTATTGTCATTATTAGTATTAGTTTTTTTTATAAAGTAATTCAGGTATCATTATCTTGTACTTTAATACTCTACTTAATTACAAATGAGCACACCAAAAGTAATTTTTGTCTTGAGAGTGACCATTTGAATGCTTTAAAATAGTGCATGGTCGTTCAAAAAAATTAAAAAATAATCAGGCTGGATTACGTCTTGAGTTATCATTCTAGTTTTATAAAAATTAAATTGAGATATTTAGATGTTGAATATCCTTTAGTTATAAATAGTAGTTAAAAATTAAATCATAAATATCTGATAGACAATTGAGCGTTTCTATCATTGTACTATAACTCCAAGGGCGTGCATGGTCGGTCTAAAAGTTAGGGATAAAATTCATTTTCATTAAAGTGACTGATTTTGACAAGAATCATTTTGTTGTCATTTTTTCACAATTTTGTTGTCATTTTTTGCACATATATTGCTAATATATGGAGCCAATAGTTTCTGAGCATTTTTATGAAATAGAAATATAGAACGAATTCATTTCCATTCTCATCGTTTAATTCTAGTTGTATAAATTTAAGATGAAGAAAAATTATATAAAGTCATGATGACAAATAATAAAATTTATTTTATATTTCTTACCTAATCTTCTATTTTATACATTTATCCCTGAGATCATGCTACCATGTTTTTCTTCTAAATATGGGGTATAATCAAAAGATGTTGAGTTTTTAGGTTTACTGCGGTTTGTACTTTCCAATTTACCCTGATGGAAAATTTTTATGAGACTAGGTCGATCACCCAGAAATGGTCAATGAGACTAACTGAATTATATATATTTTTTTTCTATTTCATACATTTGTATAAAATTATAAAATATAAATTTTATGGTCTATTTTATAAAAGAGGCCGTAAAATATGATATTTTTATTTTTAAAGAATCAAATATGTCTATTATATGAATAATTATTCTAAAATTTGGATTGAAAATGTGAATATGAATTTGTAATTTATAGTATATATTTTATAAAAATATTTCTATTTTGTTTTAAAAAATTTATGCTCATAAAAATCAAATTGATTGAATTTAAGAATTTCCATTCTATTTTTCTTAATATAAAAAATGTCCATGCCCTCCCTCTCCCCCGTCTCCGCTTCTCCACTTGCTCGCCGATCGCCGCTGGGTAGAGATGGTTCGGACGCTTGGAGTAAAGAGGAGAAAGCTCAAGAAAAGGAGACTAGAAGAACCGTCTCTGGTTGAGGTGGAGAAGAACGAGGCCTTCGACTGGGGAGAACAGGAAGCAGATGAAAAGGAAATTGTGAGTATAGTTGAGGTAGATGAGAACGACGAAAAGAGGAGAAGGAGTGAGGCTTTGACCTGATTCTCTGGCTCCCGATCGTTGCTCTGATTGACAGAAGTAAGCGGTCTGGAGTCATATTTGTCCTCGAAAAGGCCTGTCTTGAGGTGAGAAAGTGGGAAAGAAAAGCTAGGGCTTCTGGCTTTGTTCTCCGGATGGTGTTTGATACTCCAAGTTCTGGTAGTATGTAAAAAAGTTTTGTTTTATCTTCCATTCCTTATCGTCATAAATGGCAGGAGATAGGGTTTTGTTAGATGTTTACCTTTATTCCTGCAATGTGGTTAAGTTTTGACGTTATGTGGGTTCGAACTAGACAGTAACTTCCTCGATGATGTCAGTGAGCTCGAGCTCGAGCTCCTACATAAAATGTTCTGTGTGAATTCTCATAGTTTAGTTGAAGGCAAAAGAATTTGCTCATACAGTAAATTTATATTTTCCTTCGATTTGGTTTTACTTTTAAGAAAACAGATAAGGTTTATGAAGTAAATAGTTTCATTTCAATTGTTTTTCATAAGATCAATTAGGCAAAGCATTCACTGCTCATGTTTGTTTAATAAACTGTTTCTCTCTGTCTCAGAATTTGCAAATTCTGAACTCAGACGACTATGCTAATTATCTGAAGAAGCAGGATTGCGACTCTGCAGATTATAGACCTGACATCATTCACCTGGTTAGTTGATTTGTTACCGGTGTTGTGTTTTTGATCTGTTTTGAATTATCTTCTTCTTATGACAAATGGAATTGCCTTGTCTTTATTGTCATCTATATCATAATTTGACACATTTTGATTTAACATTAAGAAGTGCACTTAAAACATTTTCGTCAAATTGTATAGCTTGTCTTGTCACAAGAAGCCCATTTCAAAATCCCTCATGAGCTGTTCATTCTGATGGAATAGTTCTGGTTACCATTAGATGCTCATTTACTATGTTTACCTATTGGAATGTTTGTGTTCGTATGCTAATTAAAATATTTGCTTGAGTTTGCAACTATAGTAAAAATTGACACACAAACTGACTATGGTGTTTTCCATTTCATGCAATATTCAATAGTCCCTTAGTTAAGGTTGTAGTCTGCAAGCTGTGCATGTGAAAACAGAGAAAGGTGTTATTTTCAAAATTAAACCATATGTCCATATACCAAGAGCTTTCAAGCACTTCTATGGTCTTCTGTGTAATTATCAAGATTTTCCATTATTATCACATTTAATTTTGTTGAAATACTCACATCTTGAGTGTTGCAGCACAATTGTTGTAAAAGTTAAGCATAACAGCTGTTGCTAAGCACAAGAAGCTTCTTGATGTAATAAAGAACCTTGTTACTCGCCACTTGCCAATAAATTCCAAAAAAATAGTCATTTCTTATTTCCATTTTTTATTTTAAAAAAAGTTTTATAATTGTCATCATCTCAATTCTTGAAGTCTTGACTTAGCTGGCCTCTCTCATATTTCAGCAAAAATGGTAAACTTGTATAATTGTGTTGATGCTGCTAGTGATGATGCTATACTTGCTTTTGTGGTATTATCCTTGTTTGGTGTTTTTTTTTACATCATATGAGTGAAAAACTATATCTTCTCAAGTTGGTGCAATGGTTCACGGAGAGATCATGCGTTGATGATTTTGTATCAAGCAAGTCCCATGGCATTCAACCTGCAACAATAATTTTTGTGAGGCTCAATTTAGTGTTGACATTTTTTCAACAATTGTCCCCCAAAATAATGTAAACTATTGGATATTGCTGCATTATTTTTTTTTTTGAAATATCTGCAAGATATTTGTTGAATCAATAGGAGGGTGGGTAAGAACTCACTGTTCTAGGTGGCAAATATATTCGTTATTGTGAAAAGCAACACAGGTGTATGTTGTGAGGGATCATGTTGCATAATGCATATGCAGTGCCAATTTTCAATTTGGTATATGCAAAGCTGTTCCTGTTTATTTGGTTATGCTCATTAGGTAGTTAGCTTACACCACATAGACACAGAACAACATTGTTTGGGCTACTTGATTCACTATTTTGGTAAAATCCATGTTAAGACTAGTTTTAGTGTCAGCAAATAAAGAAAGAAGGAAAATATTATATGAATTGCTTATCTTATTTAAAGCATTCTTTAATATGAAATGCCTAGATAGATGGCTATATGCCTGGATCACATATTATCGTCATGTGCTTTTTAGAACTGATTATATTATATGCAATATGAACTGCATGTATATACCTACCAATTAATTTTATGCACAATGCTTTAAACACACTTACCTCATAATTAGAATTTTAAGGAATGTATTTCTCTCTCATTTATGCTACTAATCTTTTTTGAAGGGGAGCTTTGGTGCAACCTTGTGGCCACGGGTTTAAATCACAAATCTCACGATAACAGCCTCTTACAATGCAACCTTGTGGACCCTTCTCCGAAATCTTATATTGGCGGGAGTTTCGTGCATCGGGTTGTTCTTTTTTTTTTTATACTACTAAGCTTTTTTCTATGATAGAAGATCTTCAGATGCTATTTTAGGTGTCAAATGGGTTGAGCAACCCACAACCCAACCCCACCCTCAATGGGTTGAGTTGTGCCCAACATGATAAGCAACCAAGTTTGTGCTAGGTGGGTGTTCAATTGGTCTATTTGTTGTGTTCTACTTGGCTCTCAGGCTAAGTTTAGTCTCCACACTCATGTGTTGAGCGCAATCCAAGCTTATACCTGACATTATTTTCCCATGGTATTTCCTTAGTACCCTGTAAAATATTTTAAAAATTAGATAAAAATTAAAAATTAGATAAAAAAAGAGCATTATGATGATTTCTTATGATAATGTTATCATTAAAAGATTCTAGAAAATACAAAAAACATATCCTACCCTTCCTGCACTATCCTCTATCAAATTCCTTCTCTAATTCTCCACCCTCAATCCCTCATCTCTCAGTCTCATATCTTATTTTCCCATGGCATGCCCTTAGTACCATGTAAAATATATTTAAAAAAATAGACAAAAAGAGCATTATGAAGATTTCTAATAATCATTTTATCATTAAAATGATTAACAAATTCTAGAAATACAAAAAATATCATCCCCTTCCTCCACTCTCCTCTATCAAAATCCTCTATCTCTAATTCTTCATCCTCAATCCCTCGTTTCTCAATCTCATCTCTTATATTCACAAGTCAATTTTTTTTAGAGATTATCCATTGTTTCACAATTTTAGAGATAACAGGCGTTAAGGCAGTAATAGCATTATTCAAGTTCTATGGGTGTTAAGACAACTGGAATGCATTAATTACATGTTTGTGTTCATATGTATTTCTTGAAAAAAAAACATTATAATTCCTGAAAAATAATAAAACATTATACATATATTGTGATTTTTTTTTAAAAAAAAAACCTCTGACCATGCTTGGCCCCAACATATGACACGTTATCAATTTTGATAGTTGATATTTCATTATTGGCATATTCAATGCTTTTTACTAAAATTTGAAGAAAGAACATAGCATGCTTTTTACGAAAGGTGGAAGATAGATTGTGGCATGCTTTTTATTGAATGGTGGAAGAGTGAACATAGAACAAGCGTAGCATGAGTCTGACATAAGTTTTAGCTGGCCACAATATAAAAAATCTAAAAATGATAACAAAATGGCTGACCTTAATGGAAAAATATAAACTGGCATCACTTTTTGATTTTGTATGTCAAATATGAATACTAATCGAGTTCATAACACTGATGAATCACACCATAATATATGGTCATTAACTATGTTGCTCAAACGTCAGTTTATAGAGGAAAATATCAGTAATCACTGGATCTCTAATTACTAAACTGATACTACTAGTTAAAGGTATCATTTTGATTTTGTAGGATAAGAATACCCTCTGTGTGCAACATGCTCTTTGAATAGGATTTGCAGTGCCTTTGAACAGAAATGGAGGATTACACGAACCTAATTTGATTATTTTCACCTCTCTTTCCTGGATTAGTGAGTCCTACTATAAACTGCTATTATTAAACTATCCATTGCTAAATAAATCGAGCATTATCTGTATGCTAAGAGCTCATTTTTGGAGTTTTTGAAACCTTGTTCTGTCTAGCATATGTTGTAATCCTAGGGTTTAATTGAAACATGGCAGATGACTTATTAGGATGGGCGATCAATGCATTTGCATTACAACGAGACCTTACGGTTGTGTTTTCCTCTTGGGAAAAGATGGGCAGAGAAAGAGCAGTTAACAAAGAGTAGGCAAAGAGTTTCCATTTAGCTTTTGTCCAAATCAAGCAGAATGTTACAACTGAGTTTGATCGATTGCTTTGATAAAAATCAAAAAATTATTTTTTAATGTTTATTTTTTATCTATAGATTTTTTGTGTTATTAAAAACTATTAAATTTACTTTTTTTCATTATTCCATCCTTAAATATCTATCTGCGATGGTGTTGCAACCATTTCAAATAATAATTGTGATGACTTAAATATCATTAATCTTACATCGAATATGCCTCTGTATTGGAATACCCCGCAAAAATGAGATAACGTTTGTATTCAATGACATTAGCTATCTACAATAATTTTAAGATTATAGCAGATTTTCATTGCAGATTTTTTTTTTCTTTCACGATAATCTTGCCACAATAGAGAGGCATTAGGTGATGCTAAGTGATGGAACTCTCAAAAGTTCTCATTCTTCCAATTGCTTGCAATTATGAGTAGCTTCAATTTGACAATCAAAGTAATCTTTCTTTTAAAGTGGTACGCAATATTAATCCTTTATATATGATTCTGACATGCTAGAAGGTACTTTACAAGACTACAAATTAATATTTAACTTGCCATTTATGCTTTCATGCATTTTGGCATTATTATCTTTTCAAGTATGTATTCCCCTCAATACATGCGAAGTAGGTTTTTATCGTTTCTTTTTCATATTCCAACCCTGGTTTATTTGTGTTGGTATAACTTAGCTTTATGCACCACAGAGTAATCTATATTTATTGCTACGTTATTACCACTCAATATCCATGTCATAGTTACACTGTATATATAATCAAATTAATTTATATTACTAACTAATACAACAAATTGACTAGGAGAATATTTTCTTATGCCACAAGAGAGTTGGGTGCTTCAACATTACATGTTATGCTATGGCAAATTTGTTGGCTCGCATTTTACATAGGCACGCCTACCCCACTAAAATTGTGTATCACTATATGTTGTTACACATTTAAAAATTGTGAGAATGAAGCATGCTGAATTAATGCCCTTTAATAATTGCCTTTTCCTTATGCAGACCATGGACATCAAACATCAAGCATTCGAGTGGGTAGACAATGGGCATGACATGTATGACTTCCAAGCTTAAACTATATAGTATTTGCCACTTTCACTTTGTAGGGACAGCTAGTTGTGTTTGGCGCAAGCATATGTATTCCAAGGCCTATAGCAAGGGGGGATTATATTCTGCAAAGGTGGTTCGGTGCAGTAATGGTGGTATGTTACGTTGTTCTCCAACCTTCCATGACTGGCGGAGTCATGTCAGTCAAAAATTGAGGGAGTGGAGTTTACATTCTTCCAGGCAGGCATAGATCTTTGGACACCAGCTGTTTTGGAAGAAGAGCGCATGCTTCCATGTTCTATTGTGGGAAAAAATGGGTACAAGATCCAAAGTAGCTTGATTGAGACAAATAAGCAGGGATTGGTCTTATTATGGACGGACATGGGAAGAGCGATCCAGTTGCAATGCATATAATTAATTTCCGTTGAATCTTCATGCCCCACATTGGCTAGAAATCATGGCTTTTTGTGTTGCTCTGTTTGTACTATGGCCTTGCATTACATGGAAAATAAACTAATATACTCGAGGCAAAGAAGATGGCTCAAAAGCCGAAGGTTTACCTCACAGTTTTTTGCAAACAAGATGATGTCTACTTCCACTTTTTCATAATTGTCAGGCCAACTTTGAGTGACTAACGCAAAGTGTTTTATCTTATAATTAATAGTTACGTTTGGTTTCACTCTACTTGCAGCAACATCCCCTTTATATATATATATATATATATATATATATACTTGATTATGAATTTCCTTAATAATTTCTTGCTTCCAGACGAATAATATTTTATGATAGATTTTGCAGAGCATACTTTTATTAATTAGGCCCACCTATTAATTAATTTAGATATATTTGTGATAAGGGGCTTATAGAAATAGTGGTATGACAAAGAGGCAGCCAGATTCTGCAGCAGGGACAATACAAAGAGACATGTTTTTGCAAGTTATACATTAACATTTGTGATCACTCGCTGGTACACAGACCAAACTACCTTCTCTAGAATGGGGTTGCCTTCCTAATGTTTTTATAGCCATTTTTTTTTTAAAGAAATAAATAGATCGATGCTCTCTGTATCTTGGTGTCTACATGTGAACAGAAAGAAAAGCCAAGCACAGTGTGGCACTTGTTAATCATTGACGACGTTTATGTATGTTAGTATGTACTTCCACTCAATATATATATCAACCACTTTGATCACACTGCACTTGACTGAGCTTTAAAGTTAGCATGTCATGATTTCAGTGGCACAATTAAAGGATTAGCAGCATCCGACAGCCAGCCAAAAACCTCGCTTACGGTTATAATCATGTCATGTAAGTGCACACACACACACAAATTAATTGTCTACAGATATGTGAGCAAGGAATATTACATTCACATAAAGTTTGAGGTAGTATTGCTCTTATTTTTAACATCAAGATGAGTCAGGATAGATTAAAGAAAAATTAAGTATCTTTTCAGCAAAAAGCATTAAGAACCATGGAAGTTCACTTCATCGAACCGTGATTTAAAAGTGGCATTGCACGAGATAAATGTCATATGGATAGCACATGGAGGGTCCATGCGCAGAGTAATCAGGACCGGACCTTTTGCCTAAGGAAGCAGACAAGCAATGATCAAATCAGTGGAAATGACAGAAACATGAGGTGAATGGACAAGCCCACAGCCTTGACTTTGTGATCCACCAAGAACAAATATTCGATTCATGCAACCAGCTGAGGCCATGATTGGCCGGCTTGAATCATCACTTTAGGGTAGACAAAAGAAGGTATTTGTGCATTTTCTTAAGGGCTAAAGCAAGGGTGAGTTAGGCAGACTCCACTGCCTGCCTTGGGCACGCTTTCAGAAGGGCAGAGAAGTACTGTTCGTGCATGGGAGGGAGGTTCAGGAATCAGGATCAGTTCCCATTTCCATCAGCGGTTTGTCCTCTTCCATGCTGCCACCGTCTAATTGGTTCTGCAATAGGTGAATCGAGTTTTATAATGCGAGCTGAGCTGAGAATATATTGAAGATCATTATTATTTTTCATTACGCCCACATAAATGTATGTGCTGACAAACGATTTGGAATATACACTACTTCCAGAGGATATATATATATATATATATTTCCTTATCTATGGCAGAGATCGTAGACCCAACAAGATTAAATTCAAATTCACATGCATCTACTCATTCTTTTATATCCGTGGTGAAGACGATACGCAAATGTCACTTCTTAATTCACTACGGAATTGGGACTCAATTATGTGTCGGGTCGAAGTTAATAAAAGACGAGCTTCTTCTGTGGATACAGTATTCGATCTACTATTCTGAACGCTACCGCTTTGTTTGTATTTTGTCTTTATTGTTTAGTCCTTCAAGTAAGAAAAGAGATGCATCAACTTCCATATATTCTCTCTCCCCCTATCTCTATTTTAGCCCTCGAAGTAAAATTAAGTTGACTAATATGGGGTAGAATTATTATAATAGGTAAGAGTTCGAATTAATCTCAGTAAAATCAAGGAAGAAACTTTTCTTACACTAATTAATTATAATTTTCTAATCTACCTCCTCATAGATAGTGATGGGGTCAACTATGTGAGGCCGCTGAGATGGCGGATTCCAATAATATATTTAAAATTTTAACTCCTAGGACTATAATGTCATGGTACGATATCGAAATTATCACTCAAATAAAGATTTGATTCTCAATTATAATATATTTATAGAAATTTTTTCTTCGAATGGGGCACGCAACCAAAGAATGCTGAGCTTTTGAGTTATTCGCTGTGCACGCTTCTAAATTTATCGTGGTAGTTAGTGGAAAAATTTTGTGGGACTAAGCCGGTTACCCCAGGATTAGTCAATGATGCTAACTGAGTTTATCATTTTTATATTCAAAATTTTAATCTTAGTTGATTAGATGGTGATGAATTTATTATAATGGAGCAGAGATCAATTCGCGATGAATATATACTCTTAGAAAAAACTCCTCCAACTTCCTAGTCATTTGATGGTCGACTATAAATTGACTTCATGATTTTATGTCCCTTCATATAACCTTGGAACTGCTTGTGAGGAGTGCTTGGAGTGAACGTAATTATCTTTTGCTATAATATATTAAAAATTTTAGCTCACACGGGCTGACACAGTTGATTCATGTAAAGATGTTGTTGCCAATAGACCTGACATCGATTCTCAATTGATGCAGAATGTTTTGCTAATTGTCTTAATCCCTCCTTATATATGCTACTGTTGTTAGGCAAAGTCCTTTATAATTTATCTATCTTTCAGAAACGTAAGGACTGTCGAGGTGACAATTTATGTTTTACTGCCTATATTTAAAATTTTAGCTCCCGAAGCAACAACAATGCATTGTATTAGGGGTGAAGAATCGATTTAAAATCAAATTCATTGGATTAGTCTGAAATCAATTTTTTATTTGAACTAACCGAATAGACCCTTTTTTTAATAAAAGAACAAATAAAACAAATAAAACATAAGTTAATTTAATCAAAAATTAAAATAATTAATTTTTTCATTTGATCTTTTTCCACAATCGATTGGTAACGGATAATCGAGTCCAACCATCAATTATGCGACATTTTATTTAATTTTTTAAGTCTACCAACTGATTATAACTTTCTATCAATTGACTGACGATGGACAGTCAAGTCCAAAGATCAATTATTGTTTGATTTGGAAGTCTAATAGTAGATTGTTATGTCATTAGTAGGTGATTGATAATTTCACTTAAATCAATTTAATTAAATTTGGAATTTTAAAATCTAGATGGAAATGAATTATCTAAATTAATCGATATTAGAAAAAATAAATTTCAAACTTTACTGAATCAAACTTATAAATTTAATCAGTTTAATTGATTAATTCATTTTAATAGACTGTTTACTTATTCCTATCTATGTTCAATAGATTCTCGAGAATCCATTATTTAATCTTAGTTATGGTGCATTGAAAATCTATACACTATAGGCATCCACCTCTATCATTAGTTGGTATGTAAATACGTGAATTATATATATATATATTCATTAAATAATAACAAATTAAAAATTATCAAGACTTTTAATTTTTTTTATTTAAAAAATATTTTTAAAAAAATTAATTAATTTGATTATAGATCCGATTCAAATTAATTGATTTTATATTTTAATACTATTTTTTTTTTGATTCCATTGGTTTAAAAAAAAAAAGTAATTAGTTTAATTTTGAATAATTTAATTTGGTTTAGCCAAGGACATGCAGCTTTTAGAGTGGTATAAGGACGTTACTCACATGCTTGTCCTGGCTCGTTAAGTACCATTTGGAAGTTTGGGCGATAGAACAGTGCCATTGATTCTTTCCTAAAGAGGAAATGAAAAATCTACAGTGGTTTTTTTGGGGGTCAGTTTTCTTCCCTCTTAAGTAAATATTGTATTTACCCAGTGGCAACAAATGGGTTGGACCACCAGTGATTTGACCTAGTATGGTCTAGTGCCACCATAGTATGGTCTAGTGCTTGCGAAGTGGTCCGCTAAAGATCGAACCATGTCATATTAAGCTCGTGTTGAAATTTCAGTTAATTAGGAATAGAGTTTTGACCTGTGAGCCGAGTTAGTCACGACACAGATCAAACTAGTTCATAAATTTTAAATATGATTCATTTTTAAAAATATTTTAGTCAAATTGACCTCAAATAAATTCTTGAAATATGTCAATTTTTCTATTGATGCTCCTCAATCCTGGAGATTATAAAAACAAAACAAAAAAAACAATTATAAATCTTGGATTTTCTCAATCCACATTTTTTCTAATTAGAACATATACTAGACTTGATCTAACTAAAAGATTGAGAAAGGTATACATTTTAACCTCATCAGCCTAATGGTATTGTCAATCTTATACTAAGATATGAGATTAAAGAAAATCATAACAGTATATATATATATTTTTTATATAAAATATAATCAGAAAAAAATTACTAATAAATTTTAAAATTATTTTTAGTATAAAAAGAAAAAATGAATATTAACATGATTTTATTTTAGATTTTATCGAAATTAATTAGTAAAAGGTTCAGAGATTTTAATAAAATAATAATATGATAATCTTTCTCATTATTTTTCATATGTACTTGGTAAGCCTATCACCATCCACAGAGAATCAGCCTAAGATTTCAAATTAAAATATTCTCTAATACATTAATTTGATTAAAAAAATATTTTTTTATCATATATATTTAATAATTTAAAAAACGATATTAGCATATAGTGAAGCGATGGTACGCTACTGTTGAATGTGTTAGTGTTAGAAATGCGAATGGAAAAAATAAGGGAGAAGATTCCTGTGTATGAGTTTAGTTTCGTATTAAAAGTTTTAAAATATTATGGTTAGTTTATATTTTTGCATATGCGTTGATGATGTAGATACATGCATGGAGAGAGGTTCTCTCTTACGCATGGGTGTGCAAGGGGTGCAAATCCAGAGTCTGGATTACACTGAACTAAGTTGACTCGTGTACGAGCATGGCTTGTGTGTGTTGAATATTGAATCAGTCGAGACAAAATTTGGCCAAGCGAATGGACTAATATTTTGCCACCTGAATATTTTACATATTGATCAAATGTAATAGATGCATTAATTCATGATTAATGAAGAATATGTAACCTTTGGCAATTGAATAGGTAGTAAACAGTTTTAATTCGGTCATTGAATACTACAAGGGTTTAAGTTCCTATATAAGGAGGTTGTGACTAGGAGTAAGAAGTGAGTTAATAGCAATGTTTTTCATCCACCTTTGTTCCTCCAAATCCTCTCTTCACCGATCATTTCTGCTCAATGATTTATCTGTGATAGCAATTAGGTACTTTCTCAGTTTATCACGAATAACTAGTGCTTGGTTGTGTATGTGGTTCTACCATTATAGCTTAGGAAACAAACACCCATCATAACCTCAAAGCACAGCTGGAGGAGGATGAATTTGTTTTAAGGAAACTACTTGAAAAAAGGCTTCGACATCTTCTTTTCATCACTTGGGACTCTCCAGTCAAGAGTCTACAATCAGGACTCTTCAGTTTGGATTCTATAGTCGGGAGTCAACACTCGGGATTTTATAGTCTTCTATAACTTGAACTCTACAGTCTTCTACAACATGGACTCTCAAGTCGGGAGCCTCTAGTTTGGAGCCTCCAGTCGGGACTCTTAAGTCGAGAGTCTGTACTATAAAGTCTACACTTAGACTTTACACTCGGAAGTCTGTACTCTAGTTCCAATTAACTAGCCATCCCAAATAGCTCTTCTTTCCCTACTTAGCAGCCTGAGATTATCAACTTAGGTCAACTTAACATATAAGTTTAATTTGATTTTGTAATTTTAATTCGAACTACTCCTCTATCTTCTATAAGATTGTTCAACAATCTTAAAGCATATTCTGTTATGTTAAGATAGTCATAGAAAGTGTTGAGGTACAACAAACTCATCACGTAAAGGTCCCCTCAATTCCGATTGAGAATGTTCCAATCAACCATAGTAAAAGACCAAAGAAATTCATTTGGTTGAACTTCAAGAGGTGACAGTAGAAGATGCTCTTCTACCTGACCACGCTTAATCTGACCCGGTTCTTGACTGAGGATCCTCCTAAGCATGCTGAAGATGATGCTGTTTACACCATCAGTGCAGTAGAGGCATGAACACATTCTAAGTTCCTTTGCTGAAACTACATCCTCAACTACCTCACTGACTCACTGTATGTTGTATATATCATGAAGAGAACGTCTAAGGAGCTGTGAGAGTCCTTGGATAAGAAGTACAAGATGAAGGATGCGGGGGCCAAAAATTCATTGTGGGCTAATTCTTGGACTATAAGATGGTTGATTCCAAGACTGTGATCAGCCAAGTCTAGGAGCCTCAGGTGATCTTACACGAGATCCACTTAGAAGATACGGTTCTGAGTGAAACCTTTTAGGTGGATGTTATTATTGAGAAGCTGTCTTCATGCTAGAAGGACTTCAAGAACTACCTGAAGCATAAGTAAAAGAAAATGAATGTGGAAGAACTCATGGTTAGACTTCTAATTAAAGAAGACAACAAGAGTTCAAAAAGGAAATTGTTCTCTCATGCTACTGTGAAAGTTGACGTGGTCAAGCACGGTCAAAATTTAAAATAGAAGAACCCTAAGACTTCCAATGTGAGACCCAGAGGAGGCATAAGCAAGAAATTCTTTAGAAAGTGCTTCAACTATGACCGAGTAGGTCACAAATCTTTAGAGTGCAAAAAGTTAAAGAAGAAGCAAGAGGTCAACCTGAATGAGGGACCAAAAATAGATGGCCTCTATACCATGGCATATGAACTGAACTTGGTGGATTGAAATTTGTGACAATAGTGGATCAATGTCAGTGCCACCAGACATGTGTGTTACAATAAGGAGCTATTCCACAATTTCGAAGAAGTCAATGGAGACAAATTGTTCATGGGGAACTCAGCAATCTCGAACATCATAGGCCAAGGAAAAGTGATGCTAACGTTGACCTCGGGCAAAGAGTTGACTCTTAACAATGTGTTGTATGTTCTAGAGATTCAAAAAAATCTAGTGTTCAGATCACTTCTGAGCAAGCATGACTTTCATATTATTTTTGAGTCAGACATACTTGTTCTATCTAAAAAATATTGTTAGGAAAGGGTTATGTAACCGATGAGATGTTTAATCTTGGTGTAATGACTATTACGCCTAAGTTTAATAAAATTAAAAGTTTTCCCACTTATATGCTTGTGTCTTTATGTTTGTGGCATGGTAGACTAGGACATTTTAACTATGATGTGTTGCATACATTAATCAACATGTGAAACATACCTACATTCCTCCTTGACTCGAAACACAAGTGTGAAATTTATGTTAAAGCGAAAATGACAGTCATCCTTTTAACATATTGAAAGAAGTAATGAATCACTTGGCTTAATCCACATTAACGTGTGTGACCTAAAAGGTACGCCAACACGTGGTGGTAATAAGTACTTCATCACTTTTATTAATGATAACACAAAGTAATATTTTGTGTATCTTTCCAAAAGTAAGGATGAAGCTATAGAGATTCACTCTTTATAAGAATGAGGTTGAAAATTAACTTAATAAAAATGATTAAGGTGGTTCAAAGTGATCAAGATGGTGAATATGTATCACCGTTCACTGAGTTGTATGTTGAACATGGGATCAGACACGAAACAACAACTCCTTATACTCCTAAAAAAATGGTGTTGTTGAGTGGAAGAACCATACTCCAAAGGAAATGATGAATGCTCTTTTATTAAGCTCTAAAATGTTCGAATTCATGTGGGGAAAAGTCGTGTTAACAGCTAATTATCTTTTAAATAAGGTGTCCCAAAAGAAAATAAATAAGAACCCTTATGAGTTGTGGAATGGAAGACAACTGTCCTATAAATATTTATTAATGTAGGGGTGTCTTGCTAAAGTTTTGGTGTCTTATCCGAAAAAGATTAAGATAGGATAAAAAATTATTGATTGCATATTTATTGGATATGTACAAATAGTAGTGCATATTGTTTCTTTGTGTATGAGTCACAAATACCAGATATACACAAGAACTTGATAATAAAATCAAGAAATATCTTGTTCTTTGAGCATGTGTTTTCTTATAAGACCTAAGGGGAAGCTAGTTTCTCAAAATGAGCATATGAAACACAAGGTAAAAAAGATGATGATGAACCAATTGAGGTTGAGCTTAGATGAAGTAAAAGTGCTTAGGAAGAAAAATACTATTGAACGGATTTGATCACTTTCATATTGGAAAGTGAGCCCCACAGTTACTCAAAAATGGTAAGTTCTTCTTATGGACCTCACTAGAAAGAGGTAATTATGTCTGAGATAAACTCTATCTTGTAAAATCATACCTGGGAACTTGTGAATCTTCCACAGGGAAGCAAATCACTAGGTTGCAAGTGGATTTTTTTTTAAAAAAAATGAGATGGCATGATTGATAATTATAAGGTCAGATTGGTAATCAAAGGATACCGACAAAGAGAATATCTTAATTACTTTGATACGTATTCTCCGGTGTCGAGAATAATTTCCATTTGAGTATTGTTCATAGAATCTCGAAATACATTAGATGGATGTAAAGATAGTCTTTCTAAATAGGGAGTTAGAAGAGAAAATATACGTGGAGGAACCTGAAGGGTTTTCTATGTCAGGATAGAAAAATAAGGTATATAAATTGGTGAAGTCATTGTACGGCTTAAAACAAGCACCAAAGTAGTGGCATAAAAAATTTGATAATGCAATTAAGGAATATGGATTCAAAATTAATGAATATAATAAATGTGTTCACATAAAAGCCATAGAGAATGACTATGTCATCTTGTGCCTATATGTAGATGGCATACTTATCATTGGGAATAATGATAAGATAATCAAATCCACTAAAGATATTTTGAACTCAAGATTTTACATGAAAGACATAGGTCTAGTTATTATGATTTTAGAAATTAAAATTCTTAGAACAACAAAATGACTTGTTCTCGGTCAGTCCCATTACGTGGATAAGATTCTTGAGAAATTTACCAAGGGTGAAACTATATTGAAACGAGCACTGATAGATACAAATCAACATATATCGAAAAATCCATGAGAAAGTATCTCTCAGATAGAGTACTCTCGAGTGATTGAAAGTCTGATATACCTGATGAGCTGTACATAACCAAACTTAGCCTACGTAGTAAGTAAACTGAGTAGATACACGAGTAATCTTGGTGTTAAGCACTAGAAAGGGATCACATGAGTACTAAAGTACTTGAGGTATACTCATGAATATGGACTATACTATATGGGTGTGTTTGGTTGGGGGTTATCCTTGATAACCTTGGTTATCCATCCAAGGTTATCAACCAAAACCCTGTTTTGTTTAGGTAATCAATGATTCTCGAGTAATATTCCATGCCCGACATTTCAGCAAAAGGGTCATGTAACCCGAAATCGGAAAATCTCAGAAAACTAAGGTTTTTCTTGATTTCAGGGTTAACGATTTTTTTTTACCAAAAATACCCTCCAATAAGAAAAAAAAAGGAAAAAAGAGAAAAAAACGTAAAAATATTTAAAAAATGGAAAAAAAATAAAAAACATTAAAAATTTAAAAAAATAATTAAAAATAAAAAAATTTAAAAATAAAAAATCTAAAAAATTAAAATTTTTAAAAAAAATTAAAATAAAAATTTTAAAAAAATAAAATAAATAATTTAAAAAATAAAAATTTAAAAATTTAAAAAAAATTAAAATTAAAAATTTAAAAAAAATAAAAAATAAAATATAAAAATGTAAAAAATAAAAAATATATAAAATGTAAAAAAACATAAACAAATAAAAAGAATATAAAAACATTAAAAAAAATAAAAAACACATAAAAACATAAAAAATATACAGGAAAAAGAAATTGTAAAAAACATTAAAAAATTAAATAATAATAATATTATGTATAGTTGGTTTTGTAACTAAGGGTAATACAACAAAATATTAAACTAGGGTATTCATTAAAATCTTCAAATAAATAAGTTTTTATTGCATTACCTACGTTGAACCAAACAACATTTTGTTATGTTTTATTCCCCAGAACCTTGGTTATCACATAACCAAGGTTATAAATGATAACTTGAACCAAACACACCCTATGAGATATCCTACTATGATCGAAGGATGCAGTGATGCGAATTGGATATATGACATGAAAGACTCGAAGTCTACTAGTGAATATGTATTTAATTTGGGAAGTACAGTCATTTTATGGAAATCTTCTAAGTAAACTGTAATAACTAGATCTACAATGGAATATGAGTTTGTAGCTCTAAACAAATGTGGTGAAGAGAATAAATGACTATGATAATTCTTAGAAAATATTCCAAGATGGCCAAAATCTGTGTCGGTAATTTGTATATATTGCGATAGTCAATCAGCAATTGGGCAAATATAGAGACATCTATATAATGGTAAGTCTAAACATATACGTCGTATACATAATACCATTAGACAACTACTCTCAACGGGAGTTATCACTATTGACTATGTAAAGTCAAAGGATAACCTAGCAGATTTATTAATTAAAGGGTTAAATAGAGAGTTAGTTGCAAGCTCATCGCGAGGGATAAAATTGATTCTGATGAGAAATATTGATGCAAAGGAAATCCAACCTATATAGACTAGAAATCCTAATAACTAGATTCAAAGGGGCAATCTAACTGCA
Organism: Zingiber zerumbet; assembly: GCA_037833815.1. NCBI lineage: Eukaryota > Viridiplantae > Streptophyta > Magnoliopsida > Zingiberales > Zingiberaceae > Zingiber > Zingiber zerumbet. The sequence continues at coordinate 5,439,741 of JBBMJZ010000001.1, forward strand.
CCGATAGAGTTGCTCACCATAGGGGAATAACCCAATAGATCAATTAAGGATGGAGGTTAAGTACACGACTTTTAATGATCTAATAGAGTAATATGAAATACTCTTAAGAGATAACCTATGTAAGAAAGAAGTGGGACTGATTCGAAGAGAATTAGAGGTACAATTCTTAGAGCTTCTCACATAATCAAGGGTGTTCATAGTCAAGAATGAACACACTCATGAGAACTAAGTTGTATTAGGAAGAGTCCTAGATGAGATGTCAATGCTTACACATATGACAAAATAGTTCAAGGACATTATGTCAACTATCAACCAGTAATCAAACAGATTTGTTGGAACTCCGTGGTAGCTTTGATGTGATCAACCAAGTTAAGTTAGGTTCTGTTGTGTTTGACCCTTGTGTCTAAGTATGCAAAAGCTTAAAAACACAAGAAGTTGAGCGGAAGACGAAGCTAGCGAGAATGATGGCACGGGAAGGGAGCCAATGAGCTCGGTGCATCCGAGGGACGAGGTACTGCAGAAGAGTACACCGATGGAAGGAAGGATGTGCGTGACGTTCTGAGGGACGAGAAGCCGGAACAGAAGCCTGCTCGAGGAGAATGCCAAAAAATGGGTCCGAGTGAGCCTTATTTCGAATGATCGCGATCACCCAAGTGCTCGGAGCTACAGAAGAGTGAAAGGAGGCTAGAAGTACTGTTGGAGGCACCTTCAAAGTGAATTGAAGGTGCCCCCGCACCTTCACTGTGGAGGGCGCCTTCCATGGCTGGAAG
>JBBMJZ010000001.1:5444257-5455478 GCA_037833815.1 Zingiber zerumbet
CCTATTTTGCTTGGCCGCAATCACCCAAGCTATCAGAGCTTTGAAAGAAGAAAAGGAGTTAAAAGAAGTTGGAAAGGTAAGCTAAAGGTGCCCTCAACGTAGTGTTGAAGGCGCCTCCGCTTCCTACAAGCAGGAGGGCACCCTCTATGCCTTGAGGGCGCCCTCCATAGTGTCTGAGGTGCCCTCAATACCATTGAGGGCGCCCTCAACCCAGTCAACATGACCATTTCACATTTGGATAAAGCTTTATTTAGATATAATTTTTCAGAGCTATAAAAAGGCTCTTGGATCTATGAATTAATTAATCAACTCATGTGCTAACTTCCTAGCAACTCTTAGAGCTTTCAGTATGTAAAAGGCTTCTCCACCTTCAAAGAAGGAGATTCTTAATGAGTTGTTCAACCACCTTAGATTAACAACCACCCAGGTTATAACCAAGTCAATTGCTGAGTCTTCTTAAGTTCTATTGTTTTCTTTTATTTATTATTGTTGCACTTTAAGAGTTGAAAAAATGAGGAGGGTATCTTTTTCTGTTTCAGGCAATTCACCCCTCCCCTCTTGCCAGCCCGCTGCGCCAACATGAACCACTCGGCAAATTCATGCTGAAGATATAGGTCCCTTGCAGACGCCAAAAGGGGGTGAACTACCCTATATGATAAAACAAACCAATACCTTTCTCAAACAATCAGGCTTAACACAAGTACAGACTTAATTAAATAGAATAATAGAATCAAAATAAGTATGAGACAAGAAATGTTTTTACTTGGTTGGATATCAGAGGATTGTTACTCCAAGGAAAGTAGGCTCAGTAAAAAAAATCTTCTTCTCGAACAAAACGTCAGAGGTAGAGAAGGCTCGTACATACAAATAAAGCTCAAAAGTGAAGAATAAAATATAACTTGAAGTACAGAGTGTGCTATTCGAAAAGGAGAAGACCAGAGCTCTATTTATAGCGCACTGGTCGAAAACGATCGTTTGCTGACATAGCACAATCCAGGCTCTCGAACCCTCTCCGGGCGCCCCTAGTATGGTAAATCTTATCGTCACATAAACGGCTACACAACATGCATGAGATAAAATTTTATCCAGGTCTAGGCGCCCAGCCACCCTTCATCGACAAGGTGGGCGTCGAGACACCCCTGGGCTAACCTAGGGGTTTCGGGAGCATGGACTTAGTTCAGACACCTGAACTTGGTCCAAGCGTCCGGACAGTCAACATCTCATTGACTGTTCAGTTCTGGTCCAATTTGACTTCGCTCACTTAGGTGATCTTGGCCATTCGAAATAGGGTTCACCCAAACCCATTTTTTAGCCTTCTCGAGCAGTCTTCCACTCTGGTTTCTCGTCCCTTGAAAACTCTGCACACTTCCTTCTTGTCCACCAGCGTACTCTTCCGCAACACTTCATCCCTCGGATGCACTGAGCCCATCGACTCTCTCATGTGTTGTCCTTCTCACTAGCTGCATCTTTCGCTCGACTTCCTGTGCTCCTAAGTTCCTGCACACTTAGACACAAGGCATCAAAAGACAACAGGACTTAAATTGACTTGATTGATCACATCAAAACTATCATAAGGTACTTATAATCTCTCCCTTTTTTATGTGAGCAACCCCAATTAAGTTAGGGTCAACCAAAAATAAATAACAATGAAATAGTAAATACTTAATATGTAATTTTTAAAAAAATTTACCCTCCCCTAGACTTAATCTCTAACTCTCCCACTTTGATCACATTAAAAATAAGAAAAATATTGAAAAATAATTGGGAAATAAATCTAAATTAATCTCTAAGGGTCAAAAAAAAAATGACGAACATTAAAAAAATAAACTTTAAAGTTTGAAAGTCTGAACTTTTGTGATTTATAAAAGAGTTTTGGAAAAATAATTTTAAATTTATTTTTAATACTTCAAAAATTTTAAAAAATTTTATAACAGTTAAGATGACATGCCTAAAGTTGTGATAAAATTTTTAGAAAAAATAAAATTTATTTAAGCAATAATAAATTATTTTCTACATAAGGTTGTATTTTCTAAAAAATGCTTAAAAATAGTGTCTAAGCTCAAAAAATCATAAAAAAATTTCTGAAAATGTAATAGAGCAAGTATTTTTGCAAAAAATAAAAGTTGAATCTTCGAGAATTTTTAATATTAATAATTAGTATTTAGATAAATAATTCATAGAAAATTTAATAATAGTTAAAAAATTTAAAAATATTTTCATGGACAGAGAACATGATAAATTTTCACAGAAAACTAAAATTTACAAAAATAACACTATGAAATACTTTTAAATTTAAAAATATAATTTTTTAAAAAATATATATAAAAAATAATTCAACCGTAAAATTTTTTTATACTAATAAGTAATAAAACCCTCATTCTCGAAAAAAATTAATATCAAATTAATTTCGAAGAGAAACCATATGAAAAAAATGTTTGACAATTTTAAGGAAAAAATATGAATTTAAATTAAAAATAAAGCAAGTATAATGATTTTTAATTTAAGCATGATTTTGGAACCCAATATACGTTCCTACGTACGGGATTAATTAGAAATTTTTCTGAAATATATTTTTTTGTGATAATTTTCTAATTTGGTTCTTATGATATCTAAAATGCGAGTTATGTCCTTGATCATTTCTAATTTGTTGAATATGTAAGCATGTATAATTCTTCAAATTTTCTATTTCTACTTTCAATTTTCCATTTTAAATTTTTATTTTGTCGAAATCTTCTAATCGACAAGATGTTGCTAAGGTTATTTTTAATTCCTCGTTTTCCTTTTTAAATTTTTTATTTTTAATTTCTAATTTACAGATATCACTTCGGTTATATGGAAGAGATAGATCGCATCTACATTACTCACATCCCTCCGCATAACTTATTGCATACCCAGTGATCAACTTTATGGTCCACCCTATTACGAGTGACGCTTATCGATACCAAAGTATACAACTCCTTATGTAGGAAATTGTAGTGACTTTAGATCTAAGGATTATTCATACTAATAGTCACATGAGAATATTTATAGTACTCATATAACAATCCATGAAATATTCTCATGGCGAGTCATTCAGTATATATTCTCTAATATATACTAATGTGTCAACCTGATATCTCTTATCCATGACTTGTGAGATTAAGTCATCCGTTGACCTACATGTTATTCTCAATGCATTAATATTTTCCTTGCATATTAATGCTTGATTAGGAATAGTTAAGAGTAGTGTTCTATGTATATCTATAATATCTCACTATGAATTTAACCAATTGATATGGTGTAGATTAGAACTTCCTATTCTAGGACATTATTATATTTATTCATTTGGTACTGAATTGAAGTAATATAATAACCAACTTTATCTTTATTAATAATGAAATATGATACAAAAGGAGTCCTTTACAATCATCTAATAATTGGTACTAGGACTAATACTAACAGCAAGATTGCAAACATAGTCTACATTGAAAACACATAGAAAAGATTATGGGTTTATAAGAAAAAGATATCTCTATTGGCATGAGGCCTTTTTTGTAGAGCTTAAGAGCAAAACCATGAGAGTTTAGGCCTAAAGTGGACAATATCATACCATTATAAAGATATCTGAATTCTTTTCGATTCTACAAATTGTAGTCTATATATTATGATTTTTTCCTTTATTTGAGTCTTAGGATTTTAAATCTATATAAATATCTATTTTGCATATGGAGGGATAATTCAAATATTAATAAAATTTCTTTTTTTTTGAAAAAATCTAGAGAACAACGATTATCTCTTTTTTCTTTCTTCTCAAACCTCCCTTCTCTTCATCCTCCAAGATAATCATTATCTTGTCTGATGTTAGAATGACTATGTCATCTTATGCCTATATATAGATGACATATTTAACATTAATAGTAATGATAAGATAATCAAATCTACTAAAGATATATTGAACTCAAGATTTGACATGAAAGACGTGAGTCTAGCTGATGTGATTATATGAATCAAAATTCTTAGAATAACAGAAGGATTTGTTCTTAGTTAGTCTCATTACATGGATAAGATTCTTGAAAATTTACTAGGGTGATACTACATTGAGACAAACGTCGATAGATACAAGTTAACATCTATTAAAGAATCGAAAAAAATATCTTTTAGATAGAGTACTTTCGAGTGATTGAAAGTCTGATATACTTAATGAGTTATACACATCTAGAGTTAACCTACGCAGTAAATAAACTACGTAGACACATGAGTAATCCCAATATTGAGCACTAGAAAGGGATAATAAGAGTATTAAAGTACTTGAGGTATACTCATGAATATGGGTTGTAATATACATAATATTCTGCTATGATCGAATGCTACAATAATATGAATTAGATATATGACATTAAAGACTTGAAGTCATGAGTGGATATGTATTCACTTTGAGAGGTGTAGCCATTTCATGAAAATCTTTTAAGAAAACCATAATAACTAGATCCATGATGAAATATAAATTTACAACTATTGACAAATGTGGTGAAGAGACTGAATGTCTATGATAATTCTTAAAAGATGTTCTCAGATGACCAAAACTTATACCATCCATTTTCATACATTGTGATAATCAATTGACAATAGGCAAAGCATAGAGTCATCTGTATAATGGTAAGTCTAGACATATACATCGTAGACACAATATCATTAAATAACTACTCTCAATGGGTGTTATTACTATTGACTATATAGAGTCAAAAGATAAACTCAATTCAAAGAGAATTGAAGGCACAATTCTTATAACTTCTCACAAAACCAGGCATGTTCATAGCCAAGACTAAATACACTCATGAGAATTAAATTGTGTAGGATTGGTGTGCACGTGAGAGAGGGGTGAATCACATGTTTTAAAAAACTTATCTTTTTTTATTTTGAAAATGAGTACGCAACAGAATAAATCAACACAGAAACAAAAGGCAAGAACACAAATTTGAGGAGTTATTTGGTTCGGATCCTTCAACGACTCTTACTCTAAGATCCACGATCTCTCAGACCATATCAACGTGCAATTCACTAAAAACCTCTTCTAGAACTGTCAGAAGAGGGAATCGAGTACAATAATAAATTGAGGGCAAGTGTAAAAATCAACACTTTCCTTTATGCAGTAATTAAACACTTAATTAAAAATCTCATTACCCAACACTTGAAGATTATTAGATCAATCTCGGTGTTGGACGTCTTCTCAGTGGTAGTAGGGTGTAGCAGTGTTGCAGCACAGTAGGAGGACGAAGTTGGAGCAGCTGAAAACTCGAACAATCGCATATAAAAGTTGTGAATGAGTTGTGTTGAAAGCTTGGGCAAACGACCCTTTTATAGGTTGTTTAGGGCACCTCCAATCCTCGTCTAAGGCACCTCTAAGTGTAAAAATTATCTTGTGACCTTCGTACTCGATAAGCTCCATAGCCTGTGGCCTTTATCCACGTGAGGGTGCCTTCCAGGTGCTCCGAGATGACTCCAATGCGCCTCCCCACAGCGCAAACTTCATCTTCCTGAGGGCACCTCCAATCTCCGATCCCAGGCGCCTTAAAGCAACTTTGAGGCACCTCGAACACTGTTTATCCAAGACTAATTTTTATTCCTTTTGTCATGCAAAATGAGTTAGTCCAAAAAATAAAGTATACCTTATAAAATAAAGTTAGCACAATAATAAAATAAGAGATTATTAATTAATTAGATCCTATCTATTTAAGACCAGGATCTAGTCAAGGTCTAGTTTAGATTTCTAAAATGGACCTAAATTGAACCTGCATCTAAAGTCCCTAATTGGGACTTGTTCTCACTAGAACACTATTCTCCAATGACTTACCTTACTTACCAAGCAGAATCACTTGACTCCCTTTCGGTCCACTAGGTCTTCCTATTAATTGTCAAGTCCGCAACACAACTGGATTTCGGTCAGCTGTCAAATCCCCCAGACCCAGCCGGACTTTCCACCAGATATCAAGTCACTCCTTGACCTATCTAGACTTTTACACCAATTATCAGGTCCTCCAAACTTAGCTGGATTTTAGCCTGATGTCAAGTCCTCCAGACTCATCATGTTCTGCAAACTTGGTAACAAGGTTAGATAACACAACACCTAATTTAATCCATTTATCATTCATCAAAACTTTGGTTTGATCATTGGTGCCAACTACACCAATAATCTCTCCTTTTTTGATTCAATGACAACCTTGGTTAAAGTTAGAAAAAATGCAAAAAGAAATAGCAATAAAAATGATTTAAGAGAACTTAAATGATTTGAATTTGTGTTTTATTCTCTTGATCATTTTAGGGTTAAGTTTATCATACTTTCTTAGTTTTCTTTCTTTTTCTTACTTAAACTCTTACCCTCCCCCTGTGGCATTCAGCAAAAATTATACAAGTAAGTACACTAAAAATATGAAACAAGTAAACAAACTAAGTAAATTTAACAAACACTAAAGATAGTCAAGTCCATTTCAGGGAGGATATTTCAAAGTGATTTTTCAAGACACTTTATAAAGCAAGTTTTGCAACGTACTTTTGCAAAGAAAAATTGACAAAAGGATTTTGCAAAACATTTTCCAAAAGAATTTCAAAGCAAATTTAAAATGTCTTTCAAAATATTTTTCCAAGTGTTTTTCAATTAGTGTTTCAAGAAAATTTCAAGTATGTGTAAAAAAAAATGTCAAAGACTTTGCAAGAGTTTTGCAAAGTGTTTTCAAATAAATTTTCCAAAGTAAAATAATTTTGGAAACTTTTTCAAAATAATATTGTTTAAAATGACTTTTCAAAGTAAATTTTTTAAAGTAATCTTAAAAGCAACATTTGAAAGATAATTTTTCAAAGTAAACTTTGAGAAAATTTTACAGCCCATTTTCCAAAGTAAAATATTAAAAAAATATAATGGTATTTTCAAACCATTTTTCAAAAAACATTTTACAAAGTATTTTGAAAGGATTTTAAAATGGGTACTTAGAAAATTTTCATACAGAAGCTAAAAAATTTAAGTAAGTAAATTTCAAAATACTTTTCTAAAGTAATGGTTTTCAAAGTGGAAAGCAATTTATTTTAAAAAAAAATCAAAGTAATTTTAAGCAGTTTTGAAAATATATTCTCCCCCTTAACCTAATATTATCTTTAAAATAATAGTCATCTAAAAATTGTCCTTAAATGTCTAACCTTTAGTTATCAATTAACTATCAGAAGATAGCAGTGTTCACTTAGTTAGTTAAGTTAAGTACATTTATCCAACTAGTGATCTACTAAGAAGGACTACTTAACTTGATCATTATATTTTTATATTTTCATCCAGACTTACTTTGATATACTGATATACGCATTTGAAGTTAAAGCAAAGTTCTAAGCATCTCACACCATTTTATATTTTTGAATACACAAGCAAGGTAATTAATGTCTTTGTGAGATGTTGGCTGCTAAAGCTATAGGATCATGCTATCTAAGAAAAAACCTAGGCTAAGTCCATAATAGTTTTTGAAATACTAGAAAAATGGGATTTTTTACAAAATATAAGTAACCTAGAAGTTTAAAATTTCTTGCTAGTACAAATGAAATAAAAGATTAAGTTCTAATCTATCATGCGCATTCCTAATTGTCGGCGTAAATTGCTAAATTCAAATTCATGGAGTAGTTTTGTAAGGATGTGGGCTAGATTCAACTTGGACTCAAAGTAGTTTAGTTCAATATCACATTTAGCAACATGATCCCTAATAAAGTGATGTTTAATTTCAATATGTTTGGTTCTTGAATGATACATTGGATTTTTGGTTAAATTGATTAAACTAATGTTATCAATAAATATTTTTATATGTTTATAGTTTAAGTTAAAGTCTTTTCAAGTATGCATCATCTATAATAATTGTGCTACATACTCCCCCTATTCCTATGTACTTTATTTTAGTAGTAGTTAAAGCAACAAAAATATTGTTTTCTACTAAACCAGCTAACAAGTGATGATCCAAGGAGTTGTCATCTACCACTTGTACCTTTTTTTTATCTAATTTATAGTCAGCATAATTTGAGTTAGAGTAGCCTATAAGTCCAAAACTAGTTATTCTAGGGTACCCAATTCCTACATTGGGTGTGCCTTTTAAGTATCTAAAGATTTCTTTTTATCGTAGCTAAGTGAGACTCCTAAGCACAGGTTTAGTATTTAGCATACATACTAACTGCAAATAAAATATTAGGTTAACTTGCAATTAAGTATAACAAACTACCTATGACACTTCTATAATATTTTAGGTTTTCCATTTGGATCACTATCTAAAGTTATGTTGGTGGCCATTGGTATTTTTATTTCTTTAGAATTTTCCATTCCAAACTTTTTAAGTAAATTTTTTGTGTATTTTTGTTGATAAATGTAATTTCCTTCATTTGTTTATTTAACTTGTAAACCTAAGAAATATGTTAGATTACCTACTAAGCTCATTTCAAAGTCTTATTCCATTAGGGTAATAAATTCTTATAAAAATTTAGAATTTGTTTATCCAAAAATTATATTGTCTACATATATTTAGGCTATAAAAATGTCTATTTTAAGAGTTTTTACAAATAAGGTTGAGTCAACTTGACCTTGATTATTAAGAGATCAAATTGGTGGATAATCATTTATACCAAGCCCTAGGAGCTTGTTTTAGGTCATATAGTGTTTTATTAAGCTTAAACACATGGTCAGTATGGTCTAAACTTTCAAACTCCGGTGGTTAACCTACATAGACTTCTTCTTTGATTAACTCATTTAGAAAGGCAAACTTTACATCTATTTGGTAAGGTTTAAATCCCTTATGGACTGCATGACATAGTAGCATTCTAATAGACTCAAGTCTAGCTACTGGGGTATAGGTTTCATCATAGTCAATTCCTTCTAATTGAATAAACCCTTTGGCGACTAACTTGGCTTTATTTCTAACGATTTCTCCTTTTTCATTTAGTTTGTTTCTAAAAACCCATTTTATTTCTATAGACTGTTTGCCTTTGGGTATTGGAACTAAGGTCCAAACTTCACTTCTTTTAAATTTGGCCAATTCTTCTTACATGGCTAAGATCCAATCTAGGTCAAGTAAGGATTCTTCAATAATCTTGAGTTCAATCTTAGAAATTAAGATAATTTGACTTAGATTTCTAAAGGCTGATCTAATTTGAACCCTTAGTTCTGGATCTCCTATTATTTGGTTCACTGGATGATTTAGGCTAATTCTAATTATTCTAGACTCAATTTGTGTTGATTGATTTTCTTCTAAGTGAGTTGGTTCATTTTCTTGTTCTTCTAATTGATTTAGGATTTCATTATCTCCCCCTTGATCAGAACTAGATATGACAAAGTCGATTAGATCAAACTGGGTTTAACTTTGGTCAGGGGCTTTAGGGTTAGAGTTTTCATCAAATTTTACATTTATTATTTCTTTAATTCTAATGATACTTTTGTTGTAAATTCGGTAGGCTCTACTATTTAGTGAGTACCCTACAAATATCTCATTTTTAATTTTTAATGTAAATTTTCCTAAATGTTCTCTTGTGTTTAAAATATAGGCATTACATCCAAATACTTTGAAATAATTAATGTTAGGTTTTTTATTGTAATAAATTTCATAGGAAGTTTTATTATGTATTTTATGAACATAGCAAGTTGTACATACAGCTTCAACCCAGAGGTATTTAAGTAATTGGTATTCATTAAGCATTGTCCTAGTGACTTCTTGTAGGGTCATATTTTTTCTTTCCACTACTCCATTTTGTTAGGGTAGTTTAGGGCATGAAAATTCTTGGTGTTAGCCATCTTCTAAACAGAATTTTGTAAACACATGGTTTTTAAATTTCCCATCATTATTACTCCTAATTATTTTGATTTTTAGTTATTTTTTATTTTTAGTTTATTTACAAAAATTACTGAATATTTTAAATATTTCATCTTTAATTCTTAAGAATTTTATCCAAGTGAATCTTCAATAATCATCGATTATTACTAGGCAATATAGGCTACCATTAATTGTTTTAACTCCATATGAGTCAAATAGGTCTAAATATAATAACTCTAGTATAGAGTTGGCTTTAGTCTGGTTAGTCAGTTTGTGGGTTGATTTGGATTATTTTCCTTGTTGGTAAGTATTACAAATTATTGCATCTAAGTTAGGTAATTTTGGTAGTCCTCTAACTAGTTCATTTAATTTAGTGAGATTTCTAAAGTGAGTGTGGGACAGTCTTTTATTCATAGCCAGGTTTCCTCTCTTTTTATGTAAAATGATACTTAAGTAAGGAGTTAGCTAGGTTAATTATGTAAATATTATTATTCCTAAGTCCTTTCAATTTTATAATAGGGTTTTTATATGTTTAATTAAACATTTAGTTAATGAAAGTCTAACCTTATAATTCGAGTCACACAATTGACTTATACATAGCATATTGAATTTGAAATTTTCAACAAGTAATACTTTGCGGATAAAGAAATTTGACTCGAGTTCAATGTTACCTATGTCAATTGCCTTAAGTTTGTCATTGTTTCTAAAGAAAATTGTTCCTAGGCTTTTACATTTTTAGTTCAGTGAATTTGGTGTGATCCCCAGTCATATGTCTAGAGCAACTACTATCCAATATCTACTTAGATTCCTACAAAAGGTAGGAGTCAAGATTTAGCTTAAGTGTTTAAGTCAATTCTTAGTTACCTAAGTGTAACTCAAGTTCTAATTAATTATGTTTAGCTTTAATTTTAATTTTAAGTTTAATTTAAATTTAAATTTTAGTTTTAATTTAATTTTAAGTTTATTTTAATTTTAAGTTAATTTAATTTTAAGTTTAAAGTTAAGTTAATTTAATTTTAAATTTAAAGTTAAGTTAATTTAATCTTCATTTTAATTTTAAGTTTCTCTTAATCATCTTACCTGGTCTTTGTTCAAACAAGAAATTTCTATAGTTTTGTGAGATGAGTTATACTTGTTATTTTAGAAAATAATTTAACTTTGTGTTAGATTTAGCTTTAACCATCAGTCAATTAAATGCGCATTTCAAAAATCAGTTTCCAAACTATGGCAAGGCACAAGGGTCTTTTTGGGTATCGGAGCAATGACCACTTCTAGACAAAGCCTTTTTAAGAAATTGAACATTTAATTTTTCCTATTGATAAACCTTGGTCTAACTAGTTTAGGATTTAGTGATGTAGCTTCAATTAGTTTCACTTAGCTAAGTAGACCAAGAAGGGTACGTCTTACCCTACTTGACTTCA
>JBBMJZ010000001.1:5519243-5531620 GCA_037833815.1 Zingiber zerumbet
ATATATTAGTATTATAAGTTGCTTCCTAACCATTTCAAAGCATAACATTTCAAATAAAGATAAATAATATACTTACAACACTTCTCTTATATGAAGGTATAAACATTGATATACATCAAAGAAATCAACTTTATTTAGAAGTATGCACACACACTTGGAGAGAACTTTGCGAACTAACATATTGAAAGAGTCTGTTCACGATTTCACGTGTTAACATCGATCTCCATAAATTGTTCAACAGGTTGCCGGCATATGGGACATTTATTTGATTGCCGACTTAAAGCTTTGGCACATTCACTGCACAAGCACTGGAAGAAGTAAAAACTATCAGAAAATCTTGCCTGAAAGGTGAGATAGTATCCATCTTGTATTAAGAACTTTATAGTGCTCCTCAGAAATTAGTAAAAAGTATAACAAGGTTGCCAAATTTCTTACCAAGTGCCTACAAGGAAGTACAGTGGTATTCCTTTGTTCTGACAAACAAATTACACAATCTTTTCCATCATCAGATTCGTCCACACCACCGACTACTTTTGGTTCTGTGGAGCTTGCAAGACCAAATATTTCTTGCAATTCATATTGTTCACCATCAACCCACAATTTCTGCTTTACTACCTTGACTTGAAAAGTCCCATTACTATTCTTCTCTATGACTGCTTGAGTAATTTGTGAATGGGGAGAATTTGATGGAATTTGACTTGATTCGGTAGATATAACCAGTGGGAATGCATCTCCTGGTAAAGGATGTGCAAGCTCATCCAAATCGAAGAATCCCAAGTCAATTCCAGATCCTGAAGGTTGGATGAATTTTAGCCCATGACCTTCTGCAAAGGCTATTTTCTTAGGAGTGTAAGCATCAGCATATAAAGGAACAATATCACCTTCTGGTCCTTCCTTAGCGAAGTAACAAATAGTGATGCTGATAAGACACAAAACAATGAAAAATATTTTAACAAACTAAAAAAAATGATAAGAGTTAAATATGAATGCAAATAATTGGACAAATGTTGTGTGCATATGTGCAATTTATAAAACCATATTATGTTTTCCATGATAACTGATAAGTTTACAAAGGTTCAGAAGTATTCTTCATCATCATTATCAAACCATGTGGATCCTAATTAGCTGCGGTCAGTCAGTCAGCTATGTTACATGGTCAGCTATGAATTTTATTCCTTGATTGAGCTCTATGAAAGGTTTATGAAAAAATATTGTGATTAAGATTTATGAAGGGAATATAGCCTTGCATAGAATTCAACAAAGGAAAAAATAACCATGTACGCAAACTCCAAATAGTAGAGACTTGAGACAATCACAACTGGAGCAATTATAATGTACACAAATTTATACTTCATAGAGACTACTAAGATGTTCAAGTAACATTCTAAAGGGAATCTTATTGTGCAGTCCACTCTAGTTAGAAATTAGGACAGGTAGTGTTTATGTCAAGGTAGCACTTATGTGCTGATCATAAATGAAGTGCTATAAAAATAAAAATATAATATAACAAAAAATAGATCATTCTGATTATTTGATCATCATTTAAATTTGCAACATGATATTTTTTTACCTCAATAATCTGTTAGAATCTAGTCCAATTATTTACTCATGAGAACCATAACAAGAATACAGAATACCCAGCAACTCGGACTCAAACTATTTGGTGATGGTCCAACATATAGCAGTGCCAATTAGTACAATCGAGTAACAAATAATGGTTACATAAAGCACTGACCAATGCTGTAGAATTGACTGAACTATCCAACCTAGAGCCACTAGTGGACCATAAAATATGGTGCCACTACTTTAATAGTTTAAATACTTATTATCCCTTAACATTGAGTGATAGGACTAAATCTGCAAACCCATTTTACAGCAATAATATTACGAATAATTTTAGATAAAATGGAAACCGTGAAGTAAAACACAATAGACCAAAAAGAAGATCCTTTCCTACATTGAGTTTTTTTCAATTTCCCTGAAAAAAATCTCAATGAGTGATCTTTAAGCCATCTGACTGTAAAACAATCAATTAGTGATTTTTAAGTGAAACTTTCCAATGAATACAGCAGACTAGTGGCTGATGCAGTCTTTTGATTTCAATTAAATCAAGGTTTGAAGAGTGGAGAATCCTAAAATATATGTTAAAAAAGTAGAACAAAAAGAATATGGATACAAGCTGAAAATTAAGAAAATGCAGAGACAAGAAACAATTTGACATGTAACAAACTGACTGACCAAATGACATGGTCAGAGAATGGAGATAAAGCAAAAGCCAAGAGGGTAAATATCATTCAACCAAATTCAGAGTGTTGGGTTTGTGGATGGTATTCCTTTTCATGGATTTCTAGCACTAAATAGGCTCACTGACTAATCATAGGATTCTTATCTTATCAGCCAAGTTAATTATCTAAACAAGGAATCCTAACCCATTTTTTAAGGTAAAATCCTAAGTAGTTGAGTTGTTAGTTTGAGAAGAATTTGCATTAAGAAAACAAAAATGTGATTTCTCTTGAAATATGTCCTATTTTATACAGTGGATTGGAAGTTAAGTTTCTTGACCTTGAATGCAGGCCTAAAGGGTAAACATGTCGAAGCTTTTGCGTGCATGATATTGTACATTCAAGTGATTGTGCAAATTGTATACCCTAATTACATTATCTAATATGCAATTTGATACATTGGAAAACACAAAATACATGTATCACTTGCGCACAAGGATGTCATGGAATGTCAAGTAAAAAAAACAGCCAAATGAATCTGCTAGTGGCATCACATTCAATGCAAAACACTCTGCATATACCCACTCTCATGCACTGGCCATGACAACCTAGGCCAAGCACAAATGTCATTCTATGAGCACAGCACAGATGTAGGTATTGATAAGAAGCCCATCATCCATATCATTTGTGCATGCCCAAACACCTTGGATCAAGGTTCATGAAAAAAATTGTACCAGTTTGTATCTACTACATAATATGTTGAGTTAATCAACCTAAGCAATTCATATAACATCTACCACAATTTATCGAACTAATCAACATAAGCAACTTATACACAATAAAATTGTAAATCTACCACATAACACATAAAAAAATATGCATATAGATTTATGTTCTTAACGCTTATAACTAAATGTGCTTTACACTAGGAGCCTATGTTTTTAACATAACTATGTAACTACTAAATCTATTTAACACTGACAACCTATGGTAGATAAGTCCTATACTATATAGGATTGTTATCTGTTTGAATAAACAATCTATCATTTGGTATTGGAACTCTTTATCTATCCCCGTACTATCAAAAACTTGATGCTATAAGTTGGACATTGAGATCCCATCAATCACATCTATGACTTTTAGAAAATGAGGTGTCAAGCACCCAGATCTATACCTGTATCAAAGGCACTTAAATAACATGAAGGTGAGCATTAAGCAATTACTTGATTGATCAAGCCACAATTAAGAGATTTTTTTGGTTTATCTATATAATCTCTAGAACCAAGATTGTATAAAGGGTTCTTTGCTCACTATGATTCAATCTACGACCTCTTCAATGGAAGCTGGCTATTAATAATCACTTACCCTGTAGAGTGAGGAGTGAAGGGACTCGAATATACAGGAGGGGCTCTGCCTTGTCAGGAAAAGAATTAAAATCACCTTCTACAGCACTTTATATGCATGATCAGCTTTGCATATAAATAAAGTGTAACAAGTAGACAGATCAACCTTCTCACAAAAGATCATCTAAAAACAAAATTTGGGTTATAGAGAATGAATATCAAAACCAAGTTGCTTGACAATGTAACAGGATGAGGCCATTCGATGAATAAGGTGATTGTCTCAACTTCCAACATATCTTTTTGGGAATCGGAGGTCATATGTGGGTTATTGTTTCATTGAGAGGAATTTCTAAATTTAGAACTCAAGTAAACCATTCAGTATATTTCAGGTTTCAATCATCAATCATATATTTAAAACTAAGCATGCAATCCATTGGAGAACAGAGTGGATACAGCAACACATAATTCATAGCATGTGGAGATTAATTAACCTGACCAAGCAGTATAGACCTTTCCTATTTGCCAAATTCTTGGTTACATGACACACATTTAGAATCATGTTCTGAATCATGAAACCACAACTTCTTTTGGCTCTTAATTTAACACAATAGATCTACTTAGTGCATCAGTCAAGAAAATGGATGATTTAATCTACATGGGTATAATAAAAGCAATAATTAAACTAAGTGGAGTCTTTAGAGAAACAAAGGAAAATAGATTACGCATGACCCTGGATTCATGATAAAAGGAACTGATCATGTTGACTAGGTATATAGAAGATCCACGAACAACAATTCTTAGACCATTAGAAAAACAACAAAGTAGTATTAAGTAACCCTTGAGGAACTATAACATCAGGGTCTTGTGGGATGTCGGTCTAATAGGAATAGGTAATCTCTTTTAAAGAAAAGAAAAGGGGAAAAAAATGAACACTAGTTGTATGGTCAACTTGGTAATTGTAGCTCTTATGGTTGAGATATAATACGCATTCCTAAAAGATATGTGATAACTAATTTTTATACATGATGTGTCTTAGGACAACTGTTATTGCTTTATGAGTACCTAGAGAAGATGGAAAATATCATGCAGGAGATGAAGATGGTTGGTTTGACTTGAGGAAAGATAATTGGTCTAACCAAACCTGTTTTGTGATTGTTAGAATCTCAGATCCATTCCTTCTACTTCCTTCAGTTGAAAGCTGGATGAGATCATGAGGAAAGTCATTCATGATAGATGAAAGGAGAAAAAAGGAACAAGAAAAAGATTTATTTGCTTTTTCTTTGTTCCATACAAATTATAAGATGTAAGATGCACGTAGAAAGTGAAGTACATTTCAATTTTCAACAAACTGGTTCATGGTTTTGATCTCAGCTGAGACAATCCCTCTGCCTTAATCCTACTATAGTTTATTTACTAATTTCGCTTTCTTTCTGATGGATATATGATGGAAGCCAGGACATTGAACCAGATCAAATGGCACAAAAGCGCAGTTGGCTGGGATCACTCATGAGAATGCGAAGAAGAATGGAATAGAAGGAACAAACAGATATTTTGACTACTGCGAAACCACCACAACTCAACAAAAATAAGCAGAATTAAAAATAGGATAACGAGGTGAAACAGATACCTCCCACTGACCACAGCATCAAAGGTGAACGAGACCAGAAGCTGATCTGGATTCTGCTCATCAGGCACCAGCCGGATCGAATCCTTGTGCACGTTGACATCATTCTTCACCTTCTTAGCCTGCTCCACAGACGGCGGGGGCGGTTCTGACGTCTGACTAGTCATCGCGTGAGAGTAAGTGTTCGGCTGCCACCAGCCACCGCTCCGATCGGGGGCATAGTACGGTGGGTAACAAGGGCGGGGCATCCAAGTGTTAGGTTGGTGGTAGTGAGAAGAACCAGGGTTTGCGGGCGAAGACTCAGGGTAAGGCGTGCTGTAGTAGAAGCGAGGCTGCTGCGGCGGCGGCGGCGGCGGATGAGAGGAAGCGTAGGGGACCGTCGATGCGTACTGGTTCGGGGCAGAAGCAGGCGGATTAGGAGGAGTAGAGTAAACCGACGGGGATTGTGGATAGCGATCGTTTCTTCTGCCTTGGCTTGAAGATTGCCCCATGCCGCTTCCTGTCTCGATCGAGGCGAGGAGCAAGAAGAAACGAAGAACAGGAGAGCGTTTGTGGGGATAATTTGGAATTGGATTTGGGAGGTTAATCTGCTGCCTTGAAAAGCTCGGCAGGAGGATTGGGGGAGATGAATCTTTTGCAGTTATTAAATAAGAGATCGGCTTGTCAACAAAGAGCCGATGGTATTTTTCTTATGTCATTATTTTTAATTGATTAACCGAGGAAAGAACCTTCTATAGCACTTAATTGTCAATTCAAACTCTCACATCTCTTAAAAAAATAAATAAATGATGAGAAGAGATTTTATTCTATTAATGAAAATTATCGAATGTTTTATACTTACCGTATTAAATTATATTAATATTATTTGTATATTCAAAATTTTATTATAAACCGTATAAAATTAAATTTATACCAAATTAGACCTATGCAGTTTTTTTAATGAAATTTTTATTTATTTTAATTGATTTTTTTTACTTAGTTGACAAGATCTTTATCGATTCAACCCAATATAAGTAAACTAGTTTAGATGATTATGTAAATTCTTAAATTTTTAAAATAATTCTTTTTATTAATACAAATGTGGGACTTCATCAAATTATTACATAGTAATGTTGGATCAATTTTTAACGAATGTAAAATATTTTATTGGATGTCGCATCTCCAATACAAAGAGTTATTGTATAAGGTAAAATGTCTCTTGTGACTTGTATATTACTGTGGGTAGGAGTGTTTATTTTGTTCGATTTGGATTATTTGAGTTATTCAGTTTAGATTATTTGAATTTTATAATTTTCTAAATTCAATCAAGAATCAACTATAAATTAAAATGAACTACTTGAAACTAATTCAGATTATTCGATTTGGGTACCAATTAAGTCAATTTTCTTTTCATTTCAAATTTTCAATCTTATTAAGATAAATAAACTCTAAATAATTTACATTTACAAATAAATAAACTTTAAATTTTATAAAATAATTTCATTTCATATAAAAAACGTACACATTCCAAAAATTCTAAAGATTATACTAAAAAACATTATAAAATATATATTAATTCCTTATTCCGATTTCGGACGGATTATTCAGATGAGGAGCTAAATCCAAAATAAAACCATTAACCCAATTAATATTTTGTGTCAGTTCATTCAACCGACCCGAATTTCATTTAATCAAACCAAATAATCCGAATATTATTTAGATCGAACGGGTTAATAGATTGACCCGAATAATAAATACCCCTAACTGTGGGACCAAGAATAATATCATCTCTAAAATAAATGATTTTTTCTACTAATTTATTTATAAGTAAATTCAGAGCACGCCCTCATTTAAAACGAACTCGCATGCCTGCTACCTCATATAGGAATTTGGGCATCGTGTGCTTTTGTGATCTTCGCCGATTGCTCTTTCGTAAACATCATCACCTAAACACTTACGGACAATTGGCTCTCTCTCTCTCTCTCTCTCTCTCTCTCTCTCTCTCTCTATCTATATATATATATATATATATATATACACGTGCAGTTATGTGTGGTGAAGCCTATTCCCATCATCCGCGTTGGCAAAAAAAACCATACACTTACACACATCAACAGCGTGGGTAAAAATAAAAACACCAACAAAAAAAAGAAGAGCCAACTCCTTCCTCTCCTCTTCGCAAACCTTCCTCTCCTCCCTTCCTCTCCATAAACCCTAACTGAATCGCCGACTCCTCTCCTTGCATTCCTCTCCTCCTCAAACTTCCTCTCCGGTTACCCTAGACAGCCAAGGGTGGAGGAACGTGATCCTCTCCGCAAAACCCTAGACGAAGCAGAGCTGCCTCCCTCTCCGAATCCCCTCTCTCATCGAAGCTCGGATGTGAACTTTCTCTTGTAGCGAGACCCCTCCACATCATCCGGTCAGCAAGATCTCCCTCGACACTAGGGCATTTCTCTCCGCCGTGATAAGATCCTTTAATGGATCTATTCAAATAAATCATTTAACTTTATTTCTTTTTAAAATAAATTTTAGACTTTTCCTTTTTTTTCTAGATAAATTTAGTTAAAACATTTTCTCTTAAAAATGTTTTTTTATTTTATTTTTAGTTTAGACTTTTTCTTTTGAAAATGTAGTTTATGTCTCTATATAAAGAGACATTATGTAATTTTAAAGGATAAGTAATTTCCCTTTTGTTAATCAATTTCATTGATTATTGGAGGTCGATCCCCTCGAAGTGATCACTCTATCCCCTTTTCTTTTCTCTCTTTCGATTTTTCCACGTGATAGGCCCCCAGGTTCCTATCAACTTGGTATCAGAGCACGTTCGCTTCACCATTGCCTATAGTATATCGCAGTAACTTCAACAAGCGCATCGTCTTACCCCGACTTCAAGAGAAGAAAATCCACTCTGACATGACGATCGGAGGATCTCATCTTGACGCCAAATGGGCTTTGGAATTTGAAGCTAAGCACGAGGCAAGGATGGATAAACTCGAAAAAAATGTGGCATCGTTGGTCACAACAGGGAAAGAAATCAGCAATCTCGACAACAACAATATGACCAAGATACGAACTCAAATAAAAATCGAGAGCACAACCTTCCACGTATGAAGGTGGAATTTCCTCGCTAGAAGAACAACAATCCAATTGGATGGATTTCAAGGGCTGAAAAATATTTTCGCTTTCACAGTACATCGGACAATGCAAAGGTAGAACTAGCATCTATAAACCTCAAAGGTGATGTCATCTAATGGTATGACTAGCTTGAAGCATGCCATGGGCCTCCAAAATAGGAGGAATTCAAGGAGGAACTCATCAATCGATTTGGTCCCTCCGATTATGAGAATGTTGATGGAGAATTGGCCAAAATTCGACAGACTTCAACCATACTAGAGTACCAAGGACGATTCGAGCGACTCTCTAATCAAACTCGTGATTGGTCAGAAAAGCAACTACTGGGCACTTTTGTTGAAGGACTTCACCTTGATATACGACAAGAAGTAAAAAATGAATCAACCCCGCACCATGAAGGCTGCCTTATCCTTTGCACGACTACAAGAAGAGAAGATCAATAAGGAAGGAAGAAGAAATAATAAGGTAATTCATGAAAACACATCGCATTGTTCAACACCCCGTAGATTGACAAAAGAAGAGATCAACGAAAGAATGACAAAGGGATTATGCTGGCATTGCGATGAAAAGTGGCACCGTGGTCATCAATGCAAGCAAAAGAGGATACTGATGATTGAACCAATAGAGAACTCTGAGGAAGAAGATGATTTCGATGAAGGTGTAACACAAGATAATATCAATGAAGTACAATATGACTCTATGACAATATCAGTTTATGCCTTAGAAGGACTACAAACTCCGCAAACGATGAAGGTAAAAGGATTCATTAAAAAACACCCAGTAATGATACTTATAGATTCAGGAATGTAACACCCCAAATTTCATTATTTGGAGTCCTAAAAGTGCTTATAAAAACTTAGAAATGTTTTAGAAATATTCTAGAGATTTTTAGAAATTTTTAGAGTAATTTTATGCAATTTTCGGAGTTCGTTTGGTATTTTTACCAAAAGAAAGAAGTTTCAAAAAATAAAAAAATTAAGACGAGATTCGAATTGTAGACCTAGGACAAGTCATAAGTCTTAAGCGAAGCGTGATAATCAAGTGACCAATAAGTGTTTCATAAAAAAAATTAAACCGAATTAATATTAAGCAGTTTTTAGGAACAGAAATAAAAGGTTGCGGAAAAATGGCCGAGCTGAGGCTCGACCTGGAGACCTCATACCTCCAGCCCGACCTGAGACTTAAGCGGAGCAGTTGACCAAGTGTCCAGCAGGGCGATGCTAAATAAGTAAGGGATGGAATATATTTAAGCAGTAGTTAGAAAACGGAGAATAAATAGGAGTAAAAAGAGGTGCAGCCGAGTTTCGAACCCGCAACCTCAGATGCGAACCGAAACTTAAGAGGTTTCGGCTAGCCAAGTGCCCAAGCGGGCGGTGTTAATTAAGGAATGAGCGAAAATTTATTTAAGTAGTACTAGATAACAGAAATTTTAAGTTATAAGAGGAGAAGGGGATTATTGCCGTGACCTAATTCCCTTCTCTTCTCTCGATCCCGACTGCGTGCGGTGCCTTTGCTCAGGCAACAGTGAAGAAGAAGCTAAAGCAACGTCTCCGGCGGTCGGCGAGGAGAATCCGAGAGTTCTTCACCCTCTCACGATCCTTTTGTCAAGGGGAATTCGTGGGCACGAGGAAGAGCCGGAGTTTGAGTTTCTCCGCAAACCCTAGAGGGTTCTTGTTCGGTTGTAAGTCCAAGAAAACCTAAGGTAAGTTGCTTTCTCACCTGCAGTAAGAGTAGCTCTCGAGTTCTTGCTTCTTTTTGTTGTTTTCTTCAATGTATGCCGCAAGGAGATTGTTCTTGAATCTGCTGCCGTGAGTTTTTTTAAGAAGATGAGAAGGGATTTGGAATAGCATGGATAGCTAGTTCTGAAAGGTTTCGGATTTCGGTTTTGATCCATTAGATGTGTTGTGTAGTTTCAATTTCAGAAGTTCGTTTGTTAAATCTGAGCATGAGTTTCTTTGTTTTCTTTGCTTTTGGAACATTCTGTACAGATTAATGGGGTTGCTAGGGGTTTAGGATTAGTTCCTAGATTTGCTTTCTCCTTTCTATTTCAGTTGTAGCATACTCAAGGTTTCGGAAGAAATGTTAAGTTGCTGCCGTAAGTTTCAAAGAAGAACTTGAATGATTGTTTAGATTTGTTGTACAGTTTAGTTGCTTTGGAAGATTTCTGTGAAGTTTAAATTGTATTAGAGTCTGCTGTACAGATTGGTCTTGTGCTTATTAGACCACTTCTTTTAGGACTTATGAGCATGATTAATTCGGTTCGTTTGAAGTTGCTGCCATGAAACTGATTTCAGATTATTTAGGTTTGGAATTGAACATGGTATAGATTAGTTGTTTGAGCAAGTAAGTTTCGGTTTTATGATCACTGCCGTGGATGGCTATATGAAGCAATTTGGTTTCTTTAGGTTGCTGAGCAATTCAGGTTTTTAATTGTTGGCAGGCAATAAGTAGGGAATGAGTTGGATTTCAAGTATGTGGGGCTGGTTTAGTGATATCTGCTATTAACAGTAATGGTTTGAATGAATGAACATCGTAGTGTGGTTTTTTCCCTTG
Source organism: Zingiber zerumbet (assembly GCA_037833815.1). NCBI lineage: Eukaryota > Viridiplantae > Streptophyta > Magnoliopsida > Zingiberales > Zingiberaceae > Zingiber > Zingiber zerumbet. The sequence continues at coordinate 5,530,097 of JBBMJZ010000001.1, forward strand.
CTGTCGTGTGTAGTTACAGCCCTTTAGATTTCAGATGTCGAATTTTGTAGCTTCAATGAGTAGGAACAGGTGACTGGAGTATGCACCCTTAGTCCCTTGTGCTACTTCAATAAGCAGGGACAGTTTAGAATTCTTAAGGCATTTCAGTTTTAGATTTCTTGTATCTGGAGTCAATTGTTATAAGGCTTTGATTCCAACAAGCTTAAAATTTTGTTTGTGCTGTAAGAAGAGGGCACGTACAATCCCTTTAGAGCTTAAGTGCAGAATTTTCCATCTTGTTCTTTAGCAGTGCAGTTTGGTTCTTCATTAAGTGCAGATTTAGTTTAGTTCTTTAGCAAATGCAGATTTGATAAGTATAGTGATCCTGTCTGAACGCTGAATCGTCGGATGCTGGGGACGTGGCGCTCCCTGCTGGATCCTAGTGCGCTCCGGTGATCCTGCAACAAAGTCGTGTCGGGCGGGGTTCCCGGCGACGACCCTCCGACGCTCAAGTCAGGCGAGGACTAGCAATAAAGTGGCTTCAGAAGTAGAAGTCCGCATACCTCCGGCGAAGTCCACGCCTACCAAGGCGTGCACGTGTCCTGCCCCATACCCAATATGGGTTTGTCAAAGAGACATGCCTGGCGCCTTACTGCTACAGTTCGAACAACTCCTTGATGTGACAGCAGGATCTTCTGTAGTACAGTTCCGCGTATAGCCTGATTCTCGAACATGCTTGTTGTCAATGATAGGGGCCATCAGGATGACGACCCTGCTACCCAATGCCCTGTGGTCTCTTCTTCCCGGGCGGATCATCCTTCCACCCGGACAGCACCCTACCTCCGACTCGGCTTAGGCTATAGTCGCCGATCGGGATGATTCATGATCACCTGTTCGAACTAATATTCCTGTCTCATGGTCTGACTCTTCGGCCGAACGGTATAGGCCGCTCGGCCTCGTACCCTCGTCTTTGTCGCGGCCAAGCGGACAGCCCTCTCGGTCTCAAGTATTTGCTCATGAGCGTCGGAAACCCGGGCTCGCAGTCGGGCTGCTGCTCCCCCTGGCCTAGGACACAGCCGGACGGTCAGCATAGGATATCCGTTCGGCGGACCTCCGTGGTTGACCCCCCCTTTACTCCTGACCGCCACGTGTCGTTGACCTTTCATCTATGAGGGCCCCCTGGCCTTATCCCCGGATCATATAGTATGCAGACTTTAATAAGCAGATTTTGATAAGTATAGCATGTAGATTTTTATAAGTATAGTATGCAAATTTTCATAAGTATTGCTTGCAGATTTTGATAAGTATTGCATGTAGAACTTAAATTTTAGAACAGATTTTTATTAAGCTTAATATGCAGAATTTTATTAGCATAGTAGACATATTTTTGGTTTAAGCATTTCAAAGATAGAATTTGCTTAAACATTTCAGTTTCTATTTAAAGAAGTATTCTTTTAGAAGTATTAACAAGTATAAGAAAGATAAAGAAAAGAAAGAAAAAGGCCAAGACCTTAAGTAGATCCCAAAGTCAAGACTTTAGGGATT
>JBBMJZ010000001.1:5532254-5546962 GCA_037833815.1 Zingiber zerumbet
GATCAGGACGCACTCCGTAGCGGTGCGCACGACTTCCTTCCTCAGCATAGCAATATATTAGATATAGATATAGATATAGATATAGAGGAGAGAAGATTTAGTTCGGTTGAACTTAAAAATAGTAAATGTAAGTTTTGAGTATTTTTTTAAAGTTTAATGGATGATATAGTAAATTGCCCAATTCAAAATACAAACATCAAAACACTACCTCGAAACTAATTAAGATTAAAGAAAGCCCAAACAAGATTCCAAGTCTCTTATCTTAATCCCTTTAAACATTCTTTTCACCAAAATCCTTGATTAATTAACCATTTTCTCCCAACCTCCTTTTGTCTCGAGCGCAGTGAACGGAGGTGAAAAGTCCACCAACCGGACTCGATTCCAATCTCAGACAACTCTTACACAAATTTCATAGAAAAGCCTCATGGGAAACATGAACAAAGCAAGGACAAGATGACTTAAAAATAAAACGCTAATAAACAACGCCAACAAAATTTTAAAAACAAATGGAAATGATTCCGCAAGGAGAGAAACACAAGGCCAATGTTGTGCTGTTTACGTCATCTCTTCGTCTCGATGCATGATAACTTAATTGCCCATAACTTTCTTAACTCCATCTCTCTCAGTTCATCGAACCCCGTGAGCCTTTAATTTCCTCACCTTTCAAGCAACGGTGTTTTTATCCTTGTTTATGTGACACAGATTCTTCACAGATTCCCACCCATTGACTATCTTATTTTATTCATTAAGTGTATTACTCTTCAGTATCGATTAAGACTGTTTTTATCTTGTAATTTATGGATAATAAGCCTTCTTCTTAATACATGCTCAATTTATTTAAATGCTAATTCAAAATCTCTCAATCCAAATGGAATTTTTAATATTATTACATTACGATTAGGAATTTAAGCTTAAAAGAGCAAATTTTACTCCATAGTGGCTCTGGGCCACTCTACCGCGACTTGATGCATCATGCATGCATGCTTGCTCTGTCACTTCTCTGTTCCCTGACAATGGAAAATAACTCATGCAAGCTACGGAATTCTAACTAAAATATACAATCTATCAAACGAGTCAAACCAAACAGTAAGTGACTGATCAGAAGCAAAGATAATGCCAGGAAGCTTATGGTGGTTATAATCTTTGCATTTGCTTGTCTATCACTTTGCAAATTGCAATGTGTTGACAATGTTGGGGCCTGTGTCATCTCCCACGACCTCAAGTGTATCCTTTGCCGCTTTCCTCGACTCGATCTATGTGAACTGAGATCCCCTTCCTCCATTAATGGATCCTCTATTAATGTTTCTTACCATGCTGGATATTAATCTTTTAATATCATACAGTGACAGCAGATGATTTAGTATGCTCACTGCAATTTATGGATTCCTTATACGAGAGATTACAGACTTTGCTCTTGGAATTCCTTTTTCTGAATATTAGATTCGGACAACACTAGCAGACAGAGACCACATCCAAGACCTGTAAAGAGGCCCCTAACAAAAAGGTTCGAGTACTATGGAGAACAATGATTAAAGAAAGAGCAGAAGAACATGTAAGTAGCTGCACAAATTGACCTCTCATTGCTCAAAGGAGATGAACCCAACCACTTCTCTTTTCCCTCTGTTAAAGGTAATGCCCTCAACCAGCTTTACAGGAGGAACAAAATCAAGAAAAATCTAAGATTCTGGTGGAACACGATCTAAGGACCAATAACATGTGTACAAAATTGTGTGGGCTCCATGAATCTGAGTGAGATCAGGAGCAAAGCCTGGGTAGTGACTTGGATCCACTTGGACTAACTCTTCTCAATTTCATGGCCTTCTCCATCTGCGCTTGCATCTTCTTGCAAATCTTCTCCAACTCTGTCATCTTCCATTGCATTCCTTGAAGCTGAGACTTGAGCCTCTTGTTCTCGCTGGAAATCTCAAGGTTTTTCGCATAAAGAATGACCTGCTGATCATCACTGCTCAACTGTTTTTTCTTGCTCTGATTTCGCTCGGGCGATGGTTCTTTCAATTGGCTGGTCTCCTTCAGAAGGTTCCTGAGCTTTCTTTGTTGAGAAACGAGAGCTCTGATTATCGTTCTTGAGGGGAATTTTGAGTTCTTCGCCAGGTGCTTGCAGGAATCGGATGAGAGCTTCTCATAGTTTATGGCACAAAATAGCTTTGTCTTCTCTTCTTCCAGTAGTTGAGTATGAACCTAAGTATTTTGTGAACAAGAATAATCTAATTGCTGAAAGAATATGTTATACACCAAACCAAACTAATTATTGAAAAAGAAAAAAAAAATTACGAAAAGATACCTCAAGAAACATGTCGATTGCTCGGTAAATTGAATCATGGGAATCTCTTGCTTCATCAGGTAGAGATGTGGCAAGTGACAGAAACATCAGAGGCTTCAAAGAAAAATCAGGGGCGATCTCAGCCAAGTAAGAGTCCATCAACTTTGCTGCCTGCTTCAATCGAGCTATTGATTCTCTAACTTTGCTTGTGCTAAGAAAACACTTCAAGAACCTTAGGATTAGACTGACGTCATAGAGACAATCCATCCCTGCAGGAGCTGGAATCAGTAAACTATCTAATGTTGCATGGTCAAATTTTCTGCCTATCATGCTCTCCAATTTAATTTGGCAGTCCTTGCTAAGCTTCAAGGATGCTGAGACCCTGAGAACATCAAACAGGCCCTTGCAAGACACCGAGCTGCCTTCATCAAGAGAGTAGAGCAGTTCTATGCTAATTTCGGCGGCCCTTTTCTTGTTACACGAGGAACTGGACGCTGCATTCTTTAGATAATGCACGAGGAACTTACTGACCAGTACATGATCTACCTTCTGCAAAACCATGCTGCTGATGATCTTTTTTATCACGTCTGGGCTCAAGCTCAGAATATCCTCGAACCACCAAGCTCGGTGGGAGCTGTTCTTCGCGCTAATTGTGCTTCTTGAATCAACTGACAACCTTAGCGCTGAGCTTTCAGGAGATGAACCCGACGGGCTAGCATCAGCTACTGCTGTGATTCTACTAACAGCGGATTCCAACACTCGATCCAGCAGCCCCGAAGAAACCGAAACTGGAAAAGTGTCTTCGCATTGCTTCAAAGCGTGCATGATCTCAGGCCATGACCAGTAAGGGAGTCCCGCCAGAGATTTCTCTGTCAACTCAAGCAAGTTGTTAGTGGGGGCAGAAACACCATCACTCATGTCCATGAAGTGCGCAACAGAGTGCAGAAGGCAAGTGCTGTGGGATGTTATCATTTGAGCTCTGCCATTGTTGTAGCAGAACTTTGCCATTAGCTCAAATGCCTCTGATCCTCCAGGGAAGCCAGGGATTGCAATTTTGAGGGGTTTTGTTGGTGAAGCGGTTAAAGCTTTGTTGCTTAAGTTTCTTAGCTTGCCGCAGAAGGATGAGAGGACTTCCTGTGATGCATTAATCAGCTTAGACCAATCCGTGCAGATATAAATAAACGGAATCTAAAAGCATTAAATTCAAGGATTGATGGAGGCGGTCTAGTGGGGAATGAAGAGTCCTTCCATTGGTTCATTGTTCAATGCGGAAAAGAAAGGAAGGTGTAACTAGGCGCTTTGAATGAGCATAATGAAAAAGCAACGACAGGAATCATTCCCTCGAAAACGGAAGCAATAATTTCGACATTGAAACCCTATTTTGTTTTCGCTCATGAAAAAAAGGTGAAGGGAAAAGAAATAAATGACTGAAGCATTAACTGCTCACTTGAAGCCTCCATTAATGAGGCAGAAGAGAGCCAACGGCTTGCCAACAAATGGTGAAGATGAACGAATCTTCGCCAAGAAAAAAATGGTGAAGATGAATTGTACGTGAAAACGAAGAGATGGAGAACGCGATTGAAGAGAGCTAAAAAAATCGAGTCGAAATAACACCAAGCGTCGAATGTTCGTCGGAGAAGATTAATGTTTACTAGAAAAGAAACTTAATTACAAGTAATCAAGCTCACGCACCTCATCGACCAGGAAAGTCTCTTCGCCATCGACGTCGACTTCAAGATAACGCATGGCCGATGCTTGAGGATTCGGACTCGTGAGAATCGCAGTGACGAGAAACTTCGACAAAAGAAGTACGGTAAAAAGGAACTACAATGACGAGGAAGACGAAGGGATCAGTGGAAGGCAGAAAGGAGAACGTAAGGCCATCTCTCTTGAGCTGAAAGAACGAGACAAAGAGGAGCAGGGGAGAGAGTAGTTTCGATGCTCAGTTACAAGAAAAGAGAATCAGAAGAGACCGAGGCAAGTGTTGATACAGCTCTTGACATCTCCCATTTATAGCATCACTGTAGAATGCTCATCATCCCTTTCACCTCTTCAACATAAAATCTTCATCTTTGCTGCATATTCCTCGCGCTCTCTCTCTCGTCCCTGGCAAATGGCATACCAACAAAACCAACTCATTGCGCACTTATGAAGTTTCCTAAAGCGAATTCTTATTCGTGTCGGTCAATTAAGCAAGAAAAAGCATTGGGTTGGAAGCTGCACTGTAACTGGGTCGGCACAAGTGGTGGATCCATAGTGTTCAGCTTTTTTCTCAGTGTTTACGGATCTCTGTTATGGTATTGTCGGGCTCCGCTCTAAAGAGCCCAAAGCTCAAATTTATGATTATAGCTTTTGGTGGCTGTAATTGGCCCACTTCGTTATAAGCGATGTGCATGTATCCAACGATTAATTATTAGGATATTACTAAATGGCTAAAATCTAGTCAGCCAGAATATACTTTGTAAGTCATTATCAAGAACATTTTGATAATTTCACTTATGCATATTAATTACATACAAGTATTATAAATCAATTCTGGCCGGCCAGATTCTGGCCATATAGATTTACCGTAATTATTATTAATATCAGCTATGCAGCGTGGCCTGCCTACGGTTGCAGTTTTAAGGTTTCAACAAACAGAAAACACACCTGAAGCTTGAATTTATTACCGCATGAATGCATGAATACACTGGAGAAAACAATGTGACTCCCAGAGCACATCAAAATTCCAAATTGAAACGAAAAGAAATTCAGCTGGAGTTGAGCAATTTTAGTGATTGGCTAGAGCACAGTGCTTCCTTATCTCACCTGCAGATCCTGTCTTTATTCCAATCCTTCCCATCTTCTCCATGGACAAGGCAAATTCTTTGAAGAACACTTCAAGGGGGTTGTTAAGTAACTGAATGATGGCCGACTTGGTGGCTGGAGTTGTGCTTAGAGCTGCATCAGATTGGAAGAGTCCTCTTCTCTGGAGCAGGTGTTTATAGTATCCTAGATCGAAGGTTCTGAAGCTACCAGGATCCATCTCAACGATCGTCGTCGTATCGTTCGCGGTCTTGCACTTGTTCTTTTTCAGATTGGCAGCATAGAAGCTATCCAGAGAAGGATCTTGGTCGCCGTTACCAGTGAAATTGTAAAGCCTGTTACTGAATGCTTGGCAATGAGAGACTCCGATTGTGTGAGCCCCTACAATGATGTGAAGATCGGCACCTCTTATATCTTTGCCCAAAAGAAAGCAAAGGAGCGAAAGAAAAAAACTGCACCTTGAATACAGAAAATTTGGTCAAGTACCTGACAAAACAACTAAATCTAAAAGATTCAGCCCTTTGCTAGCAAATGATGCTTGAAGAGCACTGAAGTTGAATGTGGGTGCTGGGAGTTCATTTGATGCTTCTCTGGACTTTGAGATCAAACCATCTCTGCGTCCAGTTGGAACATGCCAATAAGGACCTCCCTAATGTGGTGAAAGACTTGAAACAAGTTAATCATTTTTTTTTCATTGAATTCCGATATCAAACAAAATATATTGTTACTTAAAAAGTTATACTAATCAAGCATAACATCATGCTAAATTATACTGATGATGAATTGTATATGAATTCAAGGATGCTTTAGTTACTTACAATGACCACAACTGCATCTCTTGCTACCAAGGCAATGATATCTGCACAGGAAACAACCCCTGGGCATTCGGCTTCCACTATGCTCTTCACTCTATCAAGAAAATCAAATCCACGAAGGGATTGGTTTGGCAATGCTGCTTTCTCTGCTTTGTTATTTGTGGTGGAGTTTATCAGCACAGAAGCATCACAACCCTGACAAAATGAACAATATATAACACTAAATTAACTTTGACTCGCAATATCTATGGCATTCCTAGACTTACTCCTCAGTTTGATCGATATGATAACTACATACCCTGACAAAGCAGTCGTGGAAGTGCATCCTGAGAAGAGCAGCTGCAAAAGAAGGTGCATTTGGTATGTGCTTCTTGACATAATCTTGTATGATCTTCTCAGCATTTGGGCAACTCTTATCGTAGAAACCCAACTCAAGATCTGACTTGACACGGCACAATGAGCCCACCATAACACATACGATCACAAGACACTTAGCTCCCATGCTCCACATTTTGCTTTCCATGACTTATCAAAGGTTTTATCCTTCAGTCTTCTTTGCTTGGAAGAACGTAATGCCTATGCATATTTATAAGCTTTACCTGGCAACTGCACTTTTTATTTTCAAGTTCAAACGTGGAATTAATATTTTTGTGAGCAGGTTAATGATCACTTATCACACTTGTGCTCAAGCGTTGATTACTTTAAGAGCTTTACAGGGCAAAGCTTTCGGAAATTTGTTGTGTTTGTTTATGCTTGATTCTTCTGTCTCACTGGGTGAGACAATTTTCCTTGTAGAAATATGATATTATAGCTTGTCATGTGCTTGCATTACCACTAACTTCCATTCTAAAGTAGTGTTTTTTATGGATGTTTTCATCATTTAATTGACCTAACACTGTTATCAGCTTCTCTCTTGTTTTGTATGCGATACCATCTAATAAAGCCAGTGCTAAATTATACATCGAAATTAATCATATGGAGAAATATTAAAAAATGACTCTCCACAAATAGTAGGCTAATTTTGCATGTGAAGTGCATTATATATATAATGTATTAGCTAACCTACTCAACAAAAGCACTTGTTATGCTTTTGCTTGATCACTCTCATTCTCTAAAATTAAATTTAGTTTTAGATTTCAGAATGATTTATTCTTATTTTAAGGACTTATAGTGATACTTAATAAGCATCATTCAAGGATCATTAAGCAACTTGCTATTAATATTTTCACCGATTCTTCAGATAGCATGTCCATATAGAAAATGCTATGGTATCATCAAATTAGTAACACTTTCACGTGGGCAATCGTAGGAATTTAGAGTAGCATTGCACAATACTTTATCTTTATACCTTTAAAATACTTTAGCATCAAATTTAGAGGCAATTTAGCATCATATTTTAGCTACACTTTAGTGTGCCATCTTTAAATCCCCAATGACAATTCCGACTCCCTCATCAATCCCTGTTCCAGACAAAATATATTCCCACTGCTTGACAAATAGATTCATTTGTTTCAACTCCTTAATAGATAGGAATTTACCCCATTGCCCTCCATTTTAATTAAACCCTCCTAATACCTTTTCTCTCATGATTCCCAATATCGGCTTCTACCCTAAACTATTGACAATCATGCCCATCAAATGGAGTCAGCGACAAAAATCGGAGAGGCGACCAGACCTTTAAAGTGAAGCAGCACCTTACTTTGTTTAAACCAAGGGAAAAATTAGTTAACAAGTGAAAAAAGTATGATTTTTTGCTAGACTTTTTAATTTTGTTCCATTTAAATTGCACCTTAATGAGTGGGTTTGTGTTTGATCATTTTCAATTGAATGATTCCATGAGATTTGGAGTTAGTTTTCTTTTGGGTTTGTATAATTTACTATCAGTTAAAGTGAAGCAGTGCCTTAGTTTTTAGCTACAGATTGCATGCCTAATATTGAGGGTTTAGTTTTTTGATTGTATTTATATTTTATTTAGATCCATTGTGGAGTGGTTATCTGAAAATTTTTTAGAGTAGTCTATTTCATGTACAATTTTTATTGTTTAGTTATTGAATTGAAAATATTCAATTTTAGGAATTCTCTAGAAAATTTATTTTTTGTCTTGAATTTTATATGAATAAAGCTTTGATTTTTAGTTTTTACATCATCAATTGAATATTATGTTTTTGTGGATTAGGTCAAAAATGGATTCTGGAAGTGGGTCTTGCAACCTTACGTTTTTGGATAGTTGTAATTACAAGAAGTAGTTGTTTGTGATTTTAATTTTAAGTGGTCGTAGTTTGATGAATATATTTATTAGTCTTGGCAAAAAAAATGTGCGAAGATTACTCTCGAATATATGATTATGCAATATATAACTCCGTAACATAAGATGTACTTGACTTTGAATGATGATGATGATGTCCTTAATATGATACATCTTTATATGTGTGTGAAACTTAGCATAATCGATTTGAGAGTAGAGAGTAGAAACAAACATGTCGACAACCTAAATTTTGGGAGGTAAATTATTATATTCCTTTCCATATTGTGATTTTGATAATATTTTATGTTACATTTAGCACAAGTGCATATGATATCATTTATTTGACACTACTAATCATATTTACATTCAATACCTTCATTATATATGTATGATATGTACCTATTTTATACTTATTTATGTCTGATGTATCTTAATAATTTGTATCAAATTGGTAAGGGTTGAGGAGGAATATACACAATCAAGGAGTAATGAGGAGATCAAATAGCTCCCATTGTCAAATACTCTAGATGCTTGGATTAATTGCATCAATGACAAAGGGCAAAAATTCAAAGATGCTGCTGATATTAAAAGATGTGTTAAAAACTATGTTGTTGCTAGCTACAAGACGTTCATTTTTATATAGAAAAAATGACAACGAGAAGATTATTTCTAATCCCGTCTGAAAGCTAAGGAGATGGCGAGCTGGGTGTGTGGCTGCACTGTTGACTGCGAGAAGACTTCGAATTGGTGAAGAGCTTGATGAACTAGAACAAAAAGAAGCTTCTGGTACCACCTTCCTCTCTGTGCACACCAAAGAAAGAGCCAAAGGAATGTTTGAGAACCATGGAAAAGGTCATTGACGCAGACACTCCAATGCTCAAGTTAGTATAGTGGTCGAGCGAAAATGGAGAAGAAGAATAACAATCGCGTAAGCGTAAGTAAGACTGTTGTAAAAGCGTACCTCGCCAATGGAGAGAACCCTTTTTTATACCATCTCCCATAACCTCTATAATAATGAAGTGGTAGAGAATGTCAGGAGCAAGAGGAGATGCACAACTTAGGTGATATACAGTCACCATATGAAGAATCTTCTGTTACCCATATGTGTGCTGCTTTTGTAACTTACACCATTAATTAGGCGGTTAAGGGAATATGCTCTCATAATGTGTCAGCTGATGGAAGATGTATAGTCACCTTCGAAGAAGGTTCTGTTGAATGCATATGTTATAGGAGAAGAATATTCTCTGACGAATGGTTGTTACTCTCTGACAGATTGTTGTGTTTATCTGAAAATGTTGTCCCTTGAATATATCTCGATTGGATCTTTGGACGACTGACAGATTGATTCATAAGCACTGTATTGAGTCCCGTAAGGCCTTCTGGCCCATGGGCCGCTCGATTATATATTTATGGGATGCTAGATATCTAATATTAAAGTAATAGGGAGCACAGTCTCCTAGGCATGGATGATTCTATGACCAACTGTTCATATGCTGGGATACTTGCCTCTGAAAAATGGGGAACCATGTCTCGAGAGATCCGATCAATATCTTTAGCCAATCGTCCTTAAGCTAGGAGGCCTGCCCTTGAGATCTGGAAGTCCAACCAGGTTTATACTAAGAGTTGCCTCATACATTTATCTTGTGTACATATAGGAGACGAGAATATTGAGCTGTGTAAACCTTACTGGCATTATGTACGCAACTAGCTATATACTGAGAATTAATACTGTAATAGTGGGGAGCCACTTCGTATACTCAACCGGTGCTCTAAGGCCGGTCAGATTTTCTCTATGTATCTTGGCAATGAGTAGAACTGTCCTTGAAGTTTGACCAACTTTAGGGTCGACCATTCATATGCTGAAAGTTGTACTCCGAGAATGGAAATTCAGGGCCCCTGAATCCAACCGAATATATGACCAACCAGCTTTATGTCAAACTAGCCATCTCTTAAACCTGATCGACTCATAGCTGACCGCATATATACAAGGTGAAGTGAATCACTAGGTCCCTTGAGTCCAACCGACCCTTTGGCCAGTCGTCCTTATATTGAAAGCCTTAGTGTTGGGTGAGAAGCGAAGTCCTATTGAGAGTGACACGCATGCTGCCATCTCTCTTTGACTTTGACTACCACGTCATCCTTGGATCTTCTCGTAATATCCCATGTCACTAGCCTCCTCTTCAAATCTAGTCGAAGGAGGCTTGTAGCCTACTGACTAGACCCTAGTCTTATGTTCGCTCGATCACCCAACTTACTGGTTTGACCAAATGGACGTGCTTATGCTTGCTCGTTAATGCTATGCTCAATTTATTTCTTGGAAAAATGCATGTCAGACTCTTGACATGCCAAGTAGTGTACTAATGATATGAGGGAAGGCGTTTTTCAGCATAATGATTCAGCTATCTTGTCCATTATAAATTCCCATTTATGAATGATCGCCTCACGTCATACTACCTCATTTTTTGAAGTGACAGTTGACCCACGCCTTTTTGTACGGACCAACGATACTCCCTGCTTTGTAATCCAATTGTCAGCAATTATAAGGCTGTTTTGATCAAACGGTTAAGATTAGCAAATATCTCATGACTCGTGTTTAAAAACCCTAAGAGTCACAAAAGAAAATTATATGTGCTATGTCTTCTCTCCTCTTCTCTCCGAGCAATTTTTATTGAGGAACTTTTCCTTCTTACAGCATGTATCAATAAGTTCCTCCTCTAAGTTTTTTTTTTATGTTCCCTACATTTCCTCATAGCCCAAGAATCTTTTGCTTCCTAGTATACCTTCACCCGCTCCGATTTTGACAATTGTGATCGAGAAGTGCTCCACTTGCAAAAAGAAATTCCCCAAAACTACCGCATCTTCATTCCGACCCCCAAGATAGTCCAACCCCCACCCCGGGGCTATGTTACTTTTTTTTTAAAGATCAAATTCTAGCTGGTTTGCTCTTTCAATCCCTTCGTTTATTTTTGAAATAAGTTGTTACTTTAACCTTCCCCTTCAACAACTAGTACCAAATGTCTTCTGCACTATATAAGGGATGTTTATTTTGTTCCACCTGTATGATATTCCTTTGACTCTCCTAAATTTCCATTACTTTTCTTACCCCAAGAAATTGGGTCTTTTTGTTTCAGTCTTGCCCCAAAGTAGTGTTCTTTAAGGACATGTTTTCCTCAAATAAGAGATGAAAATTTTATTTCTTTTTTATTCAAATACCTGAGTCTATTTCCTGGCTGACGAAATAGAGGTTCGACCTTCCCCCTATTCCTGACCTTAAGAACTATAAGCACGATCCGACTTTCGTTTCCACCTCAAAGAAGATGGTCAGCATAAAATTCAAGGCTCCTAATTACTGCAGGACGACCTGCTTTACTTATTCGGAAGGAGTCCCATCTGCACGTCGCTTCCTTGCTCTTTCGATAAGCCTTAACACCTTAGCCATTGTGTTATCACTAACTAAAGTCTTCTTTACTTTATATAGTGGATTTTTATAAGGCCCTGGTCTCCGAGCATATTCAACTAGAAGAGGCTGAATTAAATTGGCAAGAGCAAATGCTTCTAGCTGAGTGAGAGCAATAGTTGGTCGGCCCTTCTAGCAAGGCGTCCAGTAGCGGAATGGCTGAATCCAATGTGATGTCGAAAATAGAAGAGGAGTTGTCTTCTGATCCCCTCCCATCACTAAAAGACTCTCCTTTTGATCCTGAAGCACCATGAGGAGGAGACGTAAGAGACATCAACTTGTCCCTACTAACCAAGTTCTTGAGGGGCAGACGTCTTCCATCAATGTTCCCTCCCCCTATCTTACACCAGTCCAAGTGGAAACCACGACTCAATCTTCCGAGCAGACTTTGTCCGCTCTTCCTTCTAGCAGTCTCGCCTGAGAGGTCACATCCCAACTGGGCAGCTCTTCCGTTCTGGCTTCACATTCACCATCCTCCCTTCCCATTGCTCCACCAGTCGAAGCTTCTTCCAGCAAGCTGAAAAGACTCTATCAATTCTCGGTCGTCTACAATATACCGTTTGCCAAGGCAATATCTTCTCCATCGACTCCCCCATCGACCTGAGGTAGAATATTATTATAGGGTCAATTAACCAATGTCTTGGAGCTATCCATGAGCCGGAAAGATGACCATACCTTGATGGAGATGGCAGATGGGTATTCTTATGACCTAATTGATAAGTGTAAAGTATATAGGATTTTCATTATGTTCTCGCAGAACATTCAACCCATTTTTGTATGCATGATCTGAGATAAGTTACTTTTATGCTACGTTTTCATGTTTTGTTATTCCTAGATACTGCTCTTGTGTATTTTTGGATGACAGAAATGAAGATTAGAGAGAAACGAGGAGCGGAAAGACCAAGCCAAAGCGCCTTTCCCTGTCATGAGCGGCTAGGGCAGGGTCTGCCTCCCTGCCACGGTGTGCTCGTGTCAACTTCGACTACCATGCCATGGCTTACCCGGGCCTCTAGATCTAAGCTTTCTCATGCGACATGGTCGTCTGTGCCCAACGGCATGGGTCGTGTCATGCGACCGACTTTAGCGCCTATAAAAGGGAATTCGATCAGATCAGTTAGGGGGATTGGATGGGAGGACTCTGTCCCTCTCCTTGGGGGCGGGTTTTCTCCTCTCGAGAAAACCTTAGAGCCATTATCTTCATTGACTTCAATGCTCCATCCACCTTCAGTGCAAAGGAATGATACCAAAGACAACAAAAATTTTCTCCCTTGGCATCTCTTAACTCTATCCTCTATATCTGAATTGTATGAATACTTATGCTTGTGTCTTTGGATTGCAATCCTTTTGTTATGGAGTGTTCTCATGATTCTAGGATGTAAGGAGTAGTCTTTTTTTTGTAAATATATTTTTGGTTAATCTATATGTTTACATGTTATTGTTTGATGAGATATGTGTTTATGGTCTGGCTCTACAACATTAACATGATCTCAATGCCAAAAGCACGAGATTTATATTCTATAAGGGCTTGGGGATGAACTAAAAGGAAAACCCAACCCTCTGATCGGTAGAACATTGAGACACGGAGAGTCAGATATGAAAGTACAACATGACTTGCCACGAGGAGCCCTAAGCTATCATAGAGCTTAATGGATTAAACCTAATTCATTACAAACAGTAATTAGGCTTAATAAGCTGTTGTAGAAGTAAAAGTTCACATTAGATATCATAGAATGGTCTACCTACATAAATTCCTATTGAAGATAGGAAACTAAACATAAATGAGGTGTTTACAATCATTTGGGTGAAATTGAAGTCCTAAAATTGCCTTCACCACTACCTATTTATGTGATCTTCTCTGTATCCCTCTCTTTCAAACCTCTCTTTTTTGCTCTCTCAACTGAAGCTTTCTCACTTGCTTGCGTGAACTAACCTTCGAACATCAGATAATTAAATGTGTGAAATTAATTGGTGCTTAATCAACAGTCACTATGGATCGATATCTTTTATTACTTGACGGCAGAATCGTACACTTACGATTTATCACATCACTAACCATGGTAAATCTCAACTTCCCCACCTTCTTTATACCTCCCTTTATCGAAAATGCCCCTAATGATACTTTTTCTGTAACTTTAGGGAATCGTGATGAATTTATCTTGATCGGTGGCAGAGTTAGCTTGGGAGAACGAGGCCTTAAAGAAACGACTATCATAGGTTGGTTCTATATATGCTCCCATCCAATCCCCATGAGAGAGTTAGGCTTAACTCGATCAACTGATTGAATTAGAAAGGTAGCTCTTAGAAGTTCAAGCGTTGGTGAAAGCTATGGCAGCGAGAGTGGAAAAATTGAAGGATGCCCTAAAAATAATTGAAGATAAACTTTGATCTGAGACAGCCAAGCAAGCCAAAGTGGTGGTTGATATGGACAGGAAGATTGCTGAAGTCCAAAGCCTCTTTGTCCATTTAGAGGAGTTGAAGGCTACTCACATCCTGGAGATAGAGGCCAAAGAATTAGAAGAAGATAAAACACAAACACGATAAAAAAAATGAATGATCTCGTGTATTGATAATCATATCTTTTTTCAATTCTTTAATTAAAGAAGATAAAACACAAACATAGTCATAAAATTATAATTTAAATACCAAAACTAATTTTATTCAAGCTAGCAGAATTGACACTACAAAAAATTAGAATAGTTTACCTATTCATATCATAAAGTACAAACCCTAAAAAATTTGGGATTAAAGTGCTTAAATTGGGTACAGTACTCAGTTTATTAATAATCACACCAAAAAACTCAAATATCTCATTCATTCATTGAATTGAAGAATATGCAATACAAACTTATTCATAAAATTGCAATTCGAATACTGAAAACTAATTTTATTCTGTTGGACCACTGACGGCTGACTAGAGAGGAGGGGGGGGGGTGAATATCCCCTGCACAAATTAAACAAAAGAAAAATCTTTCTTGGACAAAATAACTTAATTAACGAACACTTGCATAAAATAATAAATAAATTGAAGAGCAGAGGCTCAAAGGATTTTACTTGGTTACAACCGGGGAGGTTGTTAATCCAAGAAATAACGTCGTACTAATTTCT
>JBBMJZ010000001.1:5547062-5558352 GCA_037833815.1 Zingiber zerumbet
CATTCCGCACAGTCTAGCACAGCATAACTGTACACGATCCGGCTCACAGCCTAGTACCAGGAGTTGGGTCGTTACATCTACTCCATTATTGAAAGAACTACAATCTAAGGACTCAAATTCATAAGAATTTTAAGAACCCTAAAGAAGTGGAAGAAAAACTTATCCTTGTTGTTGAGTGAAACCCTCGGATGAAGATCTTGGAGTGTCGATGATTATGGAGCAGTAGGATGGCCTCAGATTGCCTAGATGATGCCTCAGAGTGCAAGGATTTAACCTAGATCATCCCTTCTCGCATTGGATCTTCCTCCCCTATGAAGGAGATGAAGTGCTCCTTATATAGAGGTGAGTCACGGGGTGGTCGTGCCTGGAGACATGGCCAAGCAGCTCCCTGTGCATCTGCCATGCCATTTGGCACGACCAGAGCCAAATTAGCTATGGTTCTGGGCACCAGGTCGTGCCCTATGGCACAACCAACACTATCTTTGGTGTCTGACCATGCCATATGGCATGGCCAAAACAGAGACCGCTCTATTTTCTCCATTTGGGTCGTGTCATTTGGCACGACCAGTTCTTCAAACCTATAGTTTTTTGACTTTGAAAGTATGGTCGTACCTCAAGGCACGACCTAGTCCATTTCTTCTCTGGAGATCAGCACGGGCAGGCTCTTGATCGTGCTAGAGTCATGACCATGTCTTCACTTGTGCTGGATCTGCCTCCTGATCGTGCCATTTGGCACGACCTGTATCATTTCTTGTTCCTTGGCCGTGCCATTTGGCATGACCAATCTCTTGGAGCTTCTCTTGGTTGTGCCTCAATGCATGGTCAGGTCCAATTTGCTTCTGAAATGGTTGTTGGTTGTGCTCCTTGACTTGGACACTCCACTCCTTTGCTTCTCTCACCATGGGGAAGACATGACTAGGTAAGAGTTTTCTTCATGTTTTCTCCTTTTGCTTATTCTAAATCCTTTACCGCTCTAAACTACTCCTAAAAATGAAAAGAGACACTAAGCAGATCTCTGGATATAAAATAGTAATTATACTGAAATATGGTAGAAAAAGGGTGCAGAGCACATAAATCATAAACATGAAATATAAGTAGATGTGCGTCAAATAGTATAAAATAACATATATAATCTATGCGCATAAGCCATCCGGGTGTTTATGACACCTAGATAGAGACATCTACACAAGTTAATTATTTAAAAGTGTTATACACTAGACCTTCGAAGTAAACAAGATGTAATAAAAGCTTTTGAAGCCTACAATGTATTATCTTACAATGTTAATAATCTTTTTTTTATATAAAATTTATTTTTCTTAATATATAAATTAATACAAACTTGCCAATTTAGAGAGCTTCAATTTCCCACATTTCATTCGATGGTAAGTCATTTTAATTTAATTTGTAATTCTTTCTAATCCAAAATATATTATTAGGATTTATGCCATAGTGTAAAATCCCTGTAATAGTTGCTACAACTTCTAGCAGCTACTTGGATAGATAGCTGCTACAATATTGTATCAATTATTTGGACAGTTAACTGCTACAACGTTGTATCATCTTCTTGGATGGTTAGCTGCTACAATGTTGTAGCAGCTACTTGGACAGTTAGTTGCTACGACGTTGTAGTAGTTACTTCGATTGCCAGCTATTACACGTTGTAGCAGCTACTTCGATAGTTAGTTACTACAACGTTGTAGCAACTACTTGGCCAGCTAGCTGCTACAACATTGTAGCATCTTCTTGGAAGGTTAGCTACTATAATATTATAGCAGCTAGTTGGACGGTTAACTGCTACAATATTGTAGCAACTACTTTGATAGCTAGCTGCTACACATTGTAGTAGCTAGTTCGACAATTACCTACTACAACATTGTTGCAGGTACTTAGACAACTAGCTACTACATATTATAGCAGCTACTTGGATAGCTAGCTGCTATACATTATAGCAGCTACTTTGTCAGTTAACTGCTACACGTTGTAGCAGCTACTTCAATAATTAACTGCTACAATGTTATAGCAACTACTTAGACAGTTAGCTACTACACGTTGTAGTAGCTACTTCGATAGATAGCTATTGTATGTTGCAACAGATACTATTGGATCGAGAAGTGCTAGAGGGGGGGGATGAATAGCGCTCCTGACTTTCACTTTTCGTATTCGAAAACGTATGATTAAATGCAGCGGAATAATGAATAACACACACACAGAAAAGACGGTAAGATTTACTTGGTTCGGAGCTTAAGGCGACTCCTACTCCAAGGCTCACGCTCATTGAGCATTTACTTTGGCCAACAACTATAATTGCGTAAAAGTTTACAAGAGATGATTACAAAATAATACTAAAAATGCTATACCGACAACACAGATTTGAAGTTTCGCAGTTTCGAGTCGTCGGGGTCTTGTCATAGCTCAGCCGGAACGTCTCATTAGCAGCGCGCTGAAGAAAGATGGCTTGGAATGTGTTAATCTGAGCTACTGGTCGAGATTGCCTTATAAAGGTGTTGAGAGCTCCTTCAATCCCCTTGAGGGCGCCTCCATCACCAGAGAATCCGCAGCGTGGATCAGCTCCGAAACAATCTTCGTCTATCCACTTGAGGGCACCTCCAACCTCCTGTAGGGCGCCTTTAATGCCATTTGAGGTGCCTCAACACTCTATGAGGATGCCTCTAGCTTTGCTATGCGCACTCCTCAGCCTTTGCACCCGAGGCACCTCCAAGATCCATGGAGGGCGCCTCAAGCACTGTTCATCAGAGGCAAAGCTTGCTCCTTTGTCCTTGTAAGATATATTAGTCCCAAAAACAATAACATATCCTACAAAATAAAGTTAGTACATAATAATAACATAAAAATAAATGTCTGACAATCACCGGACTATCCGGTTTTAACTTTGGATTTCCGACCGAAAACCCTAGGTCGAACCGACGCTTACTGTTTCCTTAGCAGGGAACGCGTCCTCACCTACTCCACTCAGGAGAGCATATTTATTGCCAGACCGGTCCTCCAGACCGATTGGACTTTCTTCCTAGGGTTACCACCCCCTAGGTCCTAGGGTTACCACCTCCTAGGATTTTCTACCACCTAGGGTTACCGCCCCTTAGGGTTTTCCACCACCTAGGGTTACCACCCCCTAGAACCTAAGGTTACCACCCCTTATGGTTTTCTATCACGTAGGGTTACCACCCCCTGGGACCTAAGGTTACCACCGCTTAGGGTTTTCCACCACCTAGGGTTACCACCCCCTAGGACCTAGGGTTACCACCCCCTAGGGGTTTCTACCTGCCTAACCGCAGCTAGGACTTTTACCTAAGTACACTTAGGATTTTTCTGTAAAGCTCATTTAAACATATCAGATAACAAAACAACTTAACTTTGAACCCTTTGACATAATTAAAGCATAGGTTCGATCGTCGGATGCTTCCCACACTAACAATCCCCCCCTCTTTGATTATGGCAATATGATTCAAATTTAAGTAAAATATAACAGTAAATACTGAAACTTAAACATGAGCATAAATGAAATAATTTGAAAACAAAACCTTATGCTCCCCCTTTCATTCATTATGTTTAAGTTCTTAATTTATAATTCTTAACTTTGACTTTTCTCTCCCCTTTTGACATAAATAAAAAAGAATACTAAGAAGAAAGAAAAAAATATTGATTCTATTTAATTTTGGCTCCCCTGAAGGGTAACACTTAGCTGAAAAAAATATTTAGCTAATTTAGAAATGATTTTTGAGAAATATTTAACTTAGTCTAGATAAACATAAGTTTTGAAACTTTTATATCTTTTTCAAAAAACAAACTTAGCTAAATTTTCAGCTTTAAAATGATTGCTAAATAGCTAAGTTTAGAAAATCCTTTAACTAAATTTAATTTTTAGTTTTGAAAATTACTTAGCTAAATCTTAGTTAAAAACTTAGCTTAAAAAATATTTTGATAAATTTAGTACTTAGCTTTTAAAAAGACTTTGATAAATTTAGTATTTAGCTTTCAAGATTTAGTTTTTAAAAAGACTTTGATAAATTTAGTACTTAGCTTTCAAGATTTAGTTTTTATTTTTTTAAAACTTTGATAAATTTAGTACTTAGTTTTCAAAATAAAGATTTTAAAAAAACTTAGTTAAAGGTACTCAACGTAAAAGCAGATTTTGCTAAAAGCTTAACTTTAAAACTATTTTGATAAATACTTAGTTTTTCTTTAAAATAAACTTCCTTTTTCAGAAATATTTTAAACATTTTAACTTTGAACCACAATGTTTTAACAAAATAAAAATTAAAGTCTTAAATTTCTTTGCACTCTCCCTTAATTAATGCTAAGAATATTTGAGGGTTTTAGAGTCAAAGTATGAAAAAAATATAAAGGTTATTATTTATTTTTCTAATTTTCCATCTCATCCATTCTATGTTATCAAATATGTTTAGCTTATGAGTGAATGTGAGGCAGAGTTAACTTTATTTTAATCTTATCAATATTTAAAAATATTGGAATTGAGATTTAAAATATAAGTTTAAATTTCCAATGAGTAAACTTTTAGAATTTTAAAGATTTTGGAAATTAAGTTTGAAATCATAATTTGAAAATTAAATATGATTTAAATTAATTATCATTAAGATATTGAAAATTAAATATAATTTAAAAAGATTAGGAGTTTTTAAAATAATTTTTAAAGTTTTTTAAAAATAATTTTTAAAAGGTTTTTTAAAATAATTTTTAAAAGTTTTTTTTAAAATAATTTTTAAAAGAATTAAAAATAATTTTTAAAATAATTTTTTAAAAGGTTTTTAAAATAATTTTTAAAAGAATTTTTAATTGGTTTTAAAAATAATTTTTAAAATAATTTAAAAATAATTTTTAGAAGAATTTTTAATTGAATTCGACTAAGTTCCTTCTAGATCGATCTCACCCGATTCTAAGTTCTCAATCAGAGAACCTTATGTATTTTTGTGAGTTGGTTATCTTTAATTTAGATTATGTTTAAGGATTAATTTACATTTGAGTTAGACTTAGGTTTTTCAATTAGTCAATTAAATACACATTTCAAAGTTGACTTTCAGGCTGTGGCGAGGCACTATACTTTCTTGGATATGAGATCATCCACCATTTCTAAACAGAGCCTTTCAAAAAAAATTATATATTTAATTTTCTTTTTGAACCTCTTAGGACTAACAGTCAAGTGTAAATTATGTCTGGGTCCTTAATCTAGCATAATCTAAGCATGCATATTATAAGGAAAAGAAAATAACAATCATCAAATAATTCTATTTATTTAAAAAGATAGTTTTTCTATTGGCTCCCCCTGGATCATAGCTTCGATATGGTCTATCAAGGTAATGGACTTGATCCTTGGGGACCCAATATTGACCAAGTCCAACTTGATTGACCAAGTTGGACTTGGATACCCATGCTTGAACTACCTTTCTATTTGGTATGTTGACAAGTGATAGATATAAATGATATTTTCTTTTTGTTTTAAATCCTAGTCCGGATCGATAATATACGACCTTTTGTTTTCTAAAAATCAAGTCAAGATTCTTGGAACCCAGTGTAAACCATTCCAATGCAATCTTCAAATCCTTGACTTGAGTTTTCAGGCTGGAATTCTCTTCCTCAAGCTTTTTGGACTTGAGTTGAGGTTCTAGTCTGAATCGAGTCAGTCAAGGATTCGGAGATAGTCACTTCTTTAAGGGCTGTTACCTCCTTTAGAAGTGATTTGATCTGAACATTAGATTTAGCCAATTTCTTTAATAAGTAAGGAATTAAATTTTCTAAATTATCTACATTAAAAATTAAAGAGCTTACAGTGGGTTTGGGCCCTTCAGAAATGGATACAGATCTGTGGCTTCACTTGGACTCGATTTCTGATTCGCTCTCAGTTTCTAATTTAGACTCGGTCTCAACATGTGCTTGTACTGGTAGAGCGAGGAAGCTTGCCGGTTCTTCTTCGTCGGTCTCAGACTCGTCTAACAACTTGGACCATGTTACCTTCAACACCTTCCTTCTTCGTTGCTTCTGGTTTGGACAATCTGGCTTGTAGTGCCCCTTCTTGTTGCAGCCGTAGCATGTAACTCTAGTCTTGACCTTCGTGTTTGCTTGAGTCGCCTTCTTTTTGCATATCTTTTGTACGAGCTTTACTAGTTCGGTGGTAATCTCGTCGTCGTCTTCTTCTGAATCCAGTTTTTCTTCTGACTCCGGTTCGGTTCTGCATCTTGGTTTTGGTTCGCGCACTCTGCTTGCACCTGCAATCAAAGCTATACCTTTCTCGGTCGATCGAGCATTAACTTGTTCATGCAATTCAAATTTAGCAAACAATTAGTCTAATTTAATTAAGGATAGATCCTTGGATACCCTGTAAGCATCAACCATGGGTGCCCACAAGGTATTCCTCGGAAAGACATTTAGGGCGTACCTTAGGATGTCGCGGTTCTCCACTTTCTGTCTTATTGCATGGAGTCCGTTGAGTAGATTTTGTATCCGGGCATGGAACTGACTAGCCGGCTCACCTTCTTGCATTTTAATATTATACAATTTATTAAGTAGTAAGTCACGCTTACTAACCTTTGTATCGGACGTGCTCTCGTGCAACTTGATCAACTTTTGCTAGTTCTTTAGCGCTCGAGAACGGGCCGAAGCGGTTCAAGTCCTCCTTGGTTAGGCTGCACTGAAGTGTACAAGTTGCTTTGGCGTTTGCTTCTATCTTCTTTATTAGAGTTGGATCCCAGTTCTCTCACGATATCGATTTTCTGGTGTCGTCAGTTGGGAGTTCCAGACCAGTTTTGACGATCATCCATACTTTAAAGTGTGTTTCAAGGTATAACTCCATTCGGTCCTTCCAATAGCCGAAATCTTCGCCGGTGAAGAGCGGAGGTCGGGTTGTACTATAGCCTTCTTGGAGAGCCATAAAATCTTGCGCACAAAGAAAACCAGAAAAACTTGTTCCAGGACTTGATCCTGGATTAGTAGTGGGGTTTAAAAGAAAAAATAGCACACAATCTCGAGTGGTGTTGCACCAACTTCGAGAAAAATTTGATTACGAAAAAAAATTGGATCAGAAAGCGGCAAGAATATCGATTCCGATAAACTCCGAAAACCTAAAAACCACCACGAAAAATATGCTTGACTGGTGGTTGAACCAAATCAAAGCGACCCGGCTCTGATACCAATTGTTGGATCGAGAAGCGCTAGGAGGAGGGGGTGAATATCACTCGTGGCTTTCACTTTTCATTTTCGAAAACGTACGATTAAATGAAGCGGAATAATGAATAATACACACACACACAGAAAAGACGCCAAGATTTACTTGGTTCAGAGCCTAGGGCGACTCCTACTCCAATGATCACTCTCGTCGAGCATTTACTTTGGGCAACAACTATAATCACGTAAAAGTTTATAAGAGATGATTACAAATAATATTGAAAACGCTATACCAACAACACAGATTTGAAGTTTCGCAGCTTCGGGTTGTCGGGGTCTTATTGTAGCTCAGCCAGAATGTCTCATTAGCAGCTCGCTGAAGAAAGATGGCTTGGAATGTGTTAATCTGAGTTGCTAGTTGAGACTGCCTTATAAAGGCTGTTGAGGGTGCCTTCAATCCCCTTGAGGGCACCTCCATCAGCGGAGAATCTGCAATGTGGATCAGCTCCAAAACAGTCTTTGTCTATCCACTTGAGGGCACCTCTAACCTCCTGGAGGGCACCTTCAATGCCGTCCGAGGTGCCTCAACACTCCATGAGGGCACCTCCAGCTTCGCTGCACGCACTCCTCAGCCTTTACACCCGAGGTGCCTCCAAGCTCCATGGAGGGCGCCTCGGCTACTGTTCATCCGAGGCAAAGTTTGCTCCTTTATCGCTGCAAGATATATTAGTGCCCAAAACAACAACATATCATGCAAAATAAAGTTAGTACATAATAATAACATGAAAATAAATGTCTGATAGTTACCGAACTGTCCGGTTCTGACTTCGAATTTTCGACCAGAAACCCTAGGTCGAACTAACTCATATTATTCCCTCAGCGGGGAACGCGTCCTCACCTACTCCACTCAGGAGAGCATACCTGTTGCCAGACCAGTTCTCTAGACTGAGTGGACTTCTGCCTATGGCTACCACCCCCTAGGGTTTTTCACCACCTATGGTTACCGCCCCCTAGGACCTAAGGTTATCACCCCTTAGGGTTTTCCACCATCTAGGGTTACCACCCCCTAGGACTTAAGGTTCCGCTCCTTAGGGTTTTCCACCACGTAGGGTTACCACCTCCTAGGACCTAAGGTTACCGTCCCATAGGATTTTCCACTACCTAGGGTTACCACCTCCTAGGGTTTTTTACCTACCTAACCACAGCTAGGACTTTTGCCTAAGTACACTTAGGACTTTCCTACAAAGCTCATTCAAACATATCAGATAACAAACCAACTTAACTTTGAACCCTTTGACATAATCAAAACATAGGTTCGATCATCGGATGCTTCCCGCACCAACAAATACTTCAACAGTTAGTGCTATAACTTGTAGCAGCTACTTGGATAGTTAACTACTACAACTTGTAGCAACTGCTTGGATGGTTAGCTACTACAATATTGTAGCAACTACTTAGCCAGTCTAAACAACATTTTCTTACCATTCTTTAGTTATATAATTTTCAGAAAACTTGCCAAACATCATTTTCCATAAATCATTCTAAGGTAAGTCTTTTCAATTTAAGTTATAATTCCCTCTAATCCTAATATATATTATTAGAATTTATGATACAATATACAAGCTTTAGTTGGCACAATGTGTAATAGCTAGTTGGATAGTTACTTACTTAGCTGCTATAAATTAGTTAATAGACATTTATATTTGTCTTTTATCATTTTTTATATCTAGTATTATTGTTTGTATGTTTGATATATCTTAATGTATTATGATTAAAGTTAGCTACTACAACTTATATTAGTTACCTGACTATAGCTGCTACACATTATAACAACTAGGCCTACACTAGCTGCTACATGTTGTGACAGCTATCAGAGACCAATTATTTTATGGTGACTCATCAATTAATTAATGGCGACCTACCTACTCTGGTTCATTGATTTGTCACTTTCATAGAATGACCACTCATGCATGTTATAAACCATGGCTCGTAAACACAAGTAAAATTTGACTTTGTAAAAAGGACAACTATGGGCACGTGATACTCCTTCTATTCCTGGATTTTATAACAGCTTTGTTTGCCTATAAATTGATGGTAGAGGGAGGTTTCTCATTCTCACTTCAGTTTCATTACTCTTTTATGAGTCTCCTTATTTTCTTCATTGTTCCTTTCATGACACTTTTACGAGTAGCATAACTATGGATTGGCGCTATCTTCACGACACCACC
The DNA here is from genome assembly GCA_037833815.1 of Zingiber zerumbet. NCBI lineage: Eukaryota > Viridiplantae > Streptophyta > Magnoliopsida > Zingiberales > Zingiberaceae > Zingiber > Zingiber zerumbet. The sequence goes on from JBBMJZ010000001.1 coordinate 5,556,425, forward strand.
TTTGTCATTCCTTTCATGACATCCACTATCTATGTCCGAAGTCTGGTAGTGTGTCTTCCTCCCAAATAAAAAATGATAAGGTGGCCATGTTGTCTTCGGCTGTGTATTGCAAGCTTTTATATGGCTATACGCAAGCAGTTTAGGGTTCAGAAAAGAATATCTTTACTGCAAACACCATTCCATATGCTATTGTTTCATCTTCCAAACAGTGTGTCTCTATGAATTTCAAGATGACTCTTCTATTGATCTTATCGCCCAAACTTCTCCCACCACTACGTGAAGGAAATGGAAAAGACAAGAAGGGTGATTAGCTAGCTGACTAGTGTATTCTTGGAATGTCATGGTGGCATTTATAAGGCTCAATTAGATGGCAATGTTCACGCATCCATATTTGCAATACAATAAGACAAGAAGTTCTCTGCCTCACCGTTTAATTATGTCAAACAAATACATCAGATCTTGTGATAATCTTGATGATACATTAAAATATTAGTTTTCAACATGTAGCAGTTAAACTATCCAAGTATCTGCTACACATAGCAATTAGGGATTACACATTGTGTCGTTGTAGTATGAACCCTAATAAAAAATATTGGACAAATAATATTTTCTTTCAATGTGAACAATTGTCATTGTAGCAACTAATTGGATAGTTAGCTGCTACAACGTGTAGTAGCTACTTGATAAGTCGCCTGTTATAACATGTAGTAGCTATTTAGAGAGTTAGCTGCTAGACGTTGTAGTAACCACTCGGATAGTTAGCTACTACAATGTGTAGTAGCTACTTAGTAAGTTGTTTCATTTTAAGTTGTAATTCTCTCTAATCTTGATAATATTATTTAGATGTGATTCTAAATGATCCATTTAATCAATTTAGGAAAAATATATGTTGTCTTTATCGGATGTCAGTCGAGTGTTTATGACACCTGGATAGAAGCATCTACACAAATTAATCATTTAAAGGACGCTATACACCAGTCCTTCGAGAGTAAATAGGATGCAATAAGAGCTTTGGAGACACACTTTGATAAAAATCTAGCAATTAGCTCCTTTACAACTAGAGAAAAAGAAAGTTCGTGTGCATCCTCAAATATAGTATTAAGTTCAAACTAAGAAAGAAAACTATCGAAAACTGAAAAATTTAGAAATTTAAAAAATTCATTGGAAGAGATAGAGCAACAATTGGATTCTAATAGTCGAAGTAGCTACTACAATGTGTAGTAGCTACTTCGACAGTTTGCTGCTACAACGTGTAGCGGCTAACTATCCAAGTGGCTGCTACAAGTTGTAGCCGCTAGTACAAAGATTTTACGCTATAGCATAAATTCTAATAATATATTAGGATTAGAGGAAATTTCAACTTAAATTGAAATAATTTACCATTGAATGAAATGTGGGAAATTAAAACTCCCCAAATTGGCAAGTTTGCTATAAATTATATAACAAAAAAATTAAATTTTATCAAAAAAAAAAGATTATTAACATTGTAAGATAGTACGTTATAGGCTTCAAAAGTTCTCATTGCATCCTATTTACTCTCGAAGGACTAGTGTATTGGGCCCTTAAAATGATTAACTTATGTAGATACTTCTATCCATATGTCATAAACACCCGACTAACGTCCAATAAAGATAACATATATTTTTTCCTATATTAATTAAGTAGATCATTTAGAATCATGTATAAATAATATATTAGGAATAGAGGGAATTATTGTTGGTGCGGGAAGCATCCGACGATCGAACCTTAGTTTTGATAATAGCAAAGGGTTCAAAGTTAAGCTTACTTGTTATCTAATATGTTTAATTGAGTGTTTCAAGAAAGTCCTAACTGCGGTTAGGCAGGCTAAAATCCTAGGGGGTGGTAACCCTAGGTGGAGAAAAGTCCTAGCTGCGGTTAGGCAAGGTGAAAACCCTAGGGGGCGGTAA
>JBBMJZ010000001.1:5558452-5572336 GCA_037833815.1 Zingiber zerumbet
AGGTCTAGAGTTCGAATCCTGGGGGAGGCAAAAAATCCACTGGCCAGGGGTGGAAAGTCCTAGTGAGTAACGGCACGACCAATGGTCGTCGGTCGACGACATAGAGGTCGCCAAATGGGCCGACGACATAGAGGTCGCCAAATGGACCGACGACCATTGGTCGCCAAATGGGCCGACGACATAAGGGGCCGCCAGTTGGGCTGCCACGAGGGTGCCCAAGAGGCCGAAGGGCCGGGTCGTTACACATAACATGAAATACAGTAGGTTAATTTTTTAGAAATAATTTCTAAAAATATTATTTTTACTAATTAATCTTCTATTTCGACAAAAATAATTTAAAAATTACTTTTCAAAATATTCTAAACATTTTTGTCAACCTTAAACAGAATAAGCTAGATGAAATTTTTTTATAGAAAGATATTATTTAATCTAATAGAAATGATTTATTTCAGTAGAGTAACCCAATTTTCAAAAATAAATCTTTAAAAATATTTTTTCAACTATAAAAATTCTGTTAATTTTTCTAAATATTTAAATCTTAATATTTATCCATAAAAAATTTAAATTTTTCAAAAATAATGTTCAATAATTTTTAATAATAAAAATTTTATTTTTGGTAAAAAATTTATAATAATTCAGATATTGTTCAAAAAATGTCAAAAATTTTATTATGATATAGAACATTATATTTTATTGCAAATAAAAATAAAAATAAAATTTTTCAAAAATAAGTCTGCAAAATATTTTAAATTTTTAAAAATATAATTTTCATTTAAAAATTCATAGAAAATAACTTAATGGTAAAAAAATATTGAAAATTTTTTTGTTTGTAAATAAGATTTTCATTTTATACGGATAAAATATTGAGCAGAAAATATGAGTAGAAAGTTGATATAATTTATTTTACCAAAAATAATAAATTAAGCAAATTAATTTTCAAGCATGTATAAATATTAATTTATTGAGCTAAGCATGATTTTGGTATCGAAAATAAATTATTTCCTACTGAATTAATCAAAAAATTTCATGTTATATGATTTCTTGGTATTTTTTAAATTTGACCCTTGTGAAATTTAAAATACTAATGAAACCCTTTGTAATTCTTAAAATTTGAATTTTAAAGAATATTTGAATTTTTACATGCATAGTTATTTTTCAATTTTTCTATTTGTGTTTTCAATTTTTTATTTTATAGTTTGAGGTTATCATGCATGTCTAAAGGGAATGAATTTGCTAAATTTAATTTTAACTTATCCTTTTCCTTGTCTAATTTTAGCATATTCTTAGAAAATATTTTAATAAATTTAAAAGATAGTTCAGGAGATAGGGAGCGCATCTCACTTATCTTGTGATCTGACACTCCCCCTTCATCATTGCTTTCTTCGAAGATCCTCCCCCTTCATCAATGCTCATTTCTAAGGAACTTTCGTCATTCCTCTAGTGGTCTGCCATCAGGGCTAATCCGGCGTATTCTTCTAACTCCGATTCTGATGATGACAATTCGTCCCATGTCACTTTAAGGGGTCTTATGCTTCGATCTTGTTGGACTTTTGCCCTTATCTTTCTCCTTTCTTTTTATTTTTGGATAGTCATCGTTGATGTGCCTTTCTTCTTAGCAGTTATAGCATCGAACTTTCCTTTTGTTCCGAAGGTGCTTCTTTGCCTATGACTTATTAAATTTATTTTCTTTAAGAAATTTACTAAAATTTCTTACCATTAAGGCTGCCTCGTCTTCATCGACAGTTGCTCCAGAGTCTGGATCGTCTCTTCTTACCTTTAGGGTAATTGTCTGACTTGGCTCCTTCTTTAATTCTATGCATCTAGATTCCTAAAGTTCTAAAGTGAAAATAAATTTTCTAATGTACTTACCTCTAGATCTTTATAAATATAGTATGAGTCGATTATTGAGGACCATTCAAGTGTCCTTAGAAAGGCATTTAATGGATACCTTAGAGAATCTCGATTTTTTATCTTTTCTCCAAGATTTGTGAGTTCGGTGATCAGCTCTTAGTTTGGCGTGTAGTTGCACCATTGCCTCTCCTTCTTTTAGCTAGAGGTTCGTTAGTTGGTTCCGGAGAAGATTCCCTCTTACGAGCTTTGCTTCTGATGTTCCTTCGTGTAGCTCCAGGAACTTTTCCTAAAGTTCCTTTGCTGATTTATAGGCGATGATCTTGTTGATTTATTGAGGTGGCAGCATGCTTAGTAGGTAGAATTTGGCTCGTCCATTAGCTATAAAGTCCTCTTGCTCTTTCTTTATCCAAAGGTACTATTCTTTTTGTTTATATTTGTGATCTTTTAGAGCTACAAAATTATATTTAATTATTAATAAAACTTCAAAGTCAGTTTTAAAAAAAAATACCTCCATTCACTTTTTTGATAGGGCGAACTCCCCCACGAATTTGATGGGTAGATACTCGGTCCGACCATCATCTTATTTGCTTTGGTTAGCGGTTAGTCCTTCTGAAACTATTGGACTCTGATACTAATTGTTAGTCCCGGTGCGACTGGCTAGAGGGGAGTGAATAGCCTGCAATCAGAGTTAGAAAAAGAAATATATTGCCTTTGCTTAGCAAGGATGCACAATTAGATTAAGCAAATATAGACAATTAATATTAATGAAAACAACTTAAAAGAATAGGTAAAAGGTCAGAGTTTTACTTAGTTACAACCTAGGTGATTGTTAATTCAAGGCGTTGAAAAACTCACTAAAAACTACCTTTGTTGAAGGCAGAGAAGCATTTTACACATGTTGACAGCTCATAAATAACTAGAAAAGTTAATACAGAAGTTATTGTTGATTTCCTAACTTTAGGAGTCTTTTTATAGCCTATGAAAAAACCTATCCGTGGCTTGGAGGGGCCTTCAAGTAGGTCCAAGGAGCTTTCAATAGATTAAGGTTTATCTACTGAAGATAAAACTTTATCTTCTACTAATGAATATTGAAGGTGCCTTCAATACGCTTGAAGGCGCCTTCCATGAGGCTTTGAGGGCACCTTCAAGCTCGTTGAAGGTGCCTTCCATAGGGTAGATTAGCTTCCAGCTGGTCTTCTTCGCGTGGATGATGCTCCGGTTATCCGTAGTTGAGCTCACTCGAACTCAACTCTGACCTTCTCCTTGAGTAGACTTCCTCTCCGACTTCTCGTCCCTCGAACGTCGCACACGTTCTTCTCGTCCATCGGTGTACTCTTCCATAGCTTCTCATCCCTCGAATGCACTAAATTTGTCGACTCCTTTCCTGTACCATCCTTCTCTTCCATTGCTTCTTTCGTTTAACTTCTTGTACTCCTAAGTTTCTGCACTCTTAGACACAAGGCATCAAATACAAATATGACCTAACTTAATTTGGTTGATCATATCAAAACTACCACGGGGTACTTATAATTTATTCTGGACAACAATAAGGTGTTTATGATACTTGGGAAGAAATAAAACTTACAATCCAAAACTTAACAAACCCTTCTTACAAAGGATTCTATAATCTGCATGAAACATATGAAACTGTTGAGGCCCGTTGTGGATCTAATTTCTTTACTAGTACTTCTATTACAACAAGGTCTTATTGAGCTATTATTTAGCAAGACTTATCTTTCAAAGATCTTTTAAGTCCAAAACCTTAGGTCTTTTAGAAAATGGAGAACAACTAGACCAAGAATATATCCAAGGATGACTTTAAACAAACTTCAAGCTAGGCAACAAGAAATTGCTATTAGTCAACTGACTCCTACAATTAGTGGCAATAAAACCAATAATTCTTCCTTAGAATAGTTTCTAATAGTTTCTGAAATTCTAGAGCTAGTACATAAAGGAGAAATTCAAGAATGTTACCTTACTTACCTTATGGTGCTTAGCTTCTAAGTACCAAGTATATTTATTTATTATTTTTTTAGAGCTTAGACTTTAGTCTTTAGAGTTTGAGTTATAATATTAATGCTAAAGAAATTAAGAAAAAACAAAATTACACACACACACATGTGCACATGCTTATGTTATGCTGTGCACCAGCATTAGGCTACAAAAGTTACTAAAAGCTTGTTATAAGACCTACAAAAATCAGGTAAAGCTTGAACAATAAAACATAATTGATAAGAAGCAAAAATGAGGAAAATATCCTTCCAAAGAGCTTAGATTTTCCAATTACTATTTACTTTTTTTTACTAGTCATAATTAATGTTCACTTTTTATTGTTTACAAGTAATGTTTCTTTTTACTATTCGCTTTTAGTGTTCACAAACATTAAAAATTCTGGAAAATATAACTTTGACACAAAGCACATAAAAATATAAGCAAAACTTCAACATGAAGCATGTAAAAACCGATTGTGTCTTTATTAAGTGCAATAAATATGTGGGAGAAAGCAAATCTTCTAGAAGGCCTAAATCTGAATTACTAGAATCTTTTATAAAAGTTTCCTTTTTATAAAGGCTTGTACAACCAAGTATTGTTAGTTTTCTTATAGTTCATGAAATACTAATGCACATGATAGTGCTTACATTAATAAACAAGAACCTTTGCAAGAGGTCTTATCTATACACCGACACGTATCATTATCAGTAATAAAGGTGGATGTTGAAGGTATATCCTTATTAGTGATGGTAGGAATAAGTGTGGATCTTTGGGTTGTAAAGGTATCACCATGCTTGTAGATGGTAGGAGGGTAGTCAGAAACAATTGGAGAGACAATAGGTGTAGAGAGAAAAATAACAGTCTTTTGTAAGCAACAATGCTCGATCTTGAGCAATGAGAAAAATAAGTCCCAAAATCAAGTGTAGATTAGATTGTGAAAGGGGTCTAATTCAAAGATTGGGTAGAGTGAGAGGGGAGCTAAATTTATCACAGTTCGTATAATACCTTACATGAGCATTGGTGATAAACTTGTGACAGGATAATTGTTGATCATAAAACTGGGTACTAACAAGGGATTAGTTGTTTTAATGAGTTCCGGAGGCATGAATAAGAATATAGTGGTTTCATCAATTGTTGAATTAGTGTCTCCACCATCAAAAAAAGGCATGGGGTGTAAATTTATGTTGGTGTATGTTGATTAGACAACGAACTCGTCCACTAGTGCATGAAACTTTTCAAATATATGACTTTTTTAAATAACATACATAAATTTTAATAAAACTATATGTAAGTGTGGGAAAAAAAATTATACCATGTTTATATTAATTATAACAAAAATGATAATCCTTGTTTGAGACCTTCTAAAATTATCTCATGTGATCTGGAATGAGATGAATTATAAGGACTTCATTTAGTACAGTGACCCTTTGTACGGGATCAAGTGACCCATAATACATTTCATATATTTTAAAAATGGACTCCATGATCTATCATAATAACATCATGTATAAATATCAATTGTGTCAATCTATGGGATTATGATATTTATGTTATTGAAATGTTCGATGATTATTTACTATGATGACAAAATGACGATCCGTTCACCTAATATCTCCACCAATCCGTCCAAGGCTAATCACAGATGATTGCTTGCCAGAATCTATGGCAAGTTGCTAGAAGTAAAATGAGAAATTAATTAATTGTATTATTATACTTGTGCTCCTTAAACTTAGAAAAGTGTGGCTTACAAGGGAAGATACATAGTAATAGCGCAAAACAAAATCCATGTTTTCTGTTTTATAACACATCATATTAAATAGATGCACACATCAATTGTCCCAAAGCACAGCACAGACAATGGACATATGATATATCTGACATAATAGTTAGGCATTAATTCTCAAAAACTGATAATCTCATATTTATCCCACCATATGCCTAACACCTGTGTATCTATATTTATCTCCTTCCATATTCATGGGACTGATAGTAGGAGGACCGTTAAGGTGTGTATATATATATATTAATTTTGTGTTTATATGTTCTTGAGCTCTTTTGGTTACATCAATCAAATTTTACTTTAAAGGTTGAGTTATAGTAAAAAAAAATTAGATGCTCACAGGTCTGCGGTGTAGAGAGTGTGGACAACCTATGAAGACACCGTGTTAATTTTTATTTTTACTATTTTATCCTAGACAATAAACTCTAACTCCTAAATTAAAAAAAAAATTAATATGGGATTGACCATAGATGGGTGAGCGTAGTGTGTTGATGCAAGGAATGTCAGATGGTCGAACCTAGGTTTCGATATTGATAAAGGTTCAAAATTAAATTTCATTGTGATGTAAATGAAGGTTGGCTAATTATGCAAGTAGCTTAACCAGAAAGTCCTAGCGGATATTAGACAAAGGGAATGCCCTTGTCATGGCTATGCAAGTGGCAGTCCTAATTGATATTAGGCAAAGGAAGTCGTGATCAGTGGGATTGGGCAGAAACTTGGCAGATCGAGTATACCAGGCGGAAAGTCTAGACGGATTTGGAGGACCGAATGCCTAACACGTTGATGGGTCTAGAGGACTGGACATTAAGAGGAAGTCCTGGGGTTGGAGGATCAGATGCCGAGTGGTATCAAATAGATCTGGAGGGCTGGATGCTTGGCAAGTTAGGTAAACTCATGAGGAGTATGTGAGGATGCATTCTCTTGAAAGGAACAGTAGGCGTCAATTCGACTTAGGATTTCATTAAAAATCAGAAAGTCAGGACAAGACAATCTCGAGACTGTCAAATTAGTTTATGTTTGCTTTGATATCATGCTTATGTGTTCTCTGTGATGCAGGCAGTCGAAGAAAGTGCCTTAAACGAAGTTCCATATGGCTAGAGGAGTTTCCGGGTGCCAAAAGGTTCCAAGGCACCTCGACAAGGCACCTCGAAACCATCTAAGGTGCCCCCAGAAGGCTCCAGGGTGCTCCAAAACAATCCATGGAACCCTAGAAGGTTCCAAGCCCTTGGATTAGAATTTTTGTCTCGAAGAAGATAACGCGCGGTGCATTGAATAAGGCTTACGCCAAAGGCATCTTAGGTCATTCGAAGTGGCCAGATACATATAAAAGCAATGTTCAACGAGCAGCTTGATATAACATCATTCCACTCTCAAACGATCTTCATGCTGCTTTGAAATTCTACTACGACGCTGAAGTACTGTTCTGACAATTACGATCAATTTTCAACTCCATTCTTGTTGTTAGTGTAATTAATATTTGTATTTCTTTTTTATATTTGAATTTTTGTACTTGATGAATACTTGATGAATTGTCCAATGAAAATGATTAATAATCATATGTCTTGGACTAGTAGTACAGACTGCGAATCAAGTAAAAAAACAATATTCACATTGTGTTTATTATTATGTAAGTAAAAAACGATATTAGCATTGTGATTCTTATAATCTTATTATGTTTTGACGTGTTCTCTTAGTTTTTAAAAAAATGTGAACTCACCCTCTAGTGCTGTTCACCTTGAGTGACTTTTATACGCCCTGATTCATATCAACCGTAGAATAAGTAGCATATTTCTCTCTATATATAGTCATTTTAATGATAAATTAGAGAAAAATTCCCAATCATAACTTCAACTTTGCATGCAGTCCCTATGTCCAAAAAACTTTATTTTCACTCCCTGCATGCAAAGTTTCATTTGTTTCAATTCCTTCATGCAAATATCATTATCTAATTGTCCTTCAGATTTTTTTAGGTACAAAAAGTCCAAAAATGAGTATAGTGTCTCTTAAATTTAGTACTTTAAACTAGAATCCAGTATATTTCTATTAAAATTCATCACTTTAAACTATAATTCAGTATATTTCTATTAAAATTGTTCCCTAATATTTTTAGGTATAAAAAATTTAAAAAATAAGTATAATTCCTCTTAAGTTCGACACTTTAAGCTAGATTCTAGTATATTTTCTATCCAATCGAACATGACTTTTTTCCTACTTAATATAATTCCTTCTAAATTCAGCACAATTCAAAGAAAATCTAGTATATTTTCTATGAGTATTATTTAAATAAAATCTAGTATATTTTTCATCTAATTGAAGTGGAAAAGAGTCTGCTCAATTTGATAGAAAATGTACTGAATTTTAATTTAATGTGCTGAATTTAAAAAAAATTATACTAATTTTTAAATTTTTTATACCGGAAAATATCAGAGATAATTAGATAAATTAGTGTCTAATATATTTGATAGGGAGTGAAAATAAAAATTTTAGTTAATGGGACTATTTGTAAGTTGAATTTAGGATTGAGACTGCATGCAAATTTACCATTTTAATATGCTCTCGTACCTATTTTCTTTCTTTTCTTAGTAAATAATTTCAAATCAGCTCCTGATGAACAAATCCCAAATTAGTTCATTCACCATCTTGTTCTACAGATTACACTCTTCCGGCGGCTCGGGGAACCTCTCCGTGTCCTTGCAGTAATCATACGTCACCAGGTTCCGCCCCACCCACCCCAAGTCCTCCTGCTGAGTCTCCGTCAGACCCCACGCCTCGGACTGGTCCCACCACTGCTCACCGGTGGCGGCGGCGCACGCCGGGTAAGGCTCCTCCCACCGGCACCCGTCCGCCCGGAAATCCGTGTACGACGACACGAACGGCGCGTTCCCCCAGTCCGTCTTCTCCAACCCTCCCCTCGTCGCCCAGTCGTCGGCGTTCCAGATGCTCGAGAACATGTACATCGGCTTCTCGTCGGGGAAATGGCTGCTCGCTGCGCCATTGTTTTTGTGCACCCGGATCGGCACTCTGTCCACCAAAAACCTGCAAACGCCGCCGTAAAACTTCTCGAGCTCTGTGATTTCAGAACGAAGATGGAGAGAAGACGCATAAAACTTACACGATCTGGTGGGTGTTCCAGAGAATGGAGTAGGAGTGGAAGTCGGCGGTGGGATCGAACCACAAGGTGTGCCTCATCTCCCTCCCGCCCACTCCGTCCTTGTACACGTTGGTCTGCAGAGTGTACGGTTGCCCCGTTCGGTTCCCCAGGAACTCGAAGTCCAGCTCGTCTCTCGTCGGAGCTGCCCCCAAGTCCGAGCACATCTGCGATCCAAGTCTTTATTGATGCCAGCTGCCAAACTGTAACTTCAATCAAGCTTGAACCACTCACGTACGTAGTAGGCCGTGACGACGCCTGCAGAATCACCGCCGACGAGCTTCAGCTTCATGCTGAACCACCCGAATCTGTACCTTTGCCGCGTCTGGAATCCGCAACCTAAAGATCGAACAGGATGGATTACATCGAACAAGAAAACAGGGGAGAAAAGCTATCAGAAACCGGAGAAGATTAGCTACCGCTTCTGTTGTCCAAATAAAGGTACCAAATTTGCCCGTCAGAAGACGTCTTGAAGTGATCCTCCGCCCACATTACATCAAATGTCTCGTTGAAGGAGAAGGATGCGTTGGCCGGAGCTGCCGAAGCGATCGCCAGTAATGAGATCGCAGAACAGAGGAGCACTTGGGAAGCCAACCGGAGCGCCATCTCCAACGCGCGCTCACCAGCGAGAACAGAGTCTCTTCATTCTGCAAGAATTTAATACATGAGTTCCTTTGATATTACATCAATATCATATTAAAATTTTAAAATTTTATACCCTATTCACATAATAAAAAAAATCTTACAAATTTTTATGGATCCACTATTTAAAAAAAAAACTCCTCAACCACTTCTTCACATAAAAATAAAAAAATATTTTAATTAAAAAAATATATTTAAACCAGAGGAGCTCTATATAATCATGGGAGGAAGGTTTGTGATAATTTTAATTAATTTTATTGATTATTTTTAGGTTGATTAACTTAGTCCTATGTTATTAAAATAATAGGAAGCACACGTAAGATTAGTTCAGAAGTTCAGTATTTTTTTATTATACCTCTTATTTAAAAAAAAAATTCTTATAAAAATGTTATAGATAAGATTTAAATGATAAATATCTAAATGACACTTAAATATTTTAACGTAATACTATAACTTCAGGGACAGAAGCTCCCTCCCTCAGTGACATGGACAGAAGGAGTTTTGATGATAATAAATATCCTAAACCATGGATTATCAAATTGACAATAAAATAAATTTATTATAATAGAATAAAATTAATTTTTAGCGGTTGTCTGTCTTAAGAAAAAAAAGAAAATCTACTGCCTCTTATAAATTAATCATAATTTATATCCGTATAACACAGTGTTAGATCAGGAAATTCGAGTCGGGGTTTGACTATTAATTCATTCTTGGAAACTCAAAAAAGTAGCTGCCAATATTGGCTACTTTTCTCTGTCCGAGCTTAAATCTTAATAAAGAAAACGGAGTTCGAAAGCTCGTAGAAGTAGTTGTGTCAGTAAAGCACTGGCATCAGAATTGGATTCGAATTAAAGCAGAGGAGGATCGCACTCACACTGTCTCTTCTTGTGCAACGTGCATGAATTAATTATTTTACTAAAACTGTATAAATTAATGCTGTTCCCGTGTTCTGCGGCCTCTTAGACCTCTCTTTCATGCCTTGTAATTGTCTTCTGTGAAGCCATTTAACTTAAACAACAAGATAATCCCAGTTAGTCGAGAAGCGTACGGTTTCAACATCTTTTAATTACGACTCTTATTTAGAATTTTTTTTTTTTGAATACGTCGTATCTATGGTTTGAACCATAGGTATCTAATAGACAACTTAAATATCCTATCACGGTATCATAATTTCAGGGACGAAGCCATTTAACTTTAAGAAGAGTGACTTGGTTTTTTTACATTTATTAATTAGGGTGTCCAGATTCATTTTAATATTAATACATGTCATTTTTTTTAAAGGATATCATATACCTATTATATTAACCTATATCATTTATTAACATACTCAAATTTATTTTAATATTAATATTAATATTAATATTCATTATTTATAAGTTGTACACTCATTCATGTTTATTTTTTATATTCAATTTTTATATATATATTTTTAATAAAATTTGTTCATTAACAACATTTAAAAATTGAACGTTTTTAATGTGTTGATATTATAATACTCATCTATATTGATTGTTGATGGTATCTTTTTCCCTTTCACTTAGCTCTTCTTGTCTAGTATACGAGATCGCTTTTCTATATGGTGAGATCTAAACACCCTGAGATATAATACGAATTAGAATTTGAGCCGGCTTGTCAACATGATCCCTCCGACACTCAAGTAGGTGATCGAGCAAAGAAAGAAGAAGAAGATGACGACTAAAGATGAGGAAGATGTAGAAGAAAACTAATGGAAAGAAGTCACCTCCGCTTACGAGAATAAGAGAACCAACCTTCTTGTACTTTGCATTTTCTATCACTTACATAAATATCTGAAAGGAATCTCCACGTCATTTGCTTTCATGTCTTTCTACTTTTTCCCCACCTAAGTAAGTGAATACGAGGTTTCTAACAATCCGTTATCCTTCTTCCACTCCTTGATTGCCATGTTAAAATAAAGAAGACTTCAAGGGAACTGCTTCTGACACCCACTGCTTGCCTCTCCATTCATCAATCATCACGTACTATGAAGAAGAAATCAAGGGAACCACTTTTGGCATTCACTACTCGTCTCTTCATTCATCAATCGCGGTGTGTTAATAACCAAAAGCATCCTTCCTTATACTATTTTGAAGAGATCCATCGGTATTGCTCGGAAGAGCTTAACTATATTACTCGGAGGAGCTTATCTATATTGCTCGGCTGAATTTATCAAAATTGCTTGATAGAACATATCCAAATTACTCGGTGGAGCTTACCCAAATTGCTCAGAGGAGCTTAACCATATTGTTTTCCAGAACTTAGTGATATTGTTCTGCAGGACTTGATGATATATTGCTCTATGGAACTTGATGATTCTATTTTATAGAACGTGATGATTCTATTTTACAGAACTTAATGATATTGATGATTCATTATCTTTGAACAAAGGATCATGACTTATATTGCTCAGATGATCTCATTATCTTTGAATAGGGGATCTTGATTTATATTGCTCATATGACCTTATTATCTTTGAACAGAGGATCTTTACTTATATTGCTCGGATGACCTTATATCTTTGAATAGAGGATCTTGACTTATATTGCTCAGAGGTAAAATCTCAGCTATTATCATATGCCCCTCCTTCAAGTTTGACTGAAGAGTAAAATTAGATGAAGTTTGATTAAATATGTGATCAAAGATAACTATCTTGGGGATAACTCGGGCTACTATCATGTGCTAGGAACTAATTATATATTATTGTATTGCTCGGAGGTAAAATCTCAGCTACCATCAGATGTCTCTCCTTCAAGTCGGACTGACACTACAATAAAAGTGACTTTCCGCAGTGCATCATCAACGGCGTGCAATTAAAGCACGCCGTTAATAATAGTTTTTACGGCAGACCTAATTATATGTGCTGCGGATAGTATAATATTTATACAAATGACAACGTTGAGAAAAAGTATGTTGTTAATAAACTTTTCTACGGCGTGTAAAGTGCGCTGTTAATAATTATTATATATATAAATAACGACGTACAAAAATGTATGCTGTCAATAAATATTATAAATGACAGCATGCAGAAAAAGTACACTGTTAATAAACTTTTGTACGACGTGCAAAGTACGCTGTTAAAACTTAATATTAACAGTGCGCGGAGCACACTGTTAATACTTATTATGTATATAAATAACGGTGTACAAAAATGTATGTTGTGAATAAATATTATAAAATATTAGCAGCATGCAATATGCGCCATTAATAATCTACAAAAATTTCTAAATATTTAGCTAAAAATTTTCACGCTGAAACAAACCTCCCGCGAATATTTTTCCGCACATCCTCATCTGCCTGCGAAACATATCCTCATGCCCGAAACATCTCCTCATGCCCAAATTGCCCACAAAACCTAAATTCGCGACCACCTCCTCGCACGAAACTCCTGTCGTCGGAACCTCCATGCCGCAGCTCCTCTTCGCTAACATCTTCGCCCATCCTCTCTCTGTTGAATCCCTCTCCGGCGAAGCCCTCTCAGCCGAAGCCCTCCTCCTCACGCGAACTCTCTCCACCGAAGCCCTCTCTGCCGAAGTCCTCCTCACGCGAACTCCCTCCGCCAAAACCTCTCTGCCGCAACCCTAAACTCCTCTCTACCGAACATCTCCACCCATCCTCTCTTAGACAAAGAGCTCTCCGGCGAAGCCCTCTCCTCCGAAGCCCTTTTGTCCGAAGCTCTCCACTGAATTGAACATCTTCGTCGATCCTTTAGTTTCTCAGGTTGGATTTTCTTTTTGTTTTTCTTGTATTATGTTGAACATCTTCAACACTTTCTTGTATTAACTTTCCTTCCTCTTCCTGGCATTCTTCATCTTAGTAATGGGACCCTAATTGTTTATTGCATTACAATGGCCATCATATGAGAAGCTCAACTTCAAGATTGTCACAACATGAAAATAAGCACAGTCGCATGTTGGAACATCATATTCTGGTGGTGTTGTATGCCACATGTTGTATTCCACATTTCTGGTGGTAAATTTCTAGGCAGATAGTAACTTCAATCGCCGAACTGTTTGCACTTTTTACCAAACAACTGCGAGCTGACTTTTGAGATGGTGTAGTGAAATGTGCCTTTGTTCACCATTTTTGGGGTTGTGATCTAGATTAAGATGTACAGGTTCATTAAAAAAAAAAAGCTTTGCATGTTATTCGCTTACAGTAGAAGTAGTGAAAGTCTAGTTGTTGCAGCAGCTAAGGTACCATTTCTATTGTATGTAGCATCATCATCCATTCCAATCTCTTGTGTTCATGTTCTCTTCAAGTCATTCTTATTGACTTGGTAATCGCATTTGGATGAAACGGTAGTGACTATGGATATGCACTTTACGGTCAAACAAACTATTTTTATGATGTTTGAATTCGCTGAACTTCTTTATATAAAGCTTTGATTTGTTGAGATAACTAACCATTGTATTTTTCTTTTCTGAAAGATCATAATAATGTCAGGTTGAGGCAA
>JBBMJZ010000001.1:5610409-5623667 GCA_037833815.1 Zingiber zerumbet
AGTTATTTGATATATGTTCCAACCGCCTGTGGCTGATGTATATAGTGTTTGTATTTAGTTTATGGTCACCGGTACAGGGGAGATGCTGTCGAAATTTTTTGGTAGGGACTCCTCATGGTCTCTCAATCATACCGGTTAAATAGAGTTAGTAGTTAAGTAGCGTCCACCTTTAGAGAGTAGTAGTAGTAGTGTAGAAGTTGGGTCGCTACATCTAGACGGTATAGAGGACCGATATGACAAAAGGTAATTTCTCTTGAGAGGAGTAGGTGAGGATGCATTCCCCGAGTAGGGAATAGTAGGCGATCCAATCTAGAGTTTCAGTGAGACTCAAAGTCAAGACCGGACAGTCTAAAGACTGTCAAAACTTATATTTCTCTATATACTATTTGCTTGGACTAACCTTATTTTTGCAGAAAATGAAGTAGCAAAAATGGGGGTCTGGGCACTAGGAGTTGGTCAGAGCGTCCGAACTACCTTCATTGAGCAGTAGCCTCGAAGAGCCTCGCCTGGCCAAGCGCCCTCATGGTTTAGGTGCCTGGAGGTATTCTAGGCGCCCTCACAGTCCGGGCGCTCGAAGTTGTTCCAGGTGCCCGGACTGCCAAAGTTCATCCATTCGCCAAATTGGAGTGTGCTTATTGGATGGGCCTATGTCATGGTTCAGGTGCCCAAAATGGGTTATAAAAAGAGGCTTCGACCAGTGGTTGGACAACAACATTCCAAACAATTTTGCTTCTTCGTGCTGCTTAGAAAATGCCTTCTCAATGCCCGAAAGCTTCTCCGATGACGACTGCACTAAAGATCCAAGTCGTCGGTATTGTTTTTTGTTTAAGTTACTATTGTTCAAATTGTAATCATCTATTGTAACATTCCCAATGAAAGCACTCTCACATGAGGGCCTTGGAGTATGAGTCACCACAGACTCTGAACCAAGTAAATCCTGGTGTTTGCGATTATTTGTTGTGTCTTTATTTCTGCTGCCTTTACTTTATCCGATTGTTTTAAAATGAATGTAAAAGCCACGAGCGTTATTCACCCCTCCCCTCTAGCGCATATTAATCCTACAGATATCTCTCTAATAGTATGATATTGTCCACTTTAGGCCTAAGCCCTCATGGTTTTGCTCTTGGACTCTACTCCAAAGGTCTCAAGCTAATGGAAATATCTTTTTCTTATAAACTCATGATCTTTCCCATATATTTTTAATGTGGGGCTATATTTACAACCGTTCTACCCAACAACTACTACTTCTTGTAAAAAGAATGCAAGCCAAATATAAAATATACTGATAACAAATAGAAGATGAAGCGTGTCAGTACTTCTTGGCATAGTAGGCTTGCACGTGAAGTTGAGGCACAGAATTTTAGAAGTACGAGTAGAATACAATAGAGGATTGCATAGAAAAGTTGTTCTATTGGCTCAGGTTTTGAGGTTTTTTTTATAATCTTGGTTCGGTCGACGACCGATTGATCGACTGATCCTTTCGGTCGACTGATTTCCTTATCCGTCGACTAATCCACCAGCTTTCCTTTTTTGTTGAGATCTGATTGCTACCTCATTAATAACATTTATTGTTCGGTTGACCGATCCTTTGGGTTGTTTGACCGATTAGCAAAATTTTCATCTTTGCAGAGATTCGATCTTCTTCATCATTATTGCATTTAATTGTTTGGACGACTGATCCTTGGGTTCAGTCGACCGATCCATTTGAATTCCAAGTTTAGCGAGATTTAATCTTACAGGTTGTTTACCAAAATTGGTTCGATCAACCGATCCTTATGTTTAGTCGACCGATATACCTTGAATACCAAATGTGCTCTGCTCGATCTGAACTCTGTGCCATGTCAGCTTGGTTTAGTCGACTGAACCTCCTGTTTGGTCAATAGATCCTTTAGAATCTGCAAAAAAGAGTTAGATTCATAGTATATAAAAGATATCCCTGCAACACAAAGTTAGCACATAGATATGATGCATGAGTAATAATAAATAGTAAAATCTATCTTGATCTCAACTTGCAAACCTCCCGGTTTCTTCAGTTGGATTAGTGACCAAGGGTTTGCCCCTTCCCGAGACACGACCTCCTCGTCACTCCTCTCCAATTTACTTACCTAAACCTACCTACCAATCATTGGATCCTCCATACCTATTTAGACTTTGTCTTAGCATTGGATTGCCTCACTAGGATATCAGGTCCTCCAGACCTATCAACTCCAATTGTCAAGTGTTAGGTCCTTGACCCACCTGGACTTCCTTCCTAGCTTCCACAATCCACTAAGACTTTCCTACCTAGCCACAACTAGGGCTTTCCTAGTTGAGTAAACATCCTACACAATTAGTCAATTTATCAAATCACAACAAGACTTAACTTGAATCTTTAACAACATCAAAACTCATGTTCGATTCTAGTGCACCCTGCACCAACACTAGTAGCATGATATTCTTGTTCATTTAACCGTCTAGAAATAGTTGCACCCATTGTCTTAGCTTGAAACTTAAAAATAGAAAGCATCTCTAGGTCTGTTGGTTGAGTATCATCAAAATTTTGACGATACTTACAATGACTAGTTTTCTCATTATTAGCAAAATAATAAGAGTAGAAGGAAGTTATTTCTTCAACCAAATATGTATTACATATTGATCCCTCAACTCTAGCTTTGTTACCAACATTATTCTTTAATTTCCTCAGAAATCTTTTAAATGGGTGCATCCATCTGTATTATACTAGACCACCTAGTTGTGCCTCATATGGTAAATGAATAGGTAGATGTTCCATAGAATCAAAAAAACTAGGTGGGAATATTTGTTCAAGATTACAGAGTATCATTGGAATATCTATCTTAAACTGAAGCATATCTGGTGTCATAATAACCCTTGAAGTCAAATATCTGAAAAAGTGACTCAATTTTGTAAGTGGTTATCAAACATTGTTAGGAAGTAGGTCATGGAATACTATTGAAATTAGTCTTTGCATGAACACATAACAATCATGACTCTTCATTCTAAACATTTTTAATCTGTTTGTATCAACACAATGAGACGTATTCAAGGCATATACATCAAGAAATTTGATTGCTTTCAACCAAGTACAAAATCTTGGTTTATCTTCTTTGTCAAATGTATAATATGCTTTCGGATATTTACCAACTGTTTCATTCTGATGCAACTCAGATCTATTTACTAATTATCTTAATTCCTCAAGTGATTTTGTTGTATCTTTAGTTTTCCCATGAACATTCATCATAGTATTGAAGATGTTATCAAAGAAATTTTTCTCAGCATGCATCACATTTAAATTATGTCAAATGAATAAATACTTCCGATATAGTGACTCCCAAAATATGCTTCTTTTCCTCTAACCACACTTGTTCACTCTAACAATGTACTTATTTATATCATCAGAATCATCCTTATATACTGATAGAAATTCATAATTGTTAATTTCATCAAGAACTTCTTCACCTAACTTTGATACTGGAGGAAGTTTCCTAACCACTTCATTCCTTTTGAAATTTTTCTTATTTCTTCTGAATGAGTAATCAATTGGTAAAAATTTTTGACAATCATCAAACCAGGATATCTTTCCACTATAAGGCAATGAAAATGCATCAAACTCACTCATCCAATGTGGGTATGCTAACTTTCCAGCAGTGCTCTATCATGACAACATTGAGTATGCTAAAAAATAACTAATCATCTATAACAAAGCAGCATGCAATGTAAAGTTTAATTTACTTGCAATGTTATAATTCTCAAACCCTACATTCCATAAATGATTCAGCTTAGCAATCAAAGGTTGTAAAAAAAATATCTATTTTCCCTTTTGGATTATGAGGACATGGAATAAGCACAGTAAAATACATGAATTCGTCTTTCATGCACATCCATGGAGGTAAGTTATATGGTGTTAATATAACCAATCAAGATGAATATTATTGTCCATAACTTCAAGTGAAAAGTCCAAGTCTCACATTACACGGTTCCATTGAAAAGGAGAAAAATATAGTATCAAAATATTTTCACGTAAGTGAGTCACAAGGATGACACATTATATCTCCTTCGTGTACATGGTTTTAATGCCACCTCATGTGACTTACTGTTGTGGCAGATACATACAAGCGTTGGGGACTAATAATTAACAGGAAATAATATATGACTTTCAAGGGAATATTTTTCTTCTTCTTCCCAGACATGCAACTATTATACTTATAACGAGGGTGATTGCACACTCTGGATTCTATAAGTTCGCTATCTTCATTCAAAAGATCATGTAATTGTTGATACAACAATAAATCTTCTCTACTGATAAACTCAAATCTCTAATCAATTATTTCGTATTATAGAAACTATCAGTCATGTAGTTATCAGTAGGGAGCAACTTTGATAACAATTAACACATTTCATCATAACATCGTTCAAAGAAATGATGTTCTATATTCATGTTTAGTAATCTTGTAGTAGCTGATAGTTGAGAATGACTAGAAGGAATGTCTTTCCATAATTCTCTCTCACTAGCCTTCAACATGGCATACATTTTCTTAACTTCGGGTGTAGATGTTTCCTTAATATTCGATTGATCATATGCATTCATTGCGTCGTAAACTATTGATTGCATTGCATTTACATGCCTTGATGATTCCTTTGAAGCAATCAGGTAGGATGACAAAGCAATGGAAGGTCTAATTTGTTCAAATACATATGGCTCTCCATGACAATACTAGTTGTAATAATTTGGAACAAACTCATACCTACATAGATGAGTTTTCACTATATCCTCATCACGGAAAGCTGTATTTCTACATCTATGCTAATTACATGGACACTTTAACTGGGTACCATTCAAATATTTTTAATAAGACTTAGTGAAGTTTACAAACTCTTTAACGCTAGCAAAAAATTCATTACTGATAAATCCATTATCTAACTTATTATACATCAAAGCTTTGTTCATATACATTGTATCATAATAGAAATAAAGTTTTTAACATGGTTAATCATGTCAAAATACACATAATTATATTTTGGAACTATGGAAGCAATTTCAATATGGACAAATATTATTAATAGTCTAAATATGATGAATCAACATGGTTAATCATGTGCCGGTCATGCCTAATCAGTGTCGGTCACGGTAGAGAAGTGCCGATGGCAGACGATCAATGTCGGCTCACCTGATCAGTGTCGCCCGCTGCTGATCAATGCAGGGGCACACCCAATCAGTGACGGACCAGGTCGTGCAGTACTGGACTAAGCTGATCAATGACGACCTTGTTCTAGTGGTCGCAGCCGAGCAGTGGCGGTCGTGGTCAGCAGGGAAGAAATCGAAAAGGAAAAAAAAAATCAGGAGAAGAGAATTACATTTCTCGCTAGAGGAGGAGAAGCCGGTGGAGGAGGAGCCGAACACCGAAGCAAGAGGAGCTAGAGGAGCCGAACACCGAAGCAAGAGAAGCTAGAGGAGCCGATCACCGAATCAATAAAAGCCAGAGGAGGAGAAAAAGTTGCGTAGGAAAGAAAGACTCGGGTGCATGAGCCCTAATATCCCAAAAAATATCAATGAAATGTATTCCGTCACTAATTGTGACGCAAGTCCTTAGGGTTTTGAGTCAATAACGTGAAAGAAATAGCGGCAGATTATTAAATTATTCGTCACTAATAGCGACGGATAATTTGATAATATGTCTAATAATGACGAATAATTTAATAATCCGTTGCTATTATCGATGGATATTTTAATATCCGTCTCTAATATCAACAGATAATTTAATTAACCGTCGTCATTAGCGACGAATTATTAAATTATCCGTCTCTAATAATGATAGATTATTAAATTATCTGTCGTTATTAGCGACATCGTCTATCTGTCGCTAAAACCGAAGGCACAATTTTAGATTTAGCATTCTGACCACTAAATTTACATGGAGTAGAGACGGATAATTTAATGTCGTTGCTAATTGTGACAGCCATTGACATTTTTATTGCTATGTGACGATGAAAATTTAATGGTTGTCGCTAATTCCGTTACTATTTACTTTTTTTTTTAATAAAGTGTAACATTTTATTCATCAAACTTAATAGAATATTAATGGCATTAATTGATAGGGTGAATAGTCATGTCAAGTCAAGTCAAGTCAAGCAGAGCTGGACAATCACCCAACATGGAGCTCAGATATAGTCAAACCGACTTGGTAAGATCTAACCGAGTACAAGTTGAGGTTGACTAAATTATGAGTTGATTAAACAAAACTCCAACCAGACCCGTCTGACAAGAAGAGATCAAGTCAATTTAGTCTGAGTCACATTCAAATGCAGTATGTCCCAGTAAGGATTTGACTTGGCAGTTATTAAAGTATCACTTTTGACTGTTAAAAACACTGATTATCAAAGAAGGTGCCTCTAGGTAATTCAAAAAGGGAAGAGAGGTATCCTTTGGAGCCAAACGTCATCCTTTCATTTTCTCTTTAAAAGTAATATGTTACAACATTCAAGCAAGCAATCAGATAACTCTCTGCTCTTTACTCTCTTTTACTCCATTAGATGTTTCCATCTTTTCTCAAGTGTCTGATTGAACGTTGGAGTGGTCTAATCGAGCTCCGACTCAGTTGTCCACCTAATATTTGTGTTAAATTTGAGCGTCGGAGTAATCTAGTCAGCGTTGTGAGGGGCGACTTGAAGGTAATCGGTCTGTCAAAGTCTGACTTGAAGACAGTTGGTTTGCTAAAGATCGGCTAGAATGCAATTGGTCTGTTAAAGACCAACCCAGCATAAGATAGATTTGGCGAAGGAAGCTGACTTGACATGTATCTGGCCGACCAAAATTGATCGGTCGGGTCTCTTTGACCGAGTTGTCATCTCGGATCAAATTACTAATATTTATGAAAAGTTTGATGTTTAATTTGATAAAAGTTTATTTATATTTATGTAATATTTCATAAAATAAATAAATTTGAAGACTTATTAATACTTATAAATAAAATTATTAAATGATTTATTTTATAATTTAGGTGACTATTGTGTATTTTAATTAAATTATGTAGATAAAATATCACTAACTACACTTAATAAAAGGAAAACCCTTAAATTCAACACGAGTTTTATAAGATTTTTAATAAACAACTTTAAATCAGCTAAAACACAACATCCCACGTCATTTACACCCGTGTCAAGCGTCCTTCCCATTCCCTCGTAATCACATATTAAATACTTATTTAATCTCACATGTCCAGAACCCGCCAGTGTCGACGCCCAATCAAAAGGATTCCATCCTACCAAATCAACAATTAAGAAAGATAATTAATGTCCCAACTGCTGATAATGCCCCTAAATTATCATTAGAATCCAGCAGCCGGTGCGATTCTGATTCCGTAACAACCCAAAAGTCCATGGATCCTCCTCCTTCGCATATGGTTTGTCGGTGCCTGATTCCTACGGCCCCATTAAATTAATTACGCTCGCCAGCCACCAATCAATCATCCAACTCCTGCTCTGCTGGCGTCATCTGTGATTCAAGGCCGGAGGAGCTCCTTCGGTCGCCGGCTCTAGAGCGGGCGAGCCGGCGCCGCCCACGTGTCTCGAGGTCGCCGTTGCCCAAAAGAGAGCGTCGTCGATCGCGTCCGTTATTAAACGGCTGCATGCCATTAATTGAAGAACGGTGGAGGGTGTTTCTGTTTTGTTCACTTCGTAGGCGACGACGCATCGAGTGCGGCAGCTCCAGCTGGTGATGAGCGGCACAATTACTGATGCCAAATTTTGTTTGCTTCTTAATTTGATCGACGCATTAATCTTACCAACGCTAGGTATCGCTCGCCGGTGGAGTCGCTGGAATTACTGAACCCTTTTCGACCGCCGTTTTTACACATAGAATTGACGTCGATCGCCGTGCATGATCAGAATCTTGTGTGTGGGGATCGGCATGACAGATTGTTGGTGTTTTCTAGGGCTGCCGAATGGGCCTGGGCCCCGGTTTCACAGTGGACGAGAGTGGGACGTGGTACTTTGTTTGCGCTATAAATACTAGTGGTTCGCTGCCGCGGAGCCCGTGGCGGAGGGTGATATATGGCGAAGGCGCGAAGGCACGCCGAAGACCGCCTGCTCGGCACCGCGCACGGCCGGGCAGCCGGCTCTGATCTCCCGGACCTCTCCGAGGATGATGTCTTCTCGGCCTTGGAATCCGGATGGAGCCTAACTGACCCCGGCCGGAGTCGTTGCGAAGGGGAGGGCGAGGACAGGGGGGCGTCACTCCCGCCGGTCGCCTCCGCGGCGACGTCGGCGCCAGTGGAGGTGCCGGCGTGGACGAGACTTCACCGGGTGGAGGAAGAGGAGGAAGCAGAGGTTGGCGGGTGGATGCCGCCGCACGAGTACCTGGCGAGGGCGAAGGGGAGGAGCGGCGGGACGGCAAGGTCGGTGCTGGAAGGAGCGGGGCGAACGCTGAAGGGCAGGGACATGAGCCGGGTTCGCGACGCAGTCTGGAATCGGACCGGCTTCTACGGTTGAAACCCAACCCAAGCCGGAAACATTAGGAATCAATTAAAGTAATTGATGCCGGTTTATTTGTTTAAAGATTTGTTAGTGAATTATTTGGGTTTTGTCGGAAAATTAGATCGTTCTTGCTGATGAATTCAATAATCAACTGAAAAATATTTCCAGCCCAATCAGAATTAATACCTACTATTCGTTGGAACAAACGGATAAAGATAAAATAAATGAATAAACATATGAATTGATATCAGCCTTAGATCTTAGTTCCTCAAAGGCAAGATTAAGTATTGCAATTGATTCAAATTGATTTAAATATACTATAAAATTTAACTTATTAGAAATATATTAAACTATATGTTCTCTTAGTGATTTGGTAAGTAAATTTATCAACTAATTGTTAAAAGATAAGGTCTTTGGATTCTATTTTCTCTTTGATGATATGACAATAAATTTGTATATATTATCTCCCCTACGAAATATAGGGTTTGGTGCTATATGTAAAGTGTTTGGGATTATATATATCAGTCACTTGGCTGTCACAACAAATGGGTGGTGGAGAAGTATATGTTTGTTTAATCATTCAATATTTTAGTCAAATAACCTGGCACGTTGTTAGAGTCATAACTTTATATTTTTCCCTTGTACTTGATTTTGTGATACTGTTTGTTATTTCCTCTTCTGATAAATAAAGTTATTTTCTAAGAGAACAGTATGGGTAGACGTAAATCATCTACAAGAGAGTTTTGTGATTTTTTTTCCCAACCTCAATGGGCGACTCCTAGCATGGTACTAACTTAACACTAGGATTTAAAGAAGTATCTACGTATTTCATCTCGACAGCCAATTTTCTCAAATAAATCAAGTACATTTGTACCGTGATATATATTCATGTGGTGATAAAGAGAGAGCCCACTGAACATAAGTCAATTATCGAAATGGAGATTAAAGTTAAGATGATTAATGTTAGGGTGTCAAAAGACTCGCCTACAGTGTCAAAAGACTCGACTACAACGGCCAGTCAGGAAAATCAATGTCCGATCGGCAAGAGACTACAATGGGCAGTCGGGTTAATCAGTGTCTGAGCGGGCCAACCGTTTAGCTCTGGCTAATACGGTAAGGCAATTAGGTGCTTAGTGCGGAGCGGAAGGATGCTGAGGAGACTGAAGAGCTTGTCCGAGCGGGATGGACACGCTATTATACCCAGTCATCGCAAGGAAGAATAGCTGATGCCGACAAAATAGAGGAGTCTCGGGCGAGCGGCTACCTTGCTCGGCCAAGAAGCGAGACTATTGTTATCTCTCTGAGGCCGACAAAGCGAAGGAGTCCCGACCGAGCAGCTACCCTGCTTGGCTAAGTAACAGGACCATTATTATATCTCTCGATATCCTTTTGGAAGATAGTGTCGCTGACAAAAGACATGATCAACAGGGGGATCGTACAGCGGAAGCTTCTACTGTCTTTTCAGGGATATGCACGCCCTATCAAGGTATAGTGTCAGAGACACTTTCTTGATAGGTCCTTTCATGAGACACATTAGAGAACGTGTTCACACATTGAGGAGTGTGCACGTCGCCCACCAGGGATCTATATAAAGGGGGATCCAAGCACCAGCAGAGGTAGTATTTTTGTTTGTGCTTGCATTACTATTGCTTTGCTTTTCTCTATAGTTCCGGTGACTAACTTGAGGGTCGGAGGGCCAACGTTGGGGACCCCTTCCCTAGCTCGGCATTGACGTTGCTTGTTTTGTAGAATGGTACGCGGTCTACAACTAGTCAGTGCAGCAGCCACATTCCCAACTTTCCACCTCCCTATTTTCGAACATGATCATTTTGGCACTGTTTGTGGGAACATAGCCTACATTCGAAACGAGAAGATGGAGGACGCTAAACGACTCACTACAGTGACGCTGACAAATGAGGATCTCGATATGCTTATACAAGCCCGAGTGGCAAGGATAGTGGAGCAACAATAACAACAAGCGCTAGCCGAGTGCCAAGCGCATGAGCTCATGGCATCAGCGGTAGGGCATCAAGTAGAATATGGAGACTGAGCGGAGCGTGCATTCGCTCGAGGACAGAACAAAAAGCCGATTGGTAAATATAGGGAGGCACCCAATGCGCCGATCTCTTTTCATCAAGCGTTGTTCCGGACTCCATCAGAGGAACAGGGCCAAACAGACAAGGACCGGGGGTCTTCCTCGGATGACGCACCAGTTCAGGATACGCAAAAAGGGAAGGGTCCAAGGGACGATGATTCGCCCGAGCGGATCAATCAACAATTTTCACAGATGATCCTAGATTACCCTTTGTCCAGACACTACACTCTGCTGGCAATCGAAGAATACAACGGAACTACTAATCCGGACGACCATTTGGCTAAGTTTGACAATGCGGTCACACTTCATCAGTACACCAATGGGGTGAAGTGTTGGGTCTTCCACACCACCCTCTCTGGATCAGCATAACGTTGGTTCAAGAGATTGCCGAACGGATCCATTCATAGTTTCAAGGACTTTCGAGCGGCGTTTCTACACCACTTTGTCAGTAGTCGTCGCCACTAGAAGACAAGTATCAATCTGTTCTCCTTGAAGCAAGGGCCCAGGGAGGCATTGAAGACCTACATCCAGCGCTTCAATCAGGTGGCCATAGATATTCCCTCGATCTCTACAGAAGTTTTGGTGAACGCCTTCGCCTAAGGTCTCACTAAAGGGGAGTTCTTCCTGTCACTCATCCGGAAGCTGCCGAGGGACTTTTATCATCTGCTTAGGAGGGCCACAGAGTGCATAAACGTAGAAGAAGCCCAAGCGGCCAGAAGAAAGGAGGCGCCTGTTGAGCCCTCATTACCGCCCGAGTGGCGACCATCGAGTAGCCATCAACCACCAAAGGAGCCCCGATCAGGAGGAGCCTAGCAACACCAGGAGCTGAGGACACATGTCGTGCAGCATGTAGCAGTCGGTCGCCCAAAGGCCGCAAAAGGCAAAGCATGGAGGCCGCTATTCTGCTCCTTCCATCAGTCGGCAACATACAACACTTTACATAATGTCGTGATTTTCCTTGCTTTTTACAGAATGTTTGATCTCATCATGTTATCAGATTTAGGGGGAGGATTTATTTAAAAATAATTTCTAAAAATAATCTCACTATGCTTCTTTCCTTTATAACATCTTTCTGGCTTTACAATTTTTTCTCATTTTTAATTACTTTCAAAATTAGACTAATATTATTTTTTATATAGTTATATTTTTCAAAGTACTTTGGGTTTTTGAAAAAAAAATGTTTGTCTTAGAAATCATTTTTTTTCTTAAGAAAAGTTTTTAAAACAATAAAAAAAACTTTGAAATGTTTTTTCAAACTTAAAGAAGCTTTTCTTTCAAAAGATTTATTTCAACAAACCTCTTAAACATAATTCCTTAGAAGTTTTACATTAAACTTCCTTTAAAATATTTACTTAGACATTTTTTGAATTTTTTTTTTCTCTTAGAAAACTTTGAATATTTGAAAATCATTTTGACAAACACTTTAAAATAATTTTTGAAAATTTCGTACTTCTGAAATATTTGAAAACTAACTTGTAAAATTTTTTAAAATATTTACTCCTCCCCCAACTAAACTTGGCTTTTATTTAAGTTATTTACATGACCATAACTCTTTCAAACTTGTTTGAAGCTCTCAGCTTGTAATATTTTCTTACTTATTGTTATGCATTATGTCTTTCATTTTTGATGTATGCCAAAGGGGGAGGATAGTGGGTTAAGTTAGAAAAATTGACACCTTTAAAAATTGAACTCACTTTTAAAACACTTTTTATTACTTTATTGCAATTGTTTCTAACTTTATCCCGAGTTGTCACTACATCAAAAAGGGAAAGATTGTTGGTGCAGGTTGCACTGATAGTCTGGTTTTGATGTATGACAAATAGGTTAAAGTTAGATTGGTTGTTTGTCTAACGTTTCTACCAAGTATGCAGGAATTGACTAGTTTGAAGGTCCTAACACCAGGCTGAAATCCAACTAGGTCCGATGGGCCTAATAGCTTGTGTGAAGTCCAGATAGGTCCGCGGGGCCTGATATCTCGCGAGAAGTCTGGTTGGGTCCGTGAGACCTGATAATTGGCCGAAGTCTAGTTAGATCTGCATACTTGACAACTGGCAGAAAGACCTGGTGGGTTAGAGGCAAGTCGAGAGAGTGTAGTTGGTAAGTGAAGGTAAGCAACTGGAGGAGAGATCTAGTGAGGACGTGTTCCCTATTGAGGGAAATATAGGCATCGATCCAAATTATATCCATTTAGGGAATCTAAGTTGAGATCTTGACTAGATTCTGGTCTCGAGGAGATGAGATATAATTACTGCCCTATCTTCTATATTGTGTTAACTCTGTTTTACAGGGTAGGTATAATTTGCATTGCCCCGACTAACCTTTTATTATAGGGAGAAGGATGCTGAAGAAAAGGGGTCCAAGTGTCTGAAAGGAGTCCAGGCGCCCGGATATGGTTCGGTCGCCCGGAGCAGGCTGGCCCAGGCGGGGCCGCGGGGTGCCTAGGCGGTCCGAGTGCCCGAACTCGGTCCAGGCAGCCAGACCCGAAACTTCATCCGCAAGCTAACATGGAGCGCGTCAGTTGGTCGCGCCACATGGTCCAGGTGCTGAGAGGGGTTCCAGGTGCCCGGAGTGGACCTATATAAAGGCCTTCGACCCGAAGCTTAAGAACAAAAATGATAACGATCTTCTCTGCTGCTCGGTGCTCCGAAAGGGCTCCCGCAACACTTCTAAGCTCCACCGACAACCAGACTTCAA
>JBBMJZ010000001.1:5651398-5664164 GCA_037833815.1 Zingiber zerumbet
TTAGGTCCTGTTGTGTTTTAACCTTGTGTCTAAGTGTGCAAGAGCTTAGGAGCACAGGAAGTCGAGCAAAAGACGCAGCTAGCGAGAAGGATGGCACGAGAGAGAGCCAACGAGTTCGGTGCGTTTAAGGGACGAGGTGCTGCAGAAGAGTACGCTGACACACGAGAAGGAGGCGCGAGACGTTTCTGAGGGACGAGAAGCCGGAGTGGAAGGTTGTTCGAGAAGGTCGAAAGTTGAATTCGGGTGAGCCCTATTCCGGATGGCTGAGATCACCTAAGCGAGCGGAGCCGGAGTGGAAGACCTGGACCCAAGCGAGCAGAACCAGAGCAGAGGACCCCGAACAAAAAAAGTCAATCATGTTGACTTTGGGGTTCAGGCGCTTGGACTCATTCTGAACGCCCGAAGTCCAAGCACCCGAAACCCTTTCGAGCGCCCAGAACCCAATTTTATCCACATTGACGTGGATTTTGAAAGTTATGTCGGGGATACATTTTTATCCCACTCTAGGTGTCTGGAACACTTCCAGGCCCCTCGACCAAGGCTATAAGTACAACATTGCATTTTACCATTTGGATTAAAATATAATTTGTTAGCGGTACTCTAAAATATAATTTAAACTTTAGTTAATCACACAATGTGTCTTCCTTTGGATAGACCCATTGTGCACATAATTAGACACTTTTTATGAATTATATATTAATCCATAGCTCACAATAACTTTAATCAGCTACACAATATGACTTCCTTTAGGTTGATATATTTTTATGCATGATTTGAACAAAAAAATATTTTGTTCCTTAGTTGTAAGCTGCCCTTGAACATATGTCTGACATAAAAATAATTTTCCTTTGGACCAATTATTTTTAGTATAGATATACATCTATTTATACAAAATACATTAAACCTACCTAAAATGTTTTCCTTTGGACCGACATAATAGTTTAATTTATCAGTACGTGTGTAGATAGACCCCAAAAAATTCCTTGGAACTTTAATTGAATATATAATCATTTAATAAGACTTAATTGTTCAGAATTAGGCTTATCAATCAATTGACACTTGACAATTAATTGACATCAACCAATCAATTGCCTCAATCGACTTGAGAGCCTACTATGTCCAACTTTTGGAACATCAATCGATTAATGGTGTATGTCAATCATTGGTGATAACCAATCAATTTCGCTAATCGATCACAGACCCTTCTGGTTCAACATTACATTGATTAATCGATTGTTAATTCCTGAGAATCAATTGATAATGACCAATCAATCCACTAGTCAACCCCAAAGCCTTTTGTGTTCAACTTCTAAATTGGTAATTGATTGCTAAAAGCTAGCAATCAATTGCCTCAAGCAGTCGATCAGGATAATCTAGTCAAATCGATTTTGTATTCAAGCTCAAGGCCATCAATCGATTGGTGGTGGCTTCAATTGATTATGGTAGATCGATTTAAATCGCTATTGTGTCCAACCTTAATACTATCAATCGATTGGCAAAAAATGACCAATCGATTGGTAGTTGTAGTCAAACTGGGTAGTTGATTAAAAATCGATTCTAAGTTCGATCCAGTCATGCCAATCGAATGTTGAATCAATGCAATCAATTGGTGCCAACTAATCAAATGGTTAATTGATTCTTGTCAACTTTGTTCACTATTTTAGGCGTGATAATCAATTGTCTAACTAAGACAGTCAATTGCTCTATAGTGAATTTATCCTAAATGGATCCAACTGTGATGGGTCTTCCTGAAGACGACGACAAGTCACCACTGTTCTTTTGTTCTTCATGAAAAAGTAAAAAACTTGGAAAACACAAGCTTTTCCTAGGTTTTCTTTGCTTGATCTTTGACGATCAAACATTGGTTTATACTAGTAAAGCCTTATCTAGCATAAAACAATGAAAACGACGAAAACTCTTACTTTATTGCCATAAGATCGATGAAACAACCTGACTCTGATACTATTTGTTAGAACTTGTAAATCCTAAGTCACATGAATTCTAATAACAAGGAATACAAGAACATGTCAAGGATCTAGTTTCATCAATTGTTATTGCAGAGAAAAATGAAAATATTGAAACAACGGCAATGAACTTGATTGCAGCGGATATTATCGTAAAATGTCATCCTCATCAAGGTCTCAAAAAAAAAATCCGCTACCTTAGTGCCCTTAGTGTCGGTTTGACGGATATGGAGAGCGGTAAATGCAGGTACACAAGCCATAAATGCATGGTGGGGTAAACCTTAGACCTTCAATTCTTGAGAATAGACCCCTGACTATTACGCTAGAGATATCATGCGCCCGCAGTCTGTGTATGCCCTGGGGGCCCTCGTCAAGGTCTCAAGATCCTGCAGAAGGAGGAGGAAAGGCCTTATGAAGGAACTAGTATGAAGTCATTAAAAATTCTCGTCAACGAGAAACGAGAAGTTCTGTCTGATGCCATAATCTAACGGGGATCAATCCAAAATATAGTAGATTTGTATCCATTATCAACCCATCAATGATAACAGATTGAGCTAAAAGGGTCTACATATCTAATCCACATCTAATAATCTGAAACTCAATAAATCAGAGTTAGATCACTTAACAGGTTCAGTATCTTAATGATATAATCCGTATGAAAAAACACATGTGAGCGCACCGAATAGAAGATTAAATCTAACATTGCATACCACAAAGAAGTTTATGAAATCATTCACCAGTTTATCAAATTCTTTGTCTGCTATTGATAAAAACAGGCTCTATACCAACTTAACTTTTAGTAGCTGATGACTGATGAGTTAAAAAAACAGTCAGAACTATCAACAAATCAATCTCATAGTTCCATATTGAACATAAAATTGCTTACGGATCATCTCTGTCAGCTTAGTTGGGGGTAAAATGACAAGTCATATAAGAAGAGATGAAAATGATTGCAAACAACGAAGATAAAACCTGCCATAACATTACTAACTCCGGCTACGGAAATTTTAGCTGAGGATATAAAACAAGGACAATTCGATGCACGAAATTTTCATCATGTGATGTCCCGATGAAAAATCTATTATACGCAGCTTTATTTATTTTTTTATTTATTTTCCGCAAGAGGACACAATTGCAAATTTTATCTATCTGAGAGGATAGATACGACAAACTTTATTTTGGAAGGGATATCCGTGCAAATTTGCCTAACAAAGTAACCATATTGAGAAGCAACCCACTCTAATCCACAAACCTCTTCTTCTTCTTCTTCTTCTTCGATGGCTTCCGTCGCTTTACCTGCCATCTCCAGCTACACCGCACTCCCTCGCATCCTCGTCGGAGGTAGGTTCAATTCGACATCCGGCCCGGTCGGTGGAGGAAGCCTCGTCCGACGTTCCCTCCCTTGCCTCTGCAGTGCCAGGAAGCTCAGAACATTCCGGGCGGAATCCCCTGATATCAGGAAGAGGGAACGAGAACCAATGTTGCCTCCTTATAATGTGCTCATCACCGGTTCCACTAAAGGTCTTTGCTTTTACCTTTATGCATCTTTGTGGGAGACTATTTATGTGGAAGGTGCAAGAGTTATTAATAGCTAGCGTTTTGGGGTTTCAGGGTTTGTCTTTTTTGCGATGCTCTTTTTTTTATGATCATTTTTCAATCTTTTTATAGTGAAAATTTTAGAAAATTGCAGACCTAATTTATATCAGAGAAAGAACTACATTTCCCTTTCCTGCAAATAGACACATTTATTTGCTTGCGCTATTGCTACTATGTGTTGTTCCACCAATCTCTTTACATCCGTAAGAGTTATGTTTTTTGCTTGTGTTACTTTTGTGTGTCCTTTCTCCTTTTTTTGATACTGCAAGCCTCAAAAAGAATAACTGCAGGCTACTACAATTGATCACTACTGTAAATTTACCTATTTGGATGGATGGTGCATTAACTTGTTATGTCTTATTAGGCTATTATGCATCTGAAACCAAACACAAACCCTTCTATATATAACCAAACTAATGTTATGAACGATTATACTCATCAATGTGATTAGTTTGAGATTTACAACTTATTGCGCAGGATACAGAGATTCCTGACAAGTATTCAAATTTAATATGCATGCTTACTTCTACTTGATTATACTTTTGTAGGAACTGGAATTTCTTTTCTATGTGGACTCTTCAGGTTGTTGTCCCTCTTAAGTGACATTGTTCTCTAATTTGCCAGGAATTGGATATGCACTTGCGAGGGAATTTTTAAAGGCAGGTGATAATGTTTTAATATGCTCAAGATCAGGTATAGAATTTGCAGTTCTTTAACCTTAATTAGGGCTTCTTTTATGTTTAATTTGTAACTGATTTTTGATTAAGTCAATTTCCCACATATGCTTATTTTAGTCATTCTACATGTCTTGTATCTTGCATTCCTTTTCGACCTAAGTAATGATATTGAAGTTGTTATACTGGTGATATGCTGGTGCTCTTCAGCTGAACGTGTGGAATCAGTGCTCCGGGACTTGAGAAAGGAATTCGGAGAGCGAGTGTGGGTAATGCATTACCTTTAATTAAATGTTGAAGCTTTTTTCTTGCTAATTAGAGTGTTATATGTCATTCCAGGGAACTGTATGTGATGTTAGAGAAGGAAAGGATGTCAAAGCGTTGGTTTCTTTTGCGCGTGAAACGCTAGGATATATTGACATATGGGTATACAATCTGGCTTAAAAGGTCATTCTAATTTACTTATCTGTTGACATTTATCGTGCCCTTGCAGTTTTATAGGATGAAAAAAAATGTTTGGCATTTAATCTTAGTTGAGGGGTAAAAAAATTAAATTGTATAAATAACACTGGAGGAGATTATAATCCATGTATGTTTGATGTCTATGCCTAACTAAATATGCAAAAATATAGTTGTTTCTAAAAGTCCTCCTTACAGTGGAGCATAGATGTGATGCCATTTGTATCCAGCTTGTTACATAAATTTGGAAAGGTTCCATAATAGAACAATAAAAAATGAAAAGACACTCAACCAATATCATTTTGAGACAATGTTTGAAGTTTGGCAACACAATTTTTAATATAGTTGACTGCAGGACTAAAGTTGATAACAATCTTCAAGTGAAATATCTCAAAAATAACTTGGTGATGATCTTCAAAAGGACACAATACAATCTTGTTTGTTAACTTTATCTGATCTTCAAAAGAAGACTAGATATATTAAATCTTTTCTTAATTCACGCTGATTAAAGATATTATACGATTCTGAAGCATGTGAGGATGAAAGATTATGATGACAATATCTACTCTTGAAAGGACAAGTTAATATCAAGAAAGAGATTAAATCAGATTATTGTTGAGACAATGTTCAAACAGAATGTGCTAGGTTATCAATGATTTTCGTTTTGCACAGAAGTTCCTAATATGGCTCTTCAGTATAACCCTGGATCTTATGTTTACATGGAGCTTTTGCCTTTCATAGAGGCCTCCTCCTGAAAGACTCGGATAGTGGATATCATCTTTTATAACAGTGAGAAATGTCGATTTGACATGAAAAAACACATCACAATATTGATCATCAAGGTAATAGTTCAATGCACATGCAGTTGATGTTTCCACATAATACAGACCATTAATTATCATAGCTCACTAGCATAGCTCATTTAATTGTTCCACCGGAGTCTGCTAGTGCATTCTGGTGGGCATGCATAGGCTAATAGGATATACAACTTTCAGTATGTTTTGCTATCAACAGCAGATAAATACTACTATATATCTGGAAGTATGCTA
Organism: Zingiber zerumbet; assembly: GCA_037833815.1. NCBI lineage: Eukaryota > Viridiplantae > Streptophyta > Magnoliopsida > Zingiberales > Zingiberaceae > Zingiber > Zingiber zerumbet. Next base: position 5,657,141 of record JBBMJZ010000001.1, read on the forward strand.
CTGGTGATGTACTTTTATGCATTATCTTGGAGTTTTATGAGCTGTAGAATGTTGAGATTCATTGAGTCTGAAAAGGTTGCTATTCTTATGTTTATTATTGATTCTTAGTTGTTCCAAATATCCTTCTAAACCTGAAAAAAAACTACAGATTAATAATGCTGGATCAAATGCATACAGTTACAAACCATTGGCTGAAACATCTGATGACGATCTTATGTAAGTGGCTTCTTAATAATAAACCTCCTTTGATCTCTTTATGTTGGATATGATCTCTTTCAAACACATAATTCTGATAGTTTAACTTTATGTTAAGGGAAGTTGTAACCACAAATACACTGGGTTTGATGATTTGTTGTCGTGAGGTATTGTTATTGTAATTGGTTTTGTTTCGCACAATCTTATTATGGTTTCTTTGTAGCATTTATGTCTTTGTGTATATTATAGGCAATAAATATGATGTTTGACCAGCCTCGAGGTGGTCATATATTTAACATTGATGGAGCGGGTTCAGATGGAAGACCAACACCAAGGTTAACTTTCCTTAAGTTCCTATTATTAGTGGTGGGAACAATTATTGATTTTCCAGAGAATTATATGAAAATATGAATAATAGAATAAGTGATGCTAATACAACTCTCTTTCTTCTCCTAGTCATTCTATGTTATCGAGTGACACATATCTGGTCACCTGATACTGTTCATCTTATATGTTATTTGGAATTACTTGTGTCCACTTGTCAGATTTGCTGCCTATGGGGCAACCAAGCGAAGTGTTGTGCATCTCACCAAGTCCTTGCAGGTAGCTGTTATTAATATAAATGATTCATTTGGATAATTTTGCTAATAAACAAAAGCTTTTCATTCAATCCCTTTATATGAAAAAATTGTTTGAAGATCATAATTTGTTGACCTTTGGATTTAGCTAAGCCCTAACTGTTCTCAATTTTGCAGTGTTTGAGGATCATCTAGTAATGGCTTCTCAATCGAGAAAAAGAATACAAACTGTCATGCAATCAGCATTGTTTAGGATGATGTCGGGGAATAAAGCTGATGTGTATTAGATGTTGAAAATATGAAGAAGAAAAATCTTCTCATCATGATTGATGTTTCTTATACAGCACTTGTGCTATTTACCTCCCACAACTCATGATGATTGATCTTACAAATATACGGTGGGTTTTAAAAAAATGACAAAATCCATAATTTTGGTATCTAGTTCTGTATCATTCTTAGGCAGCTCTTGAGGGTGGTATTGGACCATTATAGAGATGGTAGGCAAGTTGACATCAGCAAAAAAAGGTGGCTACAGCACACAAAACTCCTCCCAATTTAGAGTTTGGGAGAGTATACCTGTAATCATCCTTAGCCCTATGTAGTAATATAATAGATTAGGCTACTGTGCAACAATCAAGCAATACTACAATGCAAGAACTATTGTTATTGTAAGTAACACCATCACAAGCCATTTCTACTGCAGGTCCCTTTTTCTTTAACTGTAAATATTGGTCAGTATAGTATCTACACACTTAGAAGGGGAGCCTTAGTGCAACGGTAAAATTGTTGCTATGTGACCTAAAAGGTCATGGGCTCGAATTCTAGAAACAGTCTCTTGTAAAAAACAAGGTAAGACTGCGTGCAATGAATCCTTCTCCGGGACCCCGTATGGCGAGAGCTTCATGCACTGGCTGGGCTGTCCTTTTTTTATAGTATCTACACACTTGTATACGCATCCATGACTCACAAGGACCGTAAACAATATTATATATACTTCAAAGTTATTTTTTCCATTGTACCATTTTCAGTTAGAATTTGTAATTTCTAGTGACTCAAAGACTGATGTTCCCTGTATCTTCATCCCCGAAATAAGCAGTTCATTCTGTTTGTATCCAGGCAGAGTTGCAGATGCATGAAGTGAAAAACGTTATCGTGCACAACTTATCGGTAATGAGCTACCATGTGCTATTAATTTTACTGTTAACTCATCTAAGTTTCTCCATTATGTAAAACTATATTATGTTAGTTATTTGAAGATTTAATTTGAAAGGTTGTTTCAGAAATGGTTGATATAAGTATTCTTCATTTGTTTGATATGGAGCCTATTTTGCAGCCTGGTATGGTCACTACGGATCTTCTTATGTCGGGAGCCATTACTAAACAAGTACTGCACCAATTTGCAATTTGGTTTTCCATGGCATCCAGCTGTTTGTTCTCATCTAACACAAGCACAAATTGCAGGCCAAATTTTTTATCAATATACTAGCTGAGCCTCCTGAAGTGGTAATTACTATTCTGTGTGATCGTTTGTGGCTTAGGGTACATATCTGGATTTAAACATATATTGTTTGATCATCTTAATCTGTAGATAGTGCCTGTGCCAAACATTGTTGTTCTTCATTACAGAAGTCTAGTCAAACAAATTGGTGTCATACAAATAATTGCTGTTGGCCATGGCTTAGGTTGAATGACAGAAGAATTAATAGTTAGTGAGTCAATTGTTCATCTTCTTAAGGTTGTGATTACTGTGAGAAGGGGAAGGGGGGAGAAAGAAATGGAAAGGAAAGAAGGAGAAGAGGAAGACACAAGACTGATTACTAGGAAGAAAAAACAGGGAAAGGAGTTGGAAAGGGGATTATGGATGTCTTCTTTCTGCTCTCCGCTGTGAACTCATTGGTCGCCTCCCTTTCCTCCCGACCACCATCAATCACGAGGCCAACATGAGAAAGGACCTAATTGTCGATATCTTCTTTTTGCTCTCTAGTCTCCACTATGAACTAAGCTGGTCACTCCTTTTCGTCCACACTGCCATCAGTCAGGCAAACACCAACATGACCTATTGAGGCAACCACAGTCAACCACGAGGCATGGTTGATCACAAGGCAATTGAGCTTTGTCATGGCGCCCCACCTTGGGATAAGATCAATCTCTCAAAACCCGCCACCAACAACACCCATGCAAAAGCTCTGCCACAAGCTCATCTTGGGCATCAACACTTGTGAAGACTTAAAAGACATGTTTACTAGTCCTGCTAGGGAGGATTCTTGCATGTGAACTAGGCAGGCAAAGGAGATCAGAAGAACTCATGGAATACCTCCGTAGAAAGCTTATTAAAAACCATGAATCTTGTGAGTCTAATGAGGTTGACTATCAGGCAGGAATTATCATCCTTTGTTTGTTTTTTTTTTCAGCCCCTTTCCTATGCTTCCGCCATAGTTGGGCAGAAGCAAAAATGACCCAAATCCTTTCAGTGAAATAATCTATAACTCACTTCCACCCACAATTTATTGGAGTAATTAATGTAAGGAGGCATGCAGTCTCCTTCCTTTCTGTGGAATTAGATTCCTTTCTCTGAAGTAATTAGTGATGATCAGCAGGCAAACTCTGTTTGCTGATGACTATTTCAAATATCAGCTATGTGAATTGTTTTTATGTCATGTGCCATAGCTCTTCAATCCCTTTTTTCACTATCTAACTTTACGAACTGATCCAAGAACTGTAAAACCATGCATTGCCTAGTGGCTCAGGATCTAAAAGTTAGTGTGAAGGTTTTAATTATATTCTATTATATTTTTTATGGTCCAGTTGTACTTCCTACAAGATTAAACTGTTAGATCCTTCTGTTGATAACTAGCATTGATCCTGAGAAAATAGGTCCTACTTCCTAGAAACTAAAACCTGATCAGCACAGTTGAAAAGTGTTTCTTTGTCTGCACAAATTGAACAACTGAAGATTACAACTAGACATCGAAAAATCAATAATTCTATAACAAGTGTGCTTTAGTTAGGAAAAAGTTCAGTCCGTGGCTTCAATTTAACTATCTAGTAATCCAACACTGCTGATGGCATTCTGTCACTAGTTATCGAGTGATCCAACACTGAAAAAAAAATTCTAGCTTTCATCTTCATGTTTAATTCCTTTTTATTGTTTGTAATAGTTGTGGTTTCTAATTTTTTGCTCACAGCTAAAACTATTCATTGTAGGTTGCTGAATACCTTGTTTCATCCATCAGATCTATCCCTGGCAGTCAATCCATGAAGCCCACATACATTAGATTTCTCACAGGCTTCAAAGCTTACTCCCAGATTTTTTCAGTTAAGAAGAGTGTTATTATCGAGTTTGTTTGATGCTAGTTCTTCCATTCCATTTCAAATATTTCATATATGTTTCTCCTTTTGATTTGCTAAGAGAAAACACTAAGCTCATTCTTGCTTCTGATACCCAGAGACTTGCTTTCGGCGCTCGGCGAAACAGATACCTTATTGAAGATTGATCGGTTTGGCCATTTTGCAGGTCGGCAGCCTTGTCATAAACAATCATAATTGCTTTTTTTTTAAACCATTGGATTTAAATGAGCCAAAACTTGTGCTACTTGAAGGTGCTCTTGCTGTTCCACTAGTGTCAGTAATGAAAGAAAAATATACAGGCTTCTGTATGATCTACGCAGCCGAATGCACCAGTCTCGTTTAGTTGTACTGCCTAACTCTCAACTTAGCCAAATATTTTAGTTCCCTGTGCAGAAACATTGTAAATATGTTTGTTTGATTTCTCTCTACTTCTGCTTATCTACGTTCATACTTCAGGAATTCTAATTTAAAAGGAGCAAATGAGCAGTAGGAACTAAATCTCTTCGAAATCATTACCCTGATGATTGATAGTTATTAAAATCAGAAAGGAACCTGAGTTGGATACTTTACTAGGTCGGATTGGTTCATGGATAGTCTAAAATAAAGAAATAAATAATATATATACAAGGGGTTGTTCCCCTGCCCGTCCCCTACGTGACTGCGTACGGCATTGAGGAGGCTCCCACAGTGCAACGTTCAACGCTGCATTCACTGTGGGGGCCCAATCCTAGTATATGAAGATTTGTTAGCATGTACCTCACTGTGGGGGCATTGAGTGGGATTTTCAACGATTGGATCACTTTCGGACGGACGTCTTTAGTTATTTTTGAGGACTCGGGGCGTCTAAAAGTAATAGAGGCACTCAGAATCTGACTTATCCACTAGTATGCACACCCACCGTGAGCGTCCCTGATAAGGTGGGGGGTATTCGGAAGTGAGTTAAGGTGCTCGGTTCACTTTTGGATGTCCCATTTTATGAGGTTATGAGGGTTGCCCATGGTCAGATCAGATCTCTTGGTCTATATTATTATGGACTAGGAGATGGACCATATGAAATTACGGTAGGATTGTGACAGCGATCTAGTATTGCGATTTTTGTCTGGGTTCACCGTCTCCAATATTATAATTTGGGTCGGGGTGGGTGGTCGAAGGCCGCCCGGAGGTCCGCCGGTGGTGGGCAAGTAACCAAGTTGCTGGTCACCGAGTGGGGGTGGCCTTCAGGTGATTTTCGGTCATCCGTCCGGTCTAAACTATAACTATAGGGATGGTAATTCTAAGGAGGAATCATAATTAATTGTGGCCCGGATCACCATTAAGATTCAGTCGTAATTTCATGTGATCCATCCCTTGATCTATAAAAATATGGATCAGGAGATCTCCCATGCTCATGGTGGGTGAACTTTCTCTCTATACCTATGTCATTTTAGATAATTGAATTTAGAATAAAAAAAATTAGTTTTAATATTTTTTTTAAACTTAACTAATAAAAATGCGCTAATAAAATTTAACAATTTTCAATTCAAATATAAACACATTAATTATTTGATTTACACACTACTAAATTTTTTTATATTTATTTATGTATTAATTCATTAGTACTTTTGTCAGCTCTTTTTAATTTTTTTTTATTAATGTACAAATTATATGTTTAATGCAAAACTTCATTTGTGTGTTATATTTTTAACAGTTTTATTATTTAAATTTATAATTTATGAATAAAAATAAATTTACAATCTAATCAATTAATTCGCATTACTTTAGTAGTTAATATCTAAGATAATATTCTACTCCAAGATGGACGAACGATCCAGCTCTCCCAGCAGGATGATAGATTAGTTGATGTCCCCTTGGGTAATACAGTTGGTAATTAGGTGATGATTTGTCACATGCTAGATTAGTCGTCTGAATTGGTATTCAGATAGTAGAATTATATATTGTATCACTTGGAGTAAGGTTTGAATCCCTTATAATTCATTCTCTTAGGGAATTAGTTCCTCTCACTTAAGAGACCATTTGGTATCATAATTTATCTCCTTTCCACATGGCCTTAGGGCAGAGAGTGAAAAGGCAAATGAAATGAGTATAATCACCTTTTTTACATTGTGTCGATCTCACTAAAGTGATCAGCCAGCCAATTGATCTCCTTTACTAAGTTGATATATCAACACTTTTACTCAGACTTGACTTCCTAAGCTCTCTATATTGAGTTCGATTTCTCTATACTTGAAGTTGTTTTTCAAATCTTCCACTGAACTTAGTTCCGTGAGTTCTATGTTCAGTAATGACCCCAATTAGCACATCCCTCCATGAATGCCGAGAGCCATAGATTAATGATTAAACAGTTGGATTTCTATAATTAAATGATAATTAAATTGGAATCAATGACGAGATCCATAGATTAATTCTAGATTTCCTTAATATCATAAACACGATCATGTGGATACTTCTCAACTGTCTATTTATAAACACCCAAGTACATATTTCATTTGTGGATGTATCTCTTTCTTTCTTATTACTATTGTTTATTACACTTTTAGGAACTTAAGCATTTCCTTTGACATTTGTTTGCACAGGTGACACCATGCTATACAAGTCAGATTACATATTCAGTGTAGTGGCTGGCAACTGATAACAATTGAAATAGAAAACTCAATTCTATCCAAAATTAGAAAGGATACTAATCCCGTCCGGAAGTTGAGTCGGACGGAGGCCGGTCGACGTGGCGATCAGTTGCTCGGGATGTGGGCCAGAAAGATAGTCCACAAGTAGTCGACGAAGGATGACGAAGGCGAAGAGGGTACTGAGGACGACGCGAGTACTCCTGCGCACACTCAGACAAGCAGCCTCTACGTCAGAGACCAAAACCCAGGGGAAAAGTCCCTAGGTCGGGCCCTCCGACGCTC
>JBBMJZ010000001.1:5671318-5682397 GCA_037833815.1 Zingiber zerumbet
AGTGGTATGAGTTATTATTGATGAACTTGAGTTGGGTGTTCGGGGCGAACACGGGAAGCTCAAGTTCATCGGGAGACGAAAACCAATTCCTCCTCTCGGTCCCTGTTGTAGCCTCTATAAATCGCTGTATCCATAAAGTCCACTTGTTACCCAAGTAATGGGCCGGACACATCTTTGCTTGGAGCAGGGGGGCCGGTCAAGCATTGATTTGGGGCCAAGTAGTGATCGGCCAAGCTTGGTGACCAAGCTAGGGGCCGGCCACATAATAATAAAAAGGGAGTTTTTAATTTTGTGTTAAAACTTTCCTTTTATAGCCATTCTCATGTTTTTAAAAGAGAGGTTTAAATTTTAAAATCTTTCCTTTTATAGCTATCTACAAAAAATTAAAGTGAGATTTTAATTTTGTTAAAATCTTTGCTTATTTGTAGTTATCTATAATGTTTAAAAGAGATATTTTAATTTTGATAAAACCTTCCTTTTTTGTAACCATGATTTAAAAGAGAAGTTTTAATTTTAATCTTTCCTTTATTGTAGATATCTACATGTTTTAAAAGTGAGAGATTAATTTTAAAACTTTCTTTTTATTGCCATGTACAATAGGAAATTTAAAAGAGAGAGATTTTAATTGTTATTAAAATTTCCTTTTTTGCTAAGACCAAGGATTATAAAAGAGAGGTAAAGGGTGCCTAATGAGGAATACAACCTATGCATTGCTTCCTCTTCTATTGTGGTCGAAACCCTCTTCCTCTCTTTTCTCCTTGTGTGGCCGGCCCCTTCTCCCTTTCCTCTTCCTAAGGACGGCGGTACTATCTCCCCTTCTCCCTTTCTTCTTTCTAAGGTCGGCGCCCGTCTCTTCTTGGTGGCCGAAAATTGAAAGAGAAGGAGAAGCACTTGGTGGCCGGTTGCTTGAAGGAGAAGAAGAAGGAGGAAATTTCCTATTTTGGCATCCCTTGGTGGCTTTAATTTTTTTGGAGGCATAGAAGTGGTTCGTGTGGAGTTATCTTGGTAGATCGTCGTCCACACGACGTCTAAGAGGAGGAGAGGAATACAATAGAAGATCAAGATGTTATTAATCAACAAAGAAAGGTATAACTAGTTGTTTTATTCCACATCATCTAGTTTAGTTTTTCTTTGTATGGAACTTGAAATACCAACACAAGAGGCTAGCGATTCTTGTGTTTCGTTTATATATATATTTTTTTAATTTTTCGATCTTGTGATTCGATTGTTCTTAGTGGTTAAACATAAGATTACTATAAGGAGATTAAATATTGAATTTCATTGAAAGACTTTGTTTAGGAAGTGGTGGATGATCTCATACCTAAGAAGGGCCTAGTGCCTCGCCATATTTAACCTAGAAGCCGATCCTTGAAATAAATATTTAATCAATTTTGTAACATGGGTTGAACTTAGATTAATAATGTTAAGTTCCGTTTGCAATCCAAGTATAACTTCTAAGAACAGATAAGTTGATTTGGAATCAATAATGTTAAGTTTCGTTTGCGATTCAAGTTGAACTTTTAAAGAACACATGGGTAGCTAGGAAAGGTTTAATACTTGTATAAATTTTTATACAGGAAAACCAATACAATATTCCGAGTAACGACCAGCACTCAACACCTTCTTTATTTCTCCAATCCATCAAGAATTTCAGATAATCCCTTGTCTTCAACAAAAACCTGAAAATGAAATTTCCAAAGTGCAAAATTTCTGTCATTTAATTTGACAAATATAATTTGGAATCTGTTTATATTAATGAAGATTAAGCAAAAGGTTTGGCAAGATTGAACAGATCCTTTATAAGGATACAAAAATGAGGAAAAATATTCTCAATAGAACACAAGCTACAGTTAAAAAGAATTGCTCAATGGCTCTGAAATCGTAATAACAATTGAAGTAGAAAACGCAAATTAATTCTTCATTACAAAGGATACTTGTATATTTATATGCAAACTTATATCTATTCCTAATAAACCCAATAAACCAGGGATTAATAAATAAGGAAATATACAACAACAATATACATTTATAATGCCAAAATATTATGTGACATTATCTTTCTTTATCATTGGCAAGATTTTCTTTGATTGTTGACCAGATCTTTTTCATTCGACACTTTCTCCATTCGAACAGCAACCTCATTAATAGATCTTTGTTTCGGCATGTCCACCTCAACATCCACTGCACTGACAAATTTAGAACCGTCCCGAGTCAATATTTAAGTTCACGTGTGATTTGATTAATTGATCCATTGATTTAATTTTTGAATCAGTGATATAAAACTTTGAATGTAGTCAATTTTTATTAGGCATTTTACTGAACTGGAAGAGGAAGTTTTAGTATTATCTATTTCATATGCTAACTTTTATAATTTTAAAAATACATATCACAAATCTAAGTAATTATTTCGTGAAAAAAATACAGTAGGAATGTGATATGTGATTTTTAAATTATAAAAGTGAATTAAGTGAAATAGATAATACCAAATTTTCTCACGTGGTTCAATAAAATACCGTTGGTTACACGATGGGACAGCGGGACCACTTGAAAAGAAAAGCTTCCGGTGTCCCAGGATAAAAGAAAAGGAAGGATGGTAAAGAGCTTCCGGTGTCATGGACTCTTTGGTGCCATGCAAGTAAAGCTCCCCAGCTGTCTCGTCCCGACTTTGGAAGGCTGATCGATTGATTACCTTCCAAACATGCGATGTCGAACCAGGATAGGATGCCATTTCTTTGTCAAGGAGAAAAAAAATTATGCATCTGTCTTGCAGGTCCACAACAGCATCGATTCAATTAGTCTGTAGCTATATCTCATTCCCGGTTACATTTAATCGGAGAATCAGATTAAATTTTTATACTATCTTTATCCCTACTTTTCATCCCTGAAAATAAATTTTAAAGAATATGAAAGAATCCTCATCTCTATCCCCATCCTTATTCTTATCTCCATCCTTGTCCCCATCCCCATCCACTATCATGTCATATCGAAACGGGTTCGGATATGGGGATAACATCCCTATATCTGCTTGAACCTGAGCCCAACAATTTTTTCAAACCTAAATCCTAAAAAAACCTCTCCGAACCTATCCTATTTTAAAATTTTCTCATATGACCCTAAACTCATAGGGGAAATTATCCACCATTAATGAAGTGAAGGGAAGATCTATACAACATTTTACTCAATCGTGTGATTCAGCACTATCTATTTTATGTATTAAATTTTAAAGTTTTAAGAATACATAACACTTTCATGTTATTCCCCTCCCTTTTCTTTCCATATACAAATTTTTATTCTAACCATTTAAAAAAATATATTATTCTCAATTTATGATATCGAATTTAGTTTCCAGAGTATTGACATATTAAAGAGGATTGCAGAACTAGTATATTAGTTTTTATTTGAAGTAGTTTAAAATTACCCTTCCATCTAAATTTGACAATGTAAATCAACAACATAAATTGAGAATAATAAATTTTTAAATTTACAAAGGTTTGATAAAATTTGTTACAAACTCATTATAAGGTTTAGGATAATGATACTCACTAAATCAAAACCATCAATGAGTTTCTAAACTCTCATGATTCGAAAAATAATAATTTTTAAAATTTTTGAATGGTGTCGTTCATTAGTCGGTTTTGAATGGACCTAGAAAACTCTGAATCATTTCAAATCAAAATCAATGTACTCCTAGAAGTTGTTGGTACAATCGACTTCTGGTTAAAGTTGACTAGGTTGACCAAGTTCAGTTTGACTCGAGTTTGAGTTTTGATGTTTGATCAATATATGAGAAAGAAGTTAAGTTTGTGAATGTTGACCGGATAGTTGATTATGTCAAAAGTTCAATTAGAAGTTGTCAAGGGAAAAGTCCAAATGAGACAAGGAGGTCCAAACACTTGGTGATCAAAAGTTTAATGGAAAGTTGGCAAGGAAAAAGTCCAAGTGAGTCAAGGAGGACCAAACATTTGGTGATTAGAAGTTCAACAGAAAGTTAACAAAAGAAAAGTCCAAATGAGTCAAAGGTTAACCGAACACTTGGTAAGAAAGCCTTGATAGGCCACAGATGACCTGATGCTGGGCAACGGGAAGTCTCAATAGGTCATGGATGATTGGATGTTGAGTAGAGGAAGTCCTAGTAGATTGAGGTTAATCGAATACTAAGCAAGATGCAAATTTAGCCTTGAAAAAGTTGAATTAGTAATCGATTGGTGAGAAGTGGCAATAGATTGGTAAACACAAAAACCGGATTCAGAGGTTAGGGTTGGACAATTGATTGAGTATGTTGGTACAAGAAGCACTAGACGATCGAATCTGTGTTTTGAGAATGACAAAAGAGTTCAAAGTTAAACTGTCTTGTGATCTAATAAGTTGAACTAAGTATGCAGGAAAGTCCTAACTCCTAAGTGATCTTAGGCAAAGGAAAACCCTAGTTGTGGTTAGGTAGGTGGAAAGTCCTAGCTGCGATTGGGCAACGAAGTCCTAGTCTGGAGACTAGGCGAAGTCTTAGTAGGTCGAGGACATTAGGCGAAATCCTAGGAACACAGATTCTAGGTGGAAGTCCTGGGGTCGCAAACACCAGGCGGAAGACTAGACAGGTGGGGGATCAGATGTCCAGCGGAGAAGTCCTGAAGCCTCGGATGCTGAGCAAAAGTTTAGACAGTCTGGAGGACTGATATGACAAAAGGTAATTTATCCTAAGAAGAGTAGGTGAGGACGCGTTCCCCGTTGAGGGAACAGTAGGCGTCAGTTCGACATAGGGTTTTCGAGAAATCCGAAAGACAGAACTGGACAGTACAAGGACTGTCAAATAATTTATTATTCATATTTTATTATGCTAACTTTGTCTTGTAGGGTATACTTTGTATTTGAACTAATATGTCTTGCAGGAAGTGAGATGCACAAAGAAAAACTCAGATAAACAGTGTCCGAGGTGCCTCCAGGGCTGTTGGAGGTGCTTCGGCTGCTTTGGTCGAAGGCCCGCGCGGAAGAGGCGCGGAGGCGCCTTCCAGGTGCTTGAAGGCACCTTAGATGCTGGATGGAAGGCGCTTTCCATGAGCTGAAGGTGCCTTCGGGTGGATAAACAACGCATACAACGACAGTTATCAACACCGAGCATTTGGGGATAACTATCCTAGTTGGAGGTGCCTTTATTAGAGTTGAAGGCACCTTCAACAGTCCATAAAAAGACTCCTTGACTAGATGCTCAACACAACAAATTTTTATGATCCCTCGATTGTGCACTGCTCCGACGACCGAAAGCTCCCATCTACAACTCTCTAAAGTCGTCGATATAGTTTGCTATTATAGCTCTTAAAAATGAAATCGAACACCTACTAAAAAATGAAATCAAACAAAAAATTTTGCTCCACTATTCATATAATAATTCAATATCTACTTACGTTGACCCATAAAGTTGAAAAAAGTCTATACTAATCGTTAGAGATGGTGGTAGAGATTGTAGACAGATATATATGTTTACGGTACCAATCGGGAAGGGAAAAATTGTAGATATATAGGTGAACAATTGAAATAGTATCAATCATTATGAAATAAGGGAAAAATTGTAGGCGAACAATTGAAATAGTACCAATCATACCTTTGAAGGAGAATTTTTTGGTCGTGAGAGGAGGTTTTTTTTTATCATGATAGGAGACAACCCTAGAGACGTCTCGAGAGAGTTTACTGCGATTAAAATCTATCAAAATTTCTAGGTTGAATGGAAGGCAATTTTTTACTTTTTATGGTAGTACTTAAGGCATTAAAATTTATACTAAAGAATTTTCTAAGAATCCTTTGAAATCTATTGCAATTTAGGATACGTCTAAACTTTTATGGAGTCTTTAAAAGTTAAGTTTGAATACCACATGACTTTTTTATAACTCTTTGAAAATCTATTTTGAATACCACTAAATTTGTATAGAGTTTTATAAAAGTCTGGTTTCAATACCTCTAGACTTTTAAATTTTAGAAGAGTCATTAAAAGTCTAGTTTCAATACACCCCCCTTAATCTATTTCATTGCAATTGATTGTACTTGTCTTTATAAATTGACGGATTGATAGTGAATTGCCCAAAGTAAATACTCAAAAATTGTGGGCCTTAGAGTAGCAGTCGTCACAGGCTCCAAACCAAGTAAAACCAACTTGTGTCATTGTTTTATTTATCTCTTTATTTCTATTGCGTGTTATTCTCTATTTTTGAAAAATGTGAAAAAGCCATGAGTGTTATTCACCCCCTCTAGCACGTCTCGATCCTACAATTTCTATTAGAGCGGGGTCGCTTTGAATCGATACAACTACCGTTCAAGCATTTTTTTTTGTAGCTTTTTCATCCTTTTTATTTTAAAATAAATTCTTATGCATTTTTTTCTTTTTTCATATTTTTGCTATAAGTCAGGATTGGTCTAATAACCTCTCCTGATATATTTGTTGATTTGTCGAATTTTTTCTCAAAATTGGTGCAAGATCATTTGAGCCGATTTATTACCTTATTTTCCTACCACACTACTAATTCAAGACCAAGTCTTGGAATAAATTTCATCATTTTTGTCCTTGCAAGAGTTTTTTTTTTTTAAAATGGCCCACCAAAAAGGCTACAGCACTGCAACACCACCACTATTCTCCGGCGAGGATTTCGGCTACTAGAAGAGCCGAATGGATATCTACCTCAAGACCTAAGTGGAAATATGGCTCATATTCCAAACTAGATTCATATTTCACACTAAAGATGGAGTACTTGTCCCCTGTGACAAATGGGATGCACGCACCTATAAGAAGATCGAAGCTAATGCAAAGGCAACATAGGCCCTCTAGTAGTGTGGCTTAACCAAAGAAGAATTGAACCGGGTTGGCTCCTTCAATGACGCCAAAGAACTATGGGAAAAGCTAATCGAGCTGCACCATGGCACCTTCAACACTAAGGTAAGCAAACGAGACTTAATTTTGAATAAACTATACAATATTAAAATGCAGGGTGGTGAGTCAGTGAGTCAACTCCACGCTCGGATCCAAGACCTGCTCAATGGTCTCCACGCAAACGGTCAGAAGGTAGAAAATCATGATATTATAAGTGTTGGACCCCGTGGTAATTTTGATGTGATCAACCAAGTTAGTTAGGTCCTGCTTTGTGTTTGATCCTTGTGTCTGAGTGTGCAGGAACTTAGGAGCACAGGAAGTCGAGCAGAAGACGTAGCTAGCGAGAAGGATGACACGGGAAGGGAGTCGACGGACTCGGTGCATTCGAAGGACGAGAGAGCTGTGGAAGAGTACTCCGGTGGAGCAAGAAGAACGTGCACGACGTTCGAGGGACGAGAAGCCGGACGGAAGCCTGCTCGAGGAGAAGACCGGAAATTGGGTTCGGGTGAGCCTTATTTCGGTTGCCCGGAATTACCCAAAATAACAGAACTTCGGAAGACGAAGCAAAGAAGCTGTTGTGCTGGAAATCCAGCTCAAGGCGCCTTCAACATGGCTTGAAGGCGCCTTCAAGGCTTGTTTAAAGCGCCTTAAGCCTAGTTAAATCGACCGTTTGGCTTCAGATAGAGTTCTATCCGAACACTTGCTTGGAGGCGCCTTGGACCATTGTTGGAGGCGCCTTGGATCTTCGGGATAGACTTTCCAAGGGCTATAAAAGGACCTCTAGACCTAGGAATTAATCATTCATTCAAGCTTTCAATTCCTAGCAACTTATGAGTTCATTTAGTGTGTAAAAAGGCTTCTCCGCGTACAGTGAAGGAGACTCTGCTAGTGCGATCTTCGACTGTCCTGGATTAACAACCGTCTTGGTTGTAACCAGGTTAAACTTCGGTCTCCCATTTTATTTTTGTCTTTAATTTTATATAGTTGCTAGTTATTTTTGTTGGAAGTCTTGAGGAGAGTATAGTTTGATTTTTCAGAAGCAATTCACACCATCTTGTCGGCCTCTGCTGCACCTACAATTTTAACAGTCGACTGGTAGGCGGGGTTTTCCAACCCGCGACCTATATAATGAAGCCTTGAGAACTTAGTTGAGGTTGATGAAATAGAGGTGGTTAACCCCTATTAGTAGTCTACTTGTGCCCTAGCGTTAAAAAAGTTCTTGTGAGATTTGTGGTGAGGTTTTTCCACGCACAAGGAGGTTTGAGCTAGCCGGAGTTTGCAGAGGAGTCATCCACCGACGGATCGAGATCGTCCACCTTACGGACAGTCATGGAGTAGGAGTCTTATCTCCGAACCACGTTAAACGAATGTGTATTGGTTTGCATTTCTTGTCTTGTATTTAGATTAGCTTTCTACTTGTTTGTTTGTATTTCCACTGTGTAACTAACAAGTGTAGGAAGAAGCGATCGATTTGGGGGCATGACTATTCAATCCCCTTCTAGCCGACCACAAGATCCCCAACAAATCATATGAAAAGAAAGAGAGGAAAACTCATGAGGGTTTTTGAGGTGATCTCAGGCAAAGGAAAACATTACGTCGAAAGGGATTTGACTCGTGAAATTCGAAGGGCTTTTCGATTCATCCATGATTATACTTCAGACATCAAGCAGAGTACAAGATCATCTTGGGAGATCACTGTGAGTTGTTTACAGTTTCATTTCCGGTTTGTTTCATGCTATTAGAGGTGATAATGGTATCAAAGCAGTGCCTCTGTAAATGCATAAAAAATGTCTCTGCTGTCGTCGCTAGGCAAGATCGTGACTGGGTCACAATTTGCTGCCGTTGTCGAGCCCCGAGCGATTGCTGGCTATTGGCTTTTGAGGTCGGTGAGTGCTGGCGACCACGTCTAAAGGCTGATGATCGACAATTATGGTAACAACGTTCGTCGTGGCAGAGGAAGTGAGCGTCGCGATCACGACAGAGAAGAGAAGAAGAAGTGTAATATATTAAACTAATCGATTAAAAATATTTTAATTGATTACACTAACGAAGTACAGTAAACTTGTGTAATCGATTGGATTAATCGATTAAAACAATTTTAATCGATTCAAATAACAGCTCGTGTAAGAAAAAAAGGATATATAATGTCTCTGTTTTTTTATCCAAGCATTCTTACCTCTTGGTCTAATCAAATCCAGGTCTGGTTGAAACTATTAGTTGGTTTAACTAGACAAGTCTAATTCAATAATATTTAGATCTGGTTTAAACCACTGGTTGGTTTAACTAGATAAATTTATTATTGAATTAATTGAGTAGTTTATAAACACATGGGTTGAGTTAACTAAATCAGACCATATTCGTTCTAATAGAACGGATTTAATCAAATTGCCTAATGGGTCAGATTTGATAAAAAAGATTAGATTTGTTCTAATAAGTCAGACTTAATCCAACGACATTGGATTAATCAAACGGGTCTGAGTTTGATCAATAAGTCTGAGATTGGCTTAACTTAAATAATAACATAACATAGGTCAGAAATCCTTGTCCAATTATATTAGTTATAACAAAAGACAATGAACTAAGCTTAGGATCTTGATTTATGATTGACTGATCTAATGTGTCAATCACATGAGACTCCCCAAATAAAGAAAATTTGTTTTTCTTATTTGCTTATGTATTATGTATATATTTGTTCTATATGTGGGAATTGAAAATGACTGATTTGATTACTGGTTTGTCAGTTTTGTACTAACATTATTATTTTCAATTCCAGATACCACAAACAATATACACAATGACTGGTCACAATGAACGATAACATGAGCTTTGGGAGGAGATCAAGAAGCTGGAATATGACCCGGATCACAGAGTCGGTTGGCTTATTGGTCATCTCGATTAGTTGTTCTGGAAACTCGAGTGAGAAGAGTTTCCCATCCAAGGCACACACAGGAGATGGGCTCTGGTTTATTCATTGTCAGAATATCTTAGGGAGATAACACTCTAACTTTAGGATGATTTTGAAGGGCACATCTCATATTCAGAGATATACAAGCAGTTACTTCAATTAGAATGTGGTCCTGAATAATCTGAAGAGGATTCAAATCCCAAAGAAATAGATCATACAGAATCAGAGGAGGATCTAAATCTCGCAGAATCTGAGGAAGATATGGAAATGGACCTTGAAGAATTTGAAGAGGATGCAGAAATAGATCCTGAAGATTTTGAGGAGGATCCAGAGATGGATCCCACAAAGGATCTAGAGATGGATCTCGAAGAATTAGAGGAGGATCCTGAAGAGTGTGTAGAAGATCTAAAAATGGATCTGATTGATACATTTGAGGTTGATCCACCCATCATCGAGTCCGGGATGAAGGGATACAATTACCCACTGCACTATCATTTATCCTAGTGGGAGTGATGCTAGCTTATCTATATTACTAGTGTTCTGTTTACTGTCGTTATGTACGAACAATATTACCCCATTTAGTTTTTAAGTCCTGTAATAATTTCTGTTGTTATATACGAACAGAGTTATGTTATGAAAAGTTATGTTATGTGTTAACAAACTAGAAAATGATTAGTTCATTTTAATTATGATTAGTTAATATATTCATATGATTAGTTTGTATGAAAAATGATTAGTTCATTTGATGAGATGTGTATAATATAATTGATCAATGTTGATTATATTGGAACATACAAATGATAAGTGGAAATATAGTTATCACTTGATTTTATAAACCAATTATAATTTATAGTGAGTCAATAATTAATAGCATGAATATGAATTACACTAAAATAATAAATAATGTGTTTATTCATGTAGATTACGGCAATAAAAAACATCATAGCTGAACTGAATAAGGAAGAAAAATTATATGGGGATAACTACAAAATTTGACACCTCAAGATACAATACGTTCTTGAGGAACAAGAAGTTCTAAAGGTTGTAAATCAATTCATGGAAATGTGTGGTTTAAGTTAGTCCTTCATTACCTATGGGGGAAAATCTATAGGGGAGAATGAAGGGAACCGACATTCATACTTTGGCATGAAGAGAGTTAAGGCTAAGGGATTAGCTTAACTCAAAGGTGTCCTAACTTAAAGGTATTGTCAAACATCAAAAAGGAGGAGATTGTTGGTGCAATATCCCTTAGGTCAAGGATGACCTGGTTGACCAAGCTTGAGTCTTGGTTTGGGTTTCGATGTTTGACAATACATTGAGACAA
>JBBMJZ010000001.1:5708380-5723519 GCA_037833815.1 Zingiber zerumbet
TTTATTTGGCACCAATACAAGTAAGTATAATAACCAAAACAAATACCTTTATTTATATAAGAATATGATACAACAAGTGCATAATACAATCATCAAATGATTGGCTCTAGGGCTCTGACTAACAGTAGATTCATAAGTCACTATATGGGCTAAAATAAATACCAAAATAGTGACACAAAAAATTTGACAAAACTATGATATCAAATAGATTTAAAATAAATGAGTGTGACAAATGCATATATATTAAAGGCACACATAACTCATCATCATCTATTTATATGTAGATGATATACTCATAATGGAGAGCAATCATGAAATAATCATGACTACTGAGAAGATGTTGACCAATAACTTTGATATGAAAGATATGGATATGGTGGACGTTATACCAAGATTAAGATCACTAGCACATTAGAAGGAATTGTTCTTTCACGATCTTATTATATTGAGATAGTGCTAAAGAAATTTAAGGCATATCATCTTTCCTCTATAAAAACACAGATGGACTTAAGATTGCATTTGACTATGAACCTTGGTGAACTCATATCCCAATTGGAATATTCACAGATAATTGGCAATTGATGTATATCACTAATTGCACACATCCGGATATTGTCTATGCGATCAACAAATTAAGTAGATGTACAAGTAATCCAAATGATAACCATTGGAAGGCATTAATAAGGGTTCTTAAATATTTAAGATACACCTTAGAGTATGAATTATATTATACAAGTATCCAGCAGTGAATATAAAAGACTCTAAATCTACTAGTGGATATCTATATACCATTGGTGGTGGAACGGTGTCATGGAAATCCATGAAACAAACATGCATAGCTCAGGCAACTATGAAATCTGAGTTTATAGCTTTAGATAAAGTCACAAAAAAAAAATTGAATGGCTTCATAACTTTTTAGAGGATATCTCATGTTCGGCAAAGTAAGTGTCTGTCGTGATGATACATTCTTATAATGAATTGGCAATTGCAAGGGTATAAAATAACAATTACAATGTTAAGTCACGACATGTTCATCGAAGATACAAGACCATTAGGCAATTGATCTCAATAGAACTATCTCTATTGATTATGTCAAGTTAAAAGATAACTTGGCAGATTAGTTTATAAAAAGTTTGAATAAAGATCAAATATACTATACATCAAAAGGAATGAGATTAAAAATCTACAAATAAAAACATTCATAGTGGTATCCCAACCTTGTTAATTAGAGATCTCGAGATCTTGGTTCAATAGGATAACGAAATTATGAAAGTTCGTGTGAGCACTTGGACTAGTTCCCCTCTCATTCCTTGGATGGAAAAGTGATGTCTACCACTTGTGATGAGGTTAAGTTATAAACTTTTTAATGGCTCCTATACTTGAAAAAGTAAAGTGTAGTAGGTAGGAGGTCACTTTTATAAGTGTGATGACAACCGCTTCAACGAAACACATGAATCCAAAATGTTGCTCATGGCTAAAACGGATATAACAATAAAAATTATTAAAAAAATGTGAGAAATTCTATTGTGTAAGTACCATGTCTTGGTTTACACCAAGGGTTGAGTAGTTCAAGATATTGTGTTCACTAAGCAACCTAGTAAATCCGATGGTACTCTACTATGAAAAGTTTAAAACCATAAACTACCTCTCCTAATGCAATAATCTTTTGATTAAACTCTCCTTTGATGTCAACATACATGCATGCATTAATTTTCTAAAAAATGGAGGATTATTGAAAAATTAGTTTTGAACCGATAAGGATGTAAAAGAGACATTAAAGTCCATCACTTAATATGTGACATGGCTTAATCTGGATTGTCGGATTAAGATGGATAAATCGGGTTCATCCAAATAAGAGGGCATAAGTGCCTCTTTGGATGGCTTAATTCAGTTATTGCATTCAAAATTGAAGGCATTTAAATTAAGGGATATTGTGTTCTTTGGGAATGGATGTAATCTAGATCATCCAATTCAAGTTGGTTGGATGAGTTCCGATTGAATCAAGAGATTATTCTACTCCTTCACAAAATATAAATAAGATCTCTCACATTATCATTTCATTCAATTCAAAGTAAAACAGGTATTGTATTTCATACTTGCATTTAGAGAGTTCGAGAAGCCTCGTCGATTTAAAGGTATTGCAATTTGCAATATTGCTATCGCAAAATAAAATCATTATATCTTGGGAGGCGATTGTCGTATTTCGTGAGCACCGTATGCGGAGCAAATTCATTTTAAAGAAAGAAAATCTAACTCTAACCTCGACTTCGCCTAAACAATATTATACCGTCAATCCACACTAAAACCCCACCACCACAACATTAAATCAGGCCAACGCTGCCCCACTGTGCTATCGAACAAGCTCATCGTCTTCAAGAGTGATTGCACATATCGATTTATAGAACCGCACTTCCTCGACTCCTTTTGAGACCCCAGGAAATTGGCTCCCTCGAACTCGCTTGCTTAAAGAAATCTCAAACTCTAGCAGTCATGGAATCCTTTCAACTCGTTTGCATGGCAAAGTGAAAATTTGACCAAGGGAATTCTGATCCAATAAATAGTTTCACAAGCATGAGTAAAACGTACTATTAAATTAGCCAAACTCCGCTCGTTCAAGATAGTAGCAATTATTCAGATGATTTGTTTTACCCAAAACTTGAAATGCCTCCAATCAGATAACACACCTTATATTAAATGCACTCTACCTAGCACAGCCGAGAACAAGCACGAAATAGTCACAATCAACACAATAAACAAATAAGCAAATTCAACAATGCCCTTCTGCGGTGCCAATTCAGAGTCCCCGAAACTCCAGTGTATATTTTCTTTATGTTCCTTTTCTTTGGTAAAAGAAATTGCCGGTCGTTGTACGGGAGACTCTCATCAAGTAGCCTATGCATTATGCAAGACTAAAAAGGCTTCAGATTACATTCAGGTAAGTACAATAGGGTCACTTGACTGATAGAGTAAGCAAGGTCGCTTCATCCTTGGGATCTATGGATTCCCTCTGAAACTTTTGAAAACTTCCTTTGAATTTTAAAAGCTGAAAATGGTTGGGCCGCTTTGATTTCGATTGTATTGTCACCACTCATCTTGCTCTCCAATTGTTTGTCGAATTGTATAGATGACTGTTGCAGGATTTCAAACAAAGAACTTGAATTTGTGTTAGATTCGGTCGTTGCATTAGAAGCTTTTGATTTCATTTGCGGACCACTGAACTTTGCAAAAGGTTTCTTATTCTTATTCTCCAGCTGATTCTGCAGAGTGCAATCACAGACCAGAATGTTAGTTTGCATACTGCAAATTAAGCTTGTATACCATATCAAAGTTTCAGGCCACAAATTTAGTTCAGTTGAAAAAAAAAGTTGAGATAAACAGTAAGCAAAGGATTTTTTTTATACATGATTTACACTTCATTTGACCAGAAAATGGAAGATATCAGACTAACAAAATTGTCAAGAACTATATCTACACTTATAAGAGAAATGATATAAGAGTCATAGTGTGCATGTCTAAGCAAGTCAAACAATTGTGCGTCTAATGGTGAGTCAACCACATCCCATTGTAAGATTTGTAAACCAGATCAATCCTAGTGGTGAATCTGTAAGTAATCATATGCAACATTGCCTTTTTTTCCCCTAGCATCATATAGTGTCACCCTGTCCGTTCGCAATGGGATATTCAGAAACTTCCATTCCACTGCCAACAGATTCCTTTCAGAAACTACACATTTTGATCATGCTTCATTAATTTTTCAACTGTGATATTTTATTTCCAGAAATGACAAGATTACAGGTTAGAAACTTAGCATCGTTTCTTTGAAACAAAAAGCAACAGTTATGAGACTGCATATTCAACTGACAAGAAATACTAAAGAGAAAGTAAAACAAAGAAAGATACTTCATATTTGAAAATCTGTTCCATGTAATTACGCAGCAAAATAAATTATAACTTAACTGAATAGTGAATAACTGGCCCAAGAAAGATTGGTGCACAACCGTACTTTACCAATGCACCAATACGATCCAAACCTCCAAAGTTGTTTTCACTAAAATTTCTAATTAGGCAAAGCTCATTAAAGTATTGTTTAATTCTTTAAAAAAATTGTAAAAGCATTTGCAACAAATCAATCATTTCATGTATTCGAGTATTGGCTATAAATGGATTTGCAGTTGCGTAAAAACCACATGTAAAGATTGCAAGTCACATTAGCTACATGGAAGTAACATAAAATACATTACAAATATAGAGAGAAAAAGGAAAATAAAATAGAGGATAATAGATTTTATCTAATGTCAATATCTGTTTGCAAATTGAAAAATAATATATTATACATAAAGTCCTAAATAAGTTTATGTAAACTACATTATCAATGTATGGCATTATCATAATTATCTTCACTGAATGAATTATAAAAATTAACAATCACATAATAATGAAAAATTACTTTTGATTTGTATTGTTATCAAGATACAAAATAACTAATGAAAAAAATTATAAACCCTTTTTACTTATCTTAAAATTACTTTTAACATGCAAAATTTATTTTAAAACTATGAAAAAATAAATATGTCCAATATCATATATCTGAAGGTCTCGTATAAAAATTACTGCCTCATGTACTTCAATTATTAATAATATTTTATTTGCAAGCAACTAAACAACACAGCTACAAATATCATTTACAACATATGTATCTTGTGCAATTGTCATTTGCAGGTTTTAACGATAAAGGAAAGCAATACCTCCTGTATTCTTTCTAGCTCTATGACCAGTGTTTTAAGTGGTAGCCGAGGCAGGAGGCAGGCATCAACCGCACCACCTTTGCCTTAGACCGTGCTTTAGGCAATCAAAGATGAGGCAAGACTGGTGAGGCGGGAGACACAGCACGGGAGGGGCTAAGGTGGTGGGTGAGACAGTCAAAGTCAACAAAATTAACTCCATAACCCAAGTCACCCACAACTCACCTTCCGCCCAAAACTGCCACCACCGTCGCCATTGCTACCGATACTTGATTAGCTTTTATATATTTCTAGTCATGGATTGAAATCTCAAGTTGTTTCACCAGATACAGTCATTCCACCTGCGGATCGACACGACACAATCACGCATCCGGTGTTGGCCGGTGTTGGCCAGCCGCGACAAGTTAGGACGCATCGCCCAAGCTCGGCCATGGACCCGGAAGTGTCGCCCTGGCCCGGCGACGCATTCAGATGCGTCGTGAAGAATCCATGGAGGCACACACTGGGACTTACATCTTTGAGTTTATGGAAAAATACATCAATGAAATTAGCCCTCAACATATTCAAATAGTGACGGACAATGCAACAGACATT
This sequence comes from Zingiber zerumbet, assembly GCA_037833815.1. Lineage (NCBI taxonomy): Eukaryota > Viridiplantae > Streptophyta > Magnoliopsida > Zingiberales > Zingiberaceae > Zingiber > Zingiber zerumbet. Next base: position 5,713,717 of record JBBMJZ010000001.1, read on the forward strand.
ATGGCAACAGCAGAGTTGTTGAAGGTTACACAACCTCAAATTTTTTAGACCTTTTGTGCTACTCATATAATCAACCTCATGCTTGAAGCAATTGAAAAGCTACCCAAGTTTAACAGAATGCTTTAGAAAGCAAAGGTCTTGACAATATTCATCTATGCACATTGTGGAACTTTGGCTATTACGAGGAAATATACCAAGAAAAGAGATATTGTGAGACCTGGGATGATTAGATTTGCTACTTCATTCTTGACCTTAAAAAGTCTCAAAGGCAAGAAAGATCAATTGAGACCTGTGTTTACATTCAAGAAGTGGAGCAAAACAAAATTAAGTAGTGTGAAGGGGAAAGCGACAGAAGCGACAATAACAAATATCTCTTTTTGGAATAGTGTTTCTTTGGGTTTGAACATTTTCACCCCTTTAGTGAAAGTCTTACGTCTTGTTGATAGTGACAAAAAGCCCCATCTTTTTATTGGGTGCACTTAAACAAGCCAAGGAAGAGATTAGAAAGACTTTCAAAAAAGAAGAAAATGTCACCCCTATTTTGAGGATTATTGATGAGAAGTCTAAGGATAGACTTGATAGTCCTTTGCATTATGTCGCTTACTTATTGATTCTGATTTTTTACTTCAAAGATCCAAGCATACAAAATGACACTAATGTTATGAAAGAGTTATTGAATTATGTTAAGAGAATTTTTCCCACCAACAAGGGCATGCAATCCACTATTTCTAATGATGAATTTCTAAAGTAAAAAGGTAAATCTAGAAATTTTGGAAGAAAATTGACGGTCGTGGCATATGAGAAGATGGATATGTACCATGACTTTGATCTGGGTGCATCTCTTTCCTCTATTTCTTATTCAGTAACATACATATCAATTTTACCTATTTTTTGGTTTATTATTATTTTTATCTTTTTATTTGTTTTAAGTTGGATAGTGGTCCAATTATAGTGGTGACACTCCAAACTTATAAAAAAAATGGCAATGAGATTTCTTTTTCTTTGACAAGCAGTTTATCGAGGTGTGAAAGAAATTGGAGTCAATTTGTAAGGGCAAGTAATAATTCATAAATTATGTTATCTATCCTTTCTTTTTATTAGTTTTTAATCATTTTCTAATTATTTAGATACATACAAAGAAGAGAAATAGGCTCAAGACATCAAAGATTGAATGATCTTAAATATGTCAAATTCAACGTCAATCTTATGAAGAAAAGAGTAAAAGAGAAATGGGTTGAGATTTACTTCTATCCTCTCAAGCTAGTAAAGCTCAAGGCTAGCTTGTTCATGGTGATGATGAAGATGAGGTCGAGCTAGGTTTGGGACTTAGAGAATGGTGGAGGAGGCCTCAGGAACAGATGAGGTACTATAACCAAAGAGGAGAGCAAGGAATGATGATGATTTAGATACATTAGACGAGGAGAATGAAGATGTTGATTTTGAGTCCGATGATGAGAGGATTATGCATGTAGTGGATGGTGCATAAGTAGATGATTTAAAAGATTAGTTATGTTTAGTCTTGTCCTTGTTGGCTTGTTGCCATATTGGATTGAAACTTTGAATTTTAAACTTTGACTTTTGGTAAAAGTAATGATATTACTTTTTTAGTATTGATATGGTGATGAATTTTTATTAATTATCTTGATAATTGCATTTATATATCTATTTGTACCTTATGTAAATTGTATTATAGACATCATAAAGAATAATGATTGAATAATGACTATTTATAATATTATGTATAAAAAATAGTTAAAAAAAAAATCAACCTCCTAGGCAGCTGAGGCGGTAGGTGATCACTGACCACCTCGCCACCGCCTACCACCATTTACAACACTATCTATAACATAAGTAAATTTTGCAACTAATTAGATTTCTTTAAGACGAGTGTTTTGTACTACCAAGTTATGCAAATTGCATTATTTGTTTGTCTATGAATTTTATTAATGCTTGGAAACATTGATAAACAAACCTATCTTTTGAGTTCTTCCTATATTGAACTTCAAAGTTGTACCAACGTTATGATTCCAATAATCTTCGCTGACAAGATTGATAAACAAAGGAAATCTTCACAAGCAACTCCCCTAAAATTAAAGAAAATCCAACCTGTTTATAGTTAATAAATTTTGTGTCATTGCAATTATGTATAGTTAAAGTTCATAAGGAATTTAGCCATCCAGATGATCTACATATTTAGATCATGAATCACATCTCAGATTCCAATATGTCCAAAAGCTGCAACTATATGCTGTTTCTCTAAGCAAAAGAAAAAAAAAGGATAGCATACCTCTTCTTGAATGTTTTCAAAGGCTGGAAGACTACTCCGGCTATTACTGTCATCACGACCAAAAATGAATGCCCGGGCAATAGATGAACTTTGCTTATGTGAATATTGCATTGAAGAACTTGTACTTCGACCAAGAAAAGAAGACTGCATGATAAAAAAACACAGACCGAAATTAGCATACTGCAAAGAACATTGGGCTTGTAGATTTAGCAAATCAACTAGAGTTAGTGTTTATAATACATGTACTAGCAAAATTAACACTAGATCAGATAGGATAATGATAACTTGAATGCAATTATAAATCCTACATGCATGGCCAAAAGATATATGCTGAATAGAAAGAAAGGAGTATAGTAATAACACTTGCTTTTTCTCCTAATTTCCTAAAACATGGTGTGTGTGGTGCTTGATGTGTAAAACAAAGTTCTTTTAAATTACAAAAATTACAGCATTGTAAGTCAAGGTTTGGGAAAATTAGGTTAAAATAGCATTGATATGTTCAAAGACAATTACTAGGTTCTATAACTACACAAATTGAATCGATTAGACTTGTATACATAAGTGGAAGAGACGGAAAAAGGAAGTGATTAAAAGATATGAAAATTACCAGAGGTATAACCTTAAGGCTTACTTACATTTCAATTGCAAAATAGATCTTCCAAGCAAACCTCAAAAAGTTGGGACAGCTTATTTTGTTGTTACCCTAAGTTTAAGTTTGCATTATGCTAATAATGCAGCATGATGGATAATCAAAAGCAGACCTTCAAATTTAGCAAATCTTACAACCAATTGTCATTGTTGTTCCTTAAAGTTGGCTTTTTATACTTTCGAACTTAAGGAAACTAACAAACTTGAAATTATTTGTGTACAAAAGCTTAATTTGCCTACAGTTTACCAAAGAGTCATGACATAAATATGAATATCAAAACCTCAAGATCTACTGCAAAATAATCACATTGCACCTTGGAAGAGCTGTTGCTACTTTCTGTCAGAAGCAAACCAAAGTGAGCTGCAAGCACGAGTGAAAGTATTAAAAAGAACAAAATTGGTATATAAAAGTAATGACACGAAAACTCTGAATACAAAAGCCAAAAAGATAATTTCTATACATACATGTTGGTTTTACTCTTTTTTTTGTTTCAGGAGCAGCATTCATGTTCTTGATAAGACCAAAAATCTCTCTAGAATGCTCAACATCTATGAGGGAATCAAGTGCAGGTTCCTTCTGTTCATGTTGGAAGTTTTCTTATCAATAAATAATTTGCAGCATGCTAATAACAACTCCACTAGGAATTGTAAGAACAAAATTAATGAAATAATAAAGTCAAGACATTCAATTATCCATTAATTGTCTTGCAGAATATGTGGGCGAGACATAAGTAGCTTGATCAACTTTATTTCTGATAGTTAAGAACAGAAGCTTCATGTCATATGTTTAGAAAACCAGGTAATAATTCTGGATACCTAGTATAAAAATTTTAAAAAAAAAAGGTAATAAGGCTCTCACTACATATGTGCCTTAAACAAGGTAGCAAGCATTAAATATGATTTTTCCTAAAAAGAATAAGACACTAAGATATGGCTTTGATCTTCAAGGAATTAATGTGTCGTAAAAAGGGTAAAGCAAACTTGGTTGACCAGCTATGTTATTGATGCTCTTCATCTAGCCCACCATGCAGATGTTGGACATTCAATTCATTTAGACCAAGACTCTGACTCTAAGTGATCATGTGCAGAAACTTATGTAAAATAAAGTGTGGGCATACCCATGTAGGAGTAAATAAATACCTGAACACTAAACATGAATATTGAAACAAGTCCATGTAAGAATCATAGGAGCTTAGGGGAAAATAATACCAATGCACTAGATAAAGTAAGTCACGTTAGAAAATTAAGAGATGGGAAATTGTTAGAAAATTACATTCTGTGCTATTAGACGCTGACGAATAAAATTTTTCTCTAACTCTTCATCATCTGATGGTAAATAAGCATCATGATCTTCAGTAAACATTTTTGCCATCATTTGTTTAGCCATTTTTGTGCTTTTATAAATGGAATTAGGTGGATGTAGATCTGAAGGTTCTCCATCTTCGGACTCTTCACTAAGTTCTAAACTTGCTTCTTCTTCATGAAGTAAAGTTGGCTCTTTATGTTTATTACCAAATCTTAATCTCTGAATGACATTGTCTGTTGCAGCTGTATCTTGTTGCGCAAGCCACTTCTGATGAAGTTGATTGCGCCTTTCACAATCAATTGGTGCTTCTTCAAAACCAGTTGCAATCATATCGGTTAGCTCTTCATTATCATCACTTTCATCATCTTCATTCTCTTGAAACCTCATCAAATCATGGTCACTATCATCTTCTTCTTCAGCTTCATCATCAAGAAAGGCTTTGGCAAGTGCAACGTCAGAATAGGAGTCCACATTAAAAGCCTTGTGAGGTTGGAGACTGACATTTTCATCACCTTCTAATGATTTTGAAGCAGGACCAACACTGTCAAGCAATTTCTGTTGGTTATCAGCACATGAAACTTGCTAAAAAAACTAATGTAAAGTATTAGAAATCTTAGAAGTTCTATAAAACAAGAGATGTCATCAACAGAACAAGACAAAAACAAGAAACAAGAAAACATAAAGAAACGAGAAATAGAAGTTGCAAAATTGTCTCAATCAAATAGTGAGGAAAAAACCTTCAACAGCAAGTTTTCTACATCAAGGGTTCATTGATACACCAAAGGGAATGGGAATGCAAGGTTTAATCTAAAATTCAATGTTTTCACTTAACATGTATGAAGCTTTAATCTGAAATTCAAGGCCTTAGTCTAGTGAATATTTGCATGTAACTTCCTTTAATAATATGATGTTTAAAGTTAAACCTAACAAGTGTTGATTGGGCATTCATCTTAACATCGTCTCTTCTTCAACATATATAGATATCACAGGCAAATGTAAACCAAATATATTTTAGGAAAACACAAAAAGAACAGCATTTACATAATCCCATTTGATACATTTTTAACTTGGTGCAAATTTGACAGGGAAAAATCAGAAACAGAACTTGTTGCTAGATGATGCAATCTGATACGATTGGAATTGTGTTTCTTCATTTCAATCATTTTCGAGATAACAGATTTAATTAACACATTAATTACAATATAACCAGTTTAAGAGGCAATGGCTGCAAAATTCATTGATTAACATGCAAAATGATGTGAATACCACGGGAACCTTAAGATCATTTCTTTAAAAGAAACATTTAAACATAACAATATACTAGTAGACAAAAAAATGATCAATTATCCACATCCGAAAAATAACCACGTAGAAAAGTGCTGCATGAACCTCACAATTCAAGTTATATTGTTGATTATTCAACATAGCTTTTTCATATCAATTTCTCTTGATTGACAATAAACAAAAAAGTCATTTCACTTACATATCCAAAGGTGCAAGCTCGGAGAATGAGGTTGGCAACACTGACAAGGTAGTTTTTATTGCTTCTTTTGTATTATAAATTATTTGGCGCTCTTTCTCAGCTTCATTAGAGTCATTAAACTCCTTCAAAAAAAAAAACAAGCCAGTAACTATAATACTCTTGTTAAATTGGAAAAATGTAGGATGGGTAACTAGATGCAATATTAATTAAACACTTCAAAAAGAAAGCAGACCTCATCGGCATCTAGAGTATTGTTTGCAACATCAGAGTTGAGATTAGAAATCTGCATATTCATTTAAGAAAAACAGGGTAATGTAACTTCTGATGTCAAGCAAGTAATTAGATTCTCATAGCTTAATCATAAAAAATTAAGGTACAACTTGTGACATATATAAGTTTCATTGCTCAAAGATGGCCAATAAATTTATAATTAGATAGGTAGAATTAGTTACAATTCTAATTAACACAATTAAAATGACTTAAAATATGAATAGTAATAGCGATATAGCTTCACACTGAGTTCAGTCACGGATGAAACCCTTGTGGTTGACCTTGAAGGCTTGAGCAGTCATGATCATTGATTTGTTTGCTATTGTAGTCTGTATGAACAAAAAATGTTTTGTCCTACAAGAACTTCTATTATTTTGTATGTTGCATTTATTCCATAGGCATGCAAGTATAATGCATAAGTGTAATACATTTGGTATTTATCATATCAACACCACCAATATGAATATTGTTGTCGCTATAAGATGGAACTCTTAAGTATAGCTTCAGGTACAATTCTCAAGTCAGGCATGAATGTGGCATATTCGTAACAATTTGATGATGTGATATTGAGATCATACAACAATTTCAGACTACCAAAAGAGAAAAAAGTGTATTTGATTACAACGACCATGTCTGTCATGAGTTGTGATTCCTCCACCTTCTACATTAAGATGTTCTTCAACATGTGGAACTTTATTCTACGAAATCCCAAACTCATATCAGCTTCCATTTAAGTTAACTGAAATAATGATGAATCCTTGAATCAACAATGATTTGTTAACAAAAGTGTGAGAACTACCTCTTCCAAACCTGCATAGTCATCTTTCTTACTCTCAAGCATTGTAGCTTCACCATCATGGTAGGTATCATCCTTGCAATTTGTGGTGTCATCAATAGATTGGGAATGATTGACAACAACAGATCTGTCAGCAACAGCATACTGAGCTAATAAGTTTACTTGTCACAGAGACATTTAGTGACAGCTTGTGAATTAATGCTTACTTTTTGAAGACCTCTTTTTTTCTGAGCCTGATCTTCTCTAAAACAGATGATATGGGCTTCTGGACAACCAGAGTGGGCTTGAAGGAAGCATCTCTGGTTTCTGCCATGGTGTTTCGTTTGTGGAAGCGGATAAGAAGACAATAGTTATAAAACGGGACAAAACTAGGAGACAAGACCAAAAGGAAAAGGAAAATAAAACTAATAACAATCAGTTATGTGATGCTAACCACGGAGCAACCGTTGTGATTCAGCATGAATTTGAAGCAAGTGAGCTTGTCGCTCCTGACAGTCACGATAAATGAAAATAAATCAACCACGCATCATATATTCTAAGTGTGCATTACATTAACTACCCTACCTTTTCGAGTTTTCTCTTCTCCCGCAATGATTCTTTGGGCTTCTCGCTGGATTTTCGCTTTTTACTCTTCTTCTTCGTATCCTCATCTTCTCCCTCCAAAATCAATTTTTTCTTCGCAGACTTCACATTCTCGATTCCATCATTTATCTCGTCCGCCGCACCGCAACCATTGTCCCCTCCCCAGAAAAACTCTTCTTTTTCTCTCCCAATATCTGTATGTTTCGCCTGCAATTGATCCAGATCCGGGAACAAAGGGTCGAACTCGAGTTCCGGGTCTATCTCCGTCCCGATTCCATCTGATTCGAGGACCGGCTTCTCGAAATCCAGCGTCGTAGTAGTTTCCAGAGTCTCCAAGGGAACTTCCGGCAACGAAGTTGGATCAGAATCGGCAGGGGGGCTGCGAGTGGCGAAAAGGGATACTCTCTTGAGGCGCCGGAGCTTGTGCTTGGGGAGGGGAGAAGAAGACTGATCCGGTAGGAGGACATCGCCCTCGAAGCCTTCTTCCATCGGCCAAAACCTCGGGGTTGGAACCGCAGCAGCGGAGAAGGGAGAGAAGGCGATCGACTAGGGCAAAGGTGGGACGTGGAGGGAAGAAACCAAACGGAGAGGGGGAAAGGAAATCAAGATTTATTTATAATTGCGGCCGGTTAGAATTCTAAATTCATGGGCCGTACCTTGCCGCCAAAACACATGCGCAAAGTCGTTTTTAAACCCACTATGAATTCTCACATTTAATATTGATAACTGTGAATAAGCATAAATTGACTTGTAAAGTATATTGAAGTGAACTCATAACACCAATAAAAATATTGCATACATATTTAATTTGTAACAAATTTATTATGCCATCTATTTCTAAAGACAAGTTTTATCAATTTATCCGACTCACAATCTACATTATCTTTAAATGTATTTATTTATTTATATTTTACAGCTGCATCCAGAAAGTTTTATATAGGTTTTTATAAGAGTTGGTTTTCAAAAAAATAAAATGGTATAATTTTTGTTAGTTAGCAGTAGGTTTTCTTGGAGTGACTCATCGATTTATCAGTCCAATATTTTTAAATTAATCATTCATTAAAAAAAATTATTCATTAATTCATCAAAATTAAAACTAGATAATTGGATAGTTAAGAAATTGAGGAGATGTTGTACCATTGTCCAGGTTAATAAAATAATATAATTGATTGGAGTTGTGATGCAAATTATGAGTCCGATAAATTGGTGACATGATAACTTAATATATTATTAACTACGTACAAGAACAGAAATATTACTTTGCCTTGTGTAGTGGTAAAGTATTCAAAAACAGTTCAAATTTTAATTAAAAAAAATATTTTGAAGGTGACTTTTGAGCTTTGAAATTGAATGTACATAAATTATATATTTTAAATTACTTTTGATTTATTTAATAGGCAAATTAGGAGGGACATCGTCCAGCTGATATAAAAAAAAAACAAAAAACAACCGCAACTAGCAAGTTATCCTTGGCCTTTAAGAAAAAAAAAATTATGCCGCTAGACATAGAACAAAAAAGAAATAGATGAAATTGTTCATTGTTAATAACTACTCAATAAAATTATAGTCAATGTTTTTCTAAATCAACATTTGCACTTTTTTATTAATTTAAAACAATTAATAATAAAGATTGAAAATGTGATATAATATCTAAAAAATAATTAAAATAGTTGTTTAATCTTGACTTGATTTTATTCTTACAAGCTTGGCTTAATTAAACTGGGTTGTTTAAATATTATTGAGTTTTTAATTATTTGATTATTCAAAATATTTTTATGTTTAAGATGGTTGATTTATAAACTTATATTATAAATTTGTTTGTTCCTTTTAAAGATTTTTTTTCCTTAATTTTATAAAAGTTTTCTTTATGAACTCACAAGTATATTCATTTAGTTTAATAATTTTTTAAAATTTATTCATTTAATTAATTTTATATATATATCGAAGAAACATAAATAAAATTTTACCATATCAAATACCAAACTTTCTCATAAATGTTTAATTCATTTAGCCCTAGTTAAAAATATTGAATATGGATAACTCTTGTACCCTTAATATTGATGCTCTTTATCTTTGGCTTTTCATTCAGTTTACCAATAGCATATTATATAACCATTAATAAACTCAAAATATCTCAATCATCAGGTTAGTATATATTAAAAAAGATTTATGTTTATGACCCTGTGTAAAATATTGAACAATTAATAATTAAATAATAAGATTATTTAAGGAAATAATCTTATTAGAATTTTTAAAAAAATTTCGAAGCTCGTATGACGTATGTTAAGGGGATGCATTTATAGGCTTAAGAAAAGCTTGTTTGGAATACCCTAATGTGGGAGTTGATTGAGTTAATAAAACCTAAGTTTCAATTAAAACCTAAGTTTTGTTTTTTTCTTTCTTTTATTTATTTTCGTTTCTCTAGCTTCTC
>JBBMJZ010000001.1:5728111-5740504 GCA_037833815.1 Zingiber zerumbet
TTTCATGTCAAATCTTGAGTTCAACATATCTTTAGTGGATTTGATTATCTTATCATTACTCCCAATGATAAGTATGTTATCTATATATAGGCGCAAAATAATGCAGTCATTTTATGTGGCTTTCATGTAGACACATTTATCACACTCATTGATCTTGAATTCACATTCCTTCGTAACATTATCAAATGTCTCATGTCACTGCTTTGATGCTAGTTTCAAGTCATATAATGACTTCACCAATCTATAAACCTTGATTTCCTGTCCTGACACAGAAAACCCTTCATGTTGCTCCATGTAGATTTTCTCTTTTAAATCTTCATTTAGAAAAACTATTTTTACATTCATCTAATGTATTTTATAATTCCATAAAGCGACTATATTTAACAATACTCTAATAGAAGTTATTCTCGACACCGAAGAATATGTATCAAAGTAATCAAGGCATTCTCGTTGTCGGTATCCTTTGATTACTAATTTGGCCTTATACTTATCAATTGTGTCATATGACTTCATTTTCTTCTTGAAGATCCACTTGCAACTTAATGGTTTATTTCCTGGAGAAAGATCCACAAGTTTCCAAGTGTAAATTTACAAGATAGATTCTATTTCAGATGCAATTACCTCTCTCCAGTGAAGTCCGTCAGAAGAGCTTACGGCTTCAGAGTAACTTTGGGGCTCACTTTCCAACATGAAAGTGTTAAAATCTGATTCGTAAGATTTTTCCACCCGAGCTCTTTTACTCCGTCTAAGCTCAATCTTAGCTGGTTCATCATCATCTTTTTTGCCTTGTGTTTCATATGCTCGTTTTGAGGAGCTAACATCCTCTCGGGCCTTATATTAAAACACATGCTCGAAGAACGAAACATTTCTTGATTTTTTTATCGAGTTATTGTGTATATCTGGTATTTGTGACTCATACACAAAAAACTAATATGCATTGCTATTATGTACATATCCAATAAATATGCAATTAACAGTTTTTTGTCCTATCTTAATCCTTTTCGGATCAGGCACCAACACTTTGATAAGACACTCTCACATTCATAAATTTTTATAGGACAGTTGTCTTACATTCAACAACTCATAAGGACTCTTATCTATCATCTTCTGGGACACCTTATATAAAAGGTAATTAACTGTTAACACAACTTTGCCCCACATAAACTCTAGCAGTCCAGAGCTCAATAGAAGAGCATTCATCATCTCCTTTAGAGTTCAATCCTTCCACTCAATAACTCAATTTTGCTGAGAAATATAAGGAGATGTTATTTTTGTGTTTGATCCCATGTTCAACATAAAACTTAGTGAGCGGTGATATATATTCACCACCTCGGTCACTTTGAACCACCTAAATCTTCTTATTAAGTTGGTTTTCAACCCATTCTTATATAGAGCAAATTTCTCTATAGCTTCATCCTTACTTTTGAGAAGATACACATAATAATATTTTATGTTATCATCTACAAAAGTGATAAAGTATTTATTCCCACCACGTGTTGGTGTACCTTTAAGGTCACACACGTCGATGTGAATTAGCCCAAGTGGTTCGTTGCTTCTCTCAACATATTGAAAAAATGTCCTTGTCATTTTTGCTTCAACATAAATCTCACACTTGTATTTTGGGTCAAGGTGGAATGTAGGTATACTTCGCATATTTATTAATCTACGTAACATATTATAGTTAACATGTCCTAGTATACTATGCCACAAACATGAAGACTCAAGCATATAAGTGGAAGGGCTTTCATCTTTATTTATCTTAGGCCTGATAGTCATTACATTGAACTTAAACAATCCATCAGATACATAGCCCCTTCCAATAAACATTCTATTCTTTAATAATACAACTCTGTCTAACTCAAAAATAATAAGAAAACCATGTTTGCTTAACAGTGATCTGGAAACTAGATTCTTCCGAATCTCTGGAACATATAACACATTGTTCAGAGTAAGGTCCTTGCCAGAAGTCGCCTTCAGCACGACTTTTTCTTGACCTATGATGTCCGAGGTTGTTGAGTTCCCCATAAACAACTTGTCTCCATTGACTTCTTCAAAGTTGTGGAGTAGCTCCTTATTGCAGTGTACATGTCTGGTGGCTCCAGTATCAATCCACCATTACCGCGGGTTTAAACCAATGTGTTCAGTTCGGAGACTACTGCGTAGAGGTCGTCTATTTCTGGTCCCTCGTTCAGGTTGACCTCCTACTTCTTCTTCGGCTTTCTACATTCTTAAGATTTATGACCATCTCGACCGCAGTTGAAGCACTTCCTAGAGAATTTTTAATACCTCCTCTGTGTCCCATCTTGGAAGTCTTTGGGTTCTTCCGCTTTGAGTTTTGACCGTGCTCGACCACATTAACTTTCACTGTAGTATGAGAGAATAGCTTTCTCTCTGAACTCTTGTTGTCTTCTTCGATGCGAAGTCTAACAATGAGTTCTTCCATATTCATCTTCTTCTGCTTGTGCTTCAAGTACTTCTTGAAGTCCTTCTGGCCTGGAGGCAACTTCTTAATAATAGTAGCCACCTGGAAGGTTTCACTCAGAACCATCCCTTCTAAGTGGATCTCGTGCAATATCACATGAAGCTCCTAGACTTGGCTAATCACCGTCTCAGAGTCAACCATCTTATAGTTCAGGAATCGACTCACGATGAACTTCTTGGCCCCTACATCCTCCATCTTGTACTTCTTGTCTAGGGACTCTCACAGCTCCTTAGCCATTCTTTTTATATTATACGCAGCGTACAGCGAGTGGATAAGGCAGTTGAGGATGTAGTTTCGGCAAAGGAACTTAGAATGAGTTCATACCTCCACCATACTGATGGTCTGCGCATCAGCATCCTCAGCATGCTTGGGAGGGTCCTCGGTCAAGAATTAAGCATGGTCAAGTAGAAGAGCATTTCTACTGCCACCTCTTAAAGTTTACTCTAGTGAACTTCTTTAGCTTTTCCCCATAGATTGGCATAGTTCCAATCGGGGTAGAGGGAGCCTTAAGGTATTGAGTTTGTTGCACCTTAACACTTTATTCTATGGTCATCTCAACATAACTTAAATTTGTTTTAAGATTGTTGGAAAATCTATTGCCAGAGATATTAGGGAAATTACATAATTGAAATTACACAAAATCAATTCTAACATATCTATTGAGATGACCTGAGTGGATAATTTCTAGCTTCCAGTAGGACTGGTTCTGACAAACTTCCGGTTGTCCGAGTTACAGAGTTGATGCGGTGCATAGTAGAATCAGGAGTTGATCGCCGAATCAGGAAGAAAATTCAGTGACTAAGATAACGAGGCCTATGTTCAATGTGATTTCCTTAAAACAGATTCGTCCCACCTCCGACTGTGCTTCGAGGTTCTCTTGGGTCGTCTGTTTCCTAGGATACAATGACAAAACCACACACGCAACTAAGCACTGGTTGTTCGTGGTGAATTGAGAACACATCCGAGTGCTATAACGAGTAGTTCAGCCGAACGGATGCATGACTGAGAGAAAAGAATCGGGGAATGAAGGTGGAGAAACTCTTTTACTTTTGCTTTTGCTTTCGCTCTCTCTTGCTTTATATTCTTTGCTCAAGATCCAACATCTTTATATAGGAGCTCTCACCTTACCTACACTGAATGACTAAATTATGGTCATTTTATGCTGGGTTCAATGTCGTCATTAATGAGTTTAATGTCTTCATTAATGTCGAGACATTATGAAATCATTATTAATAAATTTAATGACGCTATTAATGTTGAGACGTAATGTCGAGACGTTACAAAATTACCATTAATTGAATATTCATGCTCCCGTTGCACTCTTAAGCATGTAGTAAAAAGATATTCAGGTGGCAAAATATTGGTTTATTCACTTGGGCAAATCTTATCTCGACTGGTTCAACATTCAACGTGCGCAAGTCGTACTCGCACACGAGTCAACCTTAGTTTAGTATAATTTGGTCCTAAATTTGCACCCACCCATATGCACTCACGCATGAAAAAGACTCTTCCCATGCATATATTTATAACATATATACCATAATTTAAACTAACAATAAAATTAAAAGATTTCTAATATAGAACTAACAATCCAAGCACAATTAAATCTTTCATCGTCAACTTTCTAGTCCATTCACATTTCAAACAATAGTATTCATATATTAACACCACTATCATTATATTGCTCTTGAGCGAAGGTATGACCTTATCTTAGTTTTTTTGTATTATTAACTACTAAAGTCAATGGAGTTACTATAATATACAACAGTCAAAAAGCACGTTGCCGCGGCACAAATTTGAAGGCAATTGGGCCAGCGAGAAGAGCACCGCTGAGGCAAGCGAACGGTCGAAATCCATCCGCACAGATCACGCATCCCACCTGACCCGACCCCTTTTTCTCCTCGTTAGAAACCCACCTACCCCCGCCTTCCTCCCAGCTTTCCAAGTTCCGATATCTGCTTCTGGAAGGGAGGCGAGAAATTAGCGACGAGGTGCAAGCTCCGCCAAGTCGTTAGGGTTTTAGGTTATGGGAGTTGGGCGATGTCAGTCGAGAAACCGCCGGTTGAGATCTGCAAGGGCGTCAATGGCCTCGACAAGGTCGTGCTCAGGGAGGTCCGCGGAAGCTCCGCCGAGGTTCGTTCCACATGTCTTCCTCTCCTTCTCGCGATCTGGATCCGTTTGTTTCGCCGTTTTGTTTTCTTCTTCTTTTTATGACGCTCTTGTTAACTTTGCCTCGTGATCGTCGTATTCGTGGGCATGCTGGATCTGATTAAATAATATGAGATTTGATGCTCTGTACATCTATCGACATTCGTATTTCACCGGTTATGTTGATCTACGACAGTTTTGAATTTTTCGGCGGGTTAATTATCTGCTGCTTACTCCTGGTAATTATGATGGAAATTGATCTGGATAACAAGACAGCTTGTGTCAAAGGTAAATTTAATGCAATGCTTATGTTCTACGTGTACATTTGAAGACTGACACCGGACTGAAGGAAGATAGGCTAATGATGAGGGGTCGAATAAATTCTTCTTGGTCTTTTAGTTCTATTGCTACGATGTTTAGCAAAACTTTGTAGAATGTTGTACCTAATCATTTCATGATTCATGGCCTATAGTGCAACAACATCGAAGAAAATTTTAGTTTTGATTGATTGACTTCTTTTTTTTTCCCCCAAGAGCTTAACCTGTTTGAAAATGGGCTAATTTGTATACTTATTTGTAGGTAAATGAAAAATTAAGCTTGACACAATTGCAAAATGGTGCAATTCAGCCTATAAGCTTTGCACAAAATTAGGTCGGCTACTAGTAATTCCATAAAGCATAAGATATTTAATCATATGATGAAGAGCGTGTTTATAAAATATTTATTTTAACAACCTTTGATGGTGAAGAAAGTTTAGGCTTGAACTTGAAGCAAAGACTTAACTGTAAGATAGATCAAAAGTTTCATATGCTTGTAATAGGTGGTTAACAATAAGGAAAGGGAGGCTAATTATTATAAGAGTTGAGATTCAATTCATGACTTGCTTGGCAGTAGGGAAAGAACTGATTGGGCATCCTTAGTTCTAACATGCTTTGGCTACTAGGAATTCTCATAATTAATGTTCAAGGTTTGACAAGCCTATATTACCGAATGGCACCGTCTTACTAGGATTAGGTTTTCACGTGTCTTTATTGTAAACTGAAATTCAAGCGAGGACAACCTAAGTAGTTTTGTCAACTATAAGTTCCAAAAAGGATATAGCAAAGGGAAATAACTTTCTATAATTGCGACTTTTTAAATCATGGTTTCTGTTCTTTAACTGTGATAAGTATTTGATTTTGATGTCAATCACTTCCAAAAGAGCATAGACAGCCAGTTTGAGCATTCAAATTGTTGTTATAGTTAGATATAAAAAATAGGTGAAGATAATGTGTTTATTATCAAACTAATTGTAAAAAGTAAAAAATGTGCTTTTAGAGAATCATATGCAACTCTTCTTTTTAGAAGTTCTTAAAAACCCTAACCTCTATTTTTATAGAACTTCGAAAGGCATTGACAATGCGGTTAGTTATTATTTTTTTCTTTTTTTTTTATATTGACGATTTTTCCTTTCTTTGCTATCTATTATTGGGCATAAGAATCTTTAATAGATTGGCTAAGAGACTTTGCGACACTTTTGCATGTATAAAAGAAGAGGTATACTAATTATTCAATTTTTTTTTTATGAATATAACTCTTGCATTGCAATTTGTAAATTTTGTATAGCTTTTAGTTATTTAATAAAATCTTCCAAAATTAAGGAAAAAAATAATGTTTAGTCATCTGACAAGAAAATTAATCATACCATAAAAATTTTGGAATACCTGATATATTTTTATAATTTTCAAACTTTAAAGCTGAAATCCATTTTTATTTCTCAAATCCTTCTTTCAATGGAACACATTTTTTTTAAAAAGATTCTTCTCCCAGGCAGTGCCTAAGAGTTTTAAATGTCATTCCCATTCGGTTGGCATGGGCAACTCATATTGTTTTGTTTGCCAATTGAAACAGAAATGAGAACCACACCGATGATACATACTTCAAACCACTTCCTTTGCTACCTGTTGATGTGGCTCTGCTTCTTCGTTATAGGATGACTAAATAAGTGAAGATTTGGATTTTGGACCAAAGTCCAATCTAAACCATTGTTCTCCCCCTCCTTGATTCCACTCTTTTCGTCCACATTGGTGTCATTAGCACCACTTGTTGACTTGCCAACACTATGTTGATATAGTTTCATTTTGGCTGGAGACTGAAACTTTGGTTCAGAATGGAACTTTAAACATTGATTCCATCTTTCTTGAACTAATTCTTTAGTTTCAAAATTTTCTTGCCATATTAAGTTTAGATGGTTCGTTTTCCTATAGTTTGGTGGTTAGGAATTGTGAGATTTTCTCTTGCTTGAACTTGTAGGAAATACTTGTCAAATTTAAAATAATTGAATTAGATTTTAGGATTGTGGAGTGAATATGAAACCACAAACTATTGGATCTTTCTGTTGAGGATAAAATGTAGACAAAGGGCAAAAAGAGAACATCTGACCCATGATTATATGTTGGCTTCACCATATACTTATAAGTAACTGTCTCCTAAAATTTTG
Organism: Zingiber zerumbet; assembly: GCA_037833815.1. Lineage (NCBI taxonomy): Eukaryota > Viridiplantae > Streptophyta > Magnoliopsida > Zingiberales > Zingiberaceae > Zingiber > Zingiber zerumbet. The sequence goes on from JBBMJZ010000001.1 coordinate 5,735,221, forward strand.
TCAATATCCCGCTGCTATGCAATATCCTATTGTAGGCCATGGCCAAAGTATACAAGCTGTATTTTAAAAGAGCTTGTGAATATTCCTCATGCAGTAAGGGTAATCAAATATGGAATGTTATTGTACCTTCCATCACTAACTTTTTGTTGACTAATTATGCCAATGTTTGGCTACCTGGATGGTCCATGTCTCTATTAAAGGAGCAGCAAAGCACTACTTTTTTTTTTTTTTTTAACATTAGCTATGATATCAGTTTAAGGTGAGTATCTATTTCTTATTCATTTGCAGGTGTATTTGTACGGAGGTCATGTGACATCTTGGAGAAATGACCATGGTGAGGAGTTGCTTTTTCTCAGCACTAAGGTATCAAAAGTGTCCAATAGTTGAGATTTAATTGTGGAATTGGTCAGTTTATGTTGCAGATCAACTTAATTCAATCTTATCTATGACCTTCTGGTTGAGATTCAGTATTGTTATATAAGGATATTATATGAACTATTTGTTTTGGAAGTAGTCGTCAACTTGTAGACAAGGGATAGGTTCAACAACCTGTTCTGGAAACTTGAGTTGCTTGCATATCACATCTACACTTTGAGAACTGGTGCCCGTTATTAGTATTATTATTATTTCTAATCCATCTGAAATCTAATCAGTCACTACATGATAGTTTTTTGTTGCTTGAGGAATTAAGAACATAAAACTAAAAAAAAATAAGAGTGCATTCTGAGACCTTAGAGCAAATGATGATGGCAGGAATAGAGTATATAAGGTTGGATCTGTCAAACTCGTTTGGCTTCACTATTCCCAAAAACTCGAGCTATTATGAAATTAACCAACTTATATATTTATATCGTTAACTTGATTCACTCCAATTTCCTAGTACATGAATTGATTAGATATTTTTTGTCGCAAGCAGATTCAAGCTAAGGACCCCTCCCCTCAACCATGTAATGTTGATTAGCTAATCATTATTCCCAAAGGCTCAAGCTATTAGGAAATGTACCAATGTATATATTGCTATTGTTAGTTTTTGATACATCAAGTTCAAACCTCTTTCTGTAATAAACATGCCTTGCATAAATGCATTTATTATCATGTAAGTTGGATCTATAGTAGGTTGACAATTCACTATCTTGTATAAACTCCCAAAACCAAAATTCAACCTAATTTAGTTGAATGAACCATTCCAATATTCATTATGCTGAAATTGCAAGAAAGTGATACTAGACTTTAAAATCACTTTGTCAACCTGGATTTTAACATGCTTTTGAAGTAAAAGACATTTGAAGTCAACTTAGGATCCACACAATGTTAGCTTCATTTTGGAAGCATTTATTTAAAGATTTATGTTTTTGTTACTTTGGATGATAGGACACAACTCCGCCCATGATGACCGGTCATGGTCGGTCCCAAGCCCGGATAAAGGAGGAGGGTTGCGTTAGGTTGCCAGCCGATGTGAAACTATGATAAACATGCATATCAAAGAAGAGGAAGGTCAAAAAAAGACTTGGTTAGCAACAATTAAACAAGATAAAATTTATTTAAATATAGATGATATAATAGGAGATAGAGCTCAATGGCGTAAAAGGATTCATACAGCCGACCCACCTAGTGGGAAAAAGCTTGGTTGTTGTTGTTGTTGGATGATAGGACACTGAGAACAAGAAATAAAAAAGAAACATATACATTGGATTTCACGATAGCATAAGAATTTATAATAACTAATATGTGTTTCAAGAAGACAAAAGAACACTTGGTTATGCTCAAAAGTGGGAACAATAAGTTGCAAATTAACTTTTTTATGATTATGAAGAGAGAAAAATTTGTGAAGATTGAAGGTTATCTCCAGAGAAAATTTAACTCCAACATAGGATAGTGGTGTTAGACACACCCCTTAAACATAGTATCAGTAGAAGAAAAATGTTCATAATTTTTAGGATCAAGAGGTGGAAGTTAAAGAAGTGAAGCAAAGCATCTTTAAGGAGAGGGTAGACGATTAGAATATGACATGTGATAAGATAATATCAAATTCGAAATCAGCTAAGAGCGTACTCAGCAAGTCAAGAGGATGAACATTGTCAAATAAAAAATCTTGGTAGTGGAATAAGAGAGTACATGAGAAATTCATGGGGAAATGAATAGCCTATGAATTACACTTGTAAGAATGAAGAGAATTTAAAACAATATCAGTAGCCAAGAAAGAGAAGTAGTGAAGCCAAGAATGAAGTTTTCGAACATGTATATCAACAACTTGATACAAAAGAAGAAGAAAGAGATATTTAATATAGCTAAAGCAAGAGAGAGAAAAGCAAAGGAGCTTACCTAAATAAAATGTATTAAAGATTAATTCAGTAAGGTACTAATAGAAGATGAAGAAATGGAGTGATAAAAGAGAGATTTTTGTCAACTTTTTAATAAAAGTGTAGGTGACCTATCTAACTTAGAAAATTTAGAGGAGTATAAAAATTTAAATTTTTATTAGAGTATTTAAATTTTAGGCGTAAATGGATGCAAAATGAAAAAACTATTGAAATGGATGATATTCCAATAGAGGTATGGGAAAAAAATGATAAACTAGGTAACACCGAACTTGGGGCGACTAGCTCGGTCCCACGGAAGTTTTCCATTGGTTGCGGCGGACGGCCCAGAAGCCCAACATCTCGTGGTTGCGCGTCCTATTTTGAGGAAAAATCCCTGCAAATGCACTATAGTTGGGGATCGAACCGCGGATGTCTGGGTAACAATTTGACACTCTTCTGCTGCACTGTAGTCCCGGGGGCTCTAATAGATGTATGGAAGTGCCTTGAGAAGTAGTGTAACTTATGAAATTTAATCTAATATTGAAAATGAAGAAAAATCTTATTAATGGAGGCTAACTACTTTAATCCCCTATATAAAAATAAAGAAAACATATAAAATTGTGCGAATTATAGGGGCATTAAGCTAATGAACTCATGAAACTTTAGGAATGATTATAGAAAAAAAAATTAAGGAATGCGACTAATGTAATTGAAAATCATGATATTCATTTAGAAAAGAAATGTGTTAGTATAACGTGTATTTAGGGATGTAAACGAGTTGAGCCGAGTCGAGCTTTAGGGTGTTCAAGCTTGTTTGATAAGGTAACCGAGTCGAGCTGAGCTTAAAATGAACCATTCTTTTGAAATGATTGTTCAAGCTTGACTTGATTTATTTTTCATGAGCTTGAGCTTGTTTGAAGCTTGACTTGAGTTTGGTTTGTTTAGATATTATCGAGCTCTTAATTTAAGCTTGGCTTGAGCTTAGTTCGAGCTTGGTTCGTTCAGATGTTATCGAGCTCTCAATTTAAACTTGTTTGATTGTTTGAAACTTTTAGTTGTTTGATTGGTTATTGAGCTTGATAATTTAAACTTATTTGTTTATTTTATTTTATTAGTTATTTAACATATTGAAAAGAATCTTATTAATGAATATGGTTCGTGAACATTGTTCATGAATGTTGTTCATGAACATTGTTTACAAATGTTGTTCACGAACATTGTTCACGAATGTTAACGAGCTGAACACATAAGTATTTAAGTTTGTTTGTTTAGTTTAACGAGTTATTCAAGATTATTTGTTTAATTAATCTTGTGTATATTGAATGAACATAAATAAGCTCTTACTAAGTCGAACACCAAACTTGTTCATGAAAGCTTGGTTCATTTACAACCCTAGCATTTTATGCCATGGATGATAAAGAATATTCTATATGCAATCTCTAAAAGCATCGACCTTGCCGAATTAAGAGATTACTGGTCTATTTTGGGAAAGGTGTCAGAGCATCTTTATTGGTCTGTTCTTTTTTGGAAACACATTGAGATTCGTGCATAAACTAATAGTAATACTATAAAAGGGGGTCTCCATCTATAGGCATAGGTATACGATGCTACATAATTTTATGCACTCATAACCACTATTCGTTCTATTGCTCACTCTACTATTCATTGCATTTGACTGGATCACTAACTCAAGCATCAGAGTGCCTGCGCTAGGACCCCCTCCCTAGCCCCGTTGCAGATGTTCCTTTTGATATGCAAGATTGCTTGGAGTCATTTTGTCTAGCTAGGAGTCTTCGCTTGGTCAACATCAGAGTCATCTGCCTAGTGCACCATCTCCCCTGCTTTCAGCAGGATCAAATTTGGTGCCGTCTGTAGAAACTTTGCCTAAATCTGAAATGCGAAGATGGATAAGACTGGATGATTCACTATAGTTACATTGCCTCAAGAGAATTTGGAGTTGCTAATAGCAGCTCGAGCACAGAAGTTAGTACAACAACAACAACAACAACAACAAGCAGCAGTCGACGGTCCTTTGCGGTATGACTTAGATGAATCAATAACGAACCCTCACACTGAATGAGGAACCCGAGTAGAAGGTCCAACTGAGTTCCAGTCAGTCCATCTTCCACTAACGGCTGGCTTCGTGCAAGCACCCGCACTATCAATATATCTGCCACCTGTGCCACCATCCCTAGTTGCCTATCATCGGGCATGATTTCGCACTCCTTTTGAGAAAATGGGTTGAGCTAAAAGGCCTTAAACATAATCTTCTGGAGACAATCTCATTCGGGATCCACAAAAGGGAAAGGCTCAGGTCCCTAGCAGCTCTCTTGAATGGATTAGTATACCGTTCTCCTAAGAAATACTGGAGGATAAATTGCTGAGTCACTTTTGACCCTTAACAATAGGGGAATATTGAGGGGCAACATACAAAGAGGACCACCTCCTCAAGTTTGAAAATACAGCCATCCTTCACCAGTATACAGATGACATAAAGTACCGAGTGTTTCTTACAACTCTCTTTGGCTCAACATATAGATGGTTTAACCAGCTCCCAACTAAGTTCATTGTCGCTTTAAGGATTTTTTCAAGTAATTCCTTCATCACTTTGTCAGCAATCGTCGGTATCACAAAATCACGTTGAGCTTATTCTCTCTCAAACAAGGGCCCAAGGAGACGCTGAGAGCTTATATAAAAAAGTTCAACTAGGTGACCATGAATATTCCTTTGGCCACCCCGGAAATTTTAGTGAGTGTCTTCTCTTTAGGGCTCACATATGGCCATTTTTTCGCTCCCTGATCAAGAAGTCCCTAGAGACTTTGATCACCTACTTGGTGTTGGTGCGGGAAACATTCGACGATTGAACCTGGTTTTGATTATGTCAAAGGGTTCAAAGTTAAGGTGTTGTGTTATCTAATGAATTTGCTCACGTGTTTCAGGAAAGTCCTAACTGCGGTTAGGCAGGTGAAAAGTCCTAGGGGGGT
>JBBMJZ010000001.1:5796751-5809807 GCA_037833815.1 Zingiber zerumbet
TCACCCTTGACCAACTCGAGTCAGGTCAACCAGGTCAATCTTGACCTAGGTTGCACCAACACTAGTGAGTGAAGCTAGGCAGTGAGAAAACTCTGATGAATGAAGCCAGGTAGAAAAATTCTAGTGAGTGAAGGTAGGTGGAAAAAAGTCTTGTTGAGTGAAGTCAAACATTGGAAAATCCAAGTAGGTTAAAGGTTGACCGAACACCTGGTGTTTGAAAGTCCAAGTGGGTCATGGAGGACCAGACACTTGGCATGAGAAGAAAAGTCTAGGTGGTGATTGATCGAACACCTGGTGTTTGAAAGTCCAAGTGGGTCATAAAATATCAGATACTTGGCACGAGGAGAAAAGTCAAAGTGGGTTAAAAAATTAACTAAAAACTTAGTGGAGAAGTCCCAATAGGTCATGGTTGACTTAATATTGGACAAGGGAACTCTAGACTTAGATTAAGCAAGTTAGGGTTGAGTAATCGATTGACCCTAAGTTAATCAATTAGGTAATTGATTAGGAAGTTCTTGTGGGAATACAGAAAGGGTCTGAATCGATGGCTCAATCAATTGGGCTAAGCCTAATCAAGTGGATCAATCGATTAGGATCAAGAGATTTGCAAAGAGGAATTCACAAAAACAAGGCTGAATTGATTGGCCCAATCGATTCAGCCACTGCTAATCAATTGGGTTAATAAGTTAGGCAGTGTTTTGTCATGAGAAGAGGGAATTGATTGAGGCAATCGATTAAGAAGGCTTAATCGATTGGGATAATTAATTAAGTCCTTTTTACAAGTGAACAGAGAGTTACAAAATTGATTAGACTATCAATTAAGGCTCTCTGAATCGATTAGGATGACTCACCAGTCGATTAGGATTCAAAAAAAAAAGTCATTCTGTAGATATTGGATAATCAGATGATGTGACAGTCGATTAGGAAAAAAGCTGAATCGATTTGGAGGAATAGAAAAGGGTTTTCGTGGGCATTTCAAACAAGAACTCTTGCTCACAACAACTCAACCACACATGACAAGTTCTTGGAGACTTAGAGTAAAGTGCTGGTGCATTTCCAAGTTGATCAAAAGATGATTTTAGGCAAGAAGAGAGCAAGCTAGGGTTTCATTATTGTAATCTTGTAAGATTTCATTTGTATTAGCTTCTCATCCTCTTCTTCTTGTATTTTTTCATGTGTGAGATTGTATAAGGCTTCTACACCTCTGGATTATTTTCGAGAAGGAGATCTTTCATAGTGTATGTGTGAGAGAGAGCCAGATCCTTGGATTAGTCACCACAAGGAGGTGGATACCAAGTAAATCCTTATGATAGCATTGGAGAGTCCTTTACTTTAAGAATTCCGCTACAAGATCATCTTCATTGAAGCGAGTGAGCTATTCACGCCCCCCTCTAGCTCCCCGTGTCCCAACATCCAAAATCGATTGAGGGACCTATAAAACTCGGAATAACACAAAACCAGTACCTATGCATTCATATATTTCTTTTGATTATATAAATGCCCTCAAACATCAATTTGAACCAATATATTGAGATTAGTGATTTTTTAACATCAAAATGACTATAAATGTTTCTGAAATCGGTTCATAGACCTAGAGAGCTTGAAAAAAATATGAAACAAGTTCCTATATGTTTGTTTAGTTCTCTTGATTATATCCATACCTTCAAACATTAATTTGACATAATATATTTTTTTCCATAGATAAGACAATTAGATGGACTTTAATCAACTAATGACTTAGTAAAAATACTAAAAAGAGTTATTGATTGAACATGTTATAGTCATTTTGATGTTAACAAAATTATTTTTATCAATATAGGGTCAAATTGATATTTAAATATATTTATATAATTAGGAGAACTAGACAAACATATATGATCTGGTTTGATGTTATTCTGAGATCTCTAGGTTCTTCAACTAATTTCAGACATATTTATTTATTTATTTTTTTTATTTTTTTTAGTTCTACAACGAATCCATGTATTCATCACATAATCAGTGATGAATCTATTGATTCATCATAGAATTGGCTATGAATCCTATGATTCATCACAAATTGGTGACATATCCTAGGATTCATTGTAAACTGAATAAAAAATTAAATAAAATTTAAATGTGTCTGAAATATACATATGGACTTAGAGAGCTTGAAATGATATTAAACCAGTTTCTATCTGTTCATATAAATCCCTTAATTATAAAAATACTCTAAAACATCAATTTGACTAAATATATTGAGATTAGTAATTTTTTATCATGAATGTGTCCAAAAAATCTAATTCGTTTTCAAAAAATTATTGATCTCAATATATTGGGTCAAATTGATGTTTAAGGATATCTATATAATCAAAAGATTTATATGAATACATATGACTGAGTTTCATGTCATTTCAAAGTCTCTAGGTCCCTCAACTGATTTTGAAGATATTTATATTTATATTTTATTTTTTCAATTCTGTGATAAATCCATATATTTGTCGCAGAATTGCCGATAAATCCTTGGATTCTTCGCATAATTGGTGATGAATCAATGGATTCATCGCCAATTCTATGATAAATTCGGCAGCGAATTATTTTTGTCACCAAAACCCTAAAAATTCAACATTTAGCCGATTCCCCCATTTCCCTGTCCCTTTTTTCACCTCGGCGGCGGCGACTCCTCTCCTACGACGACAATCTCTAGTTGGTAAGCTCCCTCTCTCTCCCTTACCCTTTTCTCTCCTCTTCGACTGGCAGCAGACCTTGGCTAGCTGTGGTAGGATGTGGCTAGCTGCCACTTGGTGCGACTGGCCTTCGCTAGCTGTGGCTGGCCGCGAATGGTCATGACTGGCCTCGGGCTGCCAATTTTGGCTTTGCGTAGCCGTGAATGGTTGCAGCTAGCCTTGGCTGGCTGTGACCGACCTCAACTTAGCCTAGTAGGCCTTCTCTGTCCACAACTGTTTGTATTTTTTATTGTAATATCTTATTGTAATATTGTTTATGCAGGGTCTATATTTGATGTGTTTAGAAAGACACTCGTGTTTGTTGGCCTTTGTTAGGTATACCTACACCCATTACTTTAATAATGACATTAGTGTACTATATCATGTTATTAATTTTATTTATTATATTTTCTCTCCATTTGTATGTGAACTAAGTACATATTGACCATTATTGTACTATCTAGTTTTTATGTGTAGTAGTTTTTGCTGATGTTGTAATAAATTAGAAATAGGCAAAATACAGAATGAAAGAAGTTGGATGTATTTGATGAGGACCGTTGGGCCTACTAGAATGGGGTTTGGATAGCCTTGCAAAAATAAAAATAGACCCTTCTTGGACTTTAAAGTAACATTTGCATAAATAATAAAAAGTAATAAACTAAAAGGAAGAGCCACAGGAGTTTACTTGGTCACAACCGGGGAGATTGTTAATCCAAGGAAGTTGAAGCGCAATAGATATCTCCTTCAGGCGGAGAAACCTCTTACATTATTTAAGCACAGAAAAATAAGAAGCTAAACTAACAATGAAAGCGTACAAGTGTTGTATTCAGAATTGCTTGTCTGTCGTTTAACTTCTGGACCAAGGCTATATTTATAGCCTTGGTCGGGGCACCTGGAAGGGTTCTAAACATCTGGAGTGGGATAAAAAGTTATCCCTAACTCAACAGTCAAACTCCATGTCATTATGGATACAAACAGGGTTTCTGGCGCCCCGGACACTTGGGGCACCCCAGTCTGGGTGCCCTGGACTGGCCCGGGCGCCCTGAGTGCCAAAGTCAATGTGGTTGACTTTTTCTGCTCGGGTCTTCTGCTCCGGTTCAACTCGCCTCGGTCCAGGTCTTCCGCTCTAGCTTCGCTCGTTTGGGTGATCTCGGCCATCCGAAATAGGGCTCACCCGAACCCAACTTCCGGCCTTCTCGAGCAGGCTTCCACTCCGGCTTCTCGTCCCTCAGAATTGTCGCATGCTTCCTTCTCATCCACTAGCATACTCATCCGCAGCCCACCAAGCCCGTCGGCTCTCTCCTATGCCGACCTTCCCGCTAGCTGCGTCTCTTGCTCCTCGAGCAATCTTCCGCTCTGGCTTCTCGTCCCTCGGAAACACCGCACACTTCCTTCCTGTCCACCGGTGTACTCTTCCGTAGCGCCTCCTCCCTCAGACGCACTGAGCCTGTCGGCTCTCTCCCGTGCCATCCTTCTCGCTAGCTACGTCTTCCGCTCGACTTCCTATGCTCCTAAGTTCCTGCACACTTAGACACAGGGTCAAAATACCACAGGACCTATCTTAACTTGTTTGATTATATCAAAACAACCTTGGGGTTCCAACAATCTCCTCCTTTTTGATATGAGCACCCCAAGTTAAGCTAGGGTAACCAACATAAATTAAAAGTAATAAAATTTTACATGAAAGTGCAAAAAAAGAAAATTTTAAAGCTACCTCCCCCTAGACTTAATATTACCTTCTCCCCCTTTAATCATGTAAAAATTAGGGTATAACAACCAGTCTAAGGGTAAATTTTCAAAACAAATAAGAGAGTTTAAATTCTGAATTTATCAATGTCTTAAAAAATTGTGACTCTTAAGCACAAGTCTAAGAGAATAATAAATAAAAAAATGAGAGTGAAAGTTTTAAATCAATTTTTGAAATCTTTGAAATATTTTATGAAGAAATTGTGAAAAGAATAATACTAGCATAATCTTGAAATCGACGGATTCCTTTCTACCAGATTAACAAGAAGATTTTAAGTTATTTCCAATTCTCTAATTTTTACATTGTGATATTTAAATTTTTATTTTAGTCTATCATAATTTCTCAAATTTGAAACAGAAAATTTTGAACATGCAGAAAATTGTATTTGTTCCTTTAATATGCCATTTTCTCTTGTTAGTTTGTCAAGATTCTTTAACCGACAAGCTATTGCTAGAGTTTCTTTTAACTCACTATTCTTTATTTTATTTTTAATTTTTAATTTACAAAAATATTTCAACAATATAATTTCTAATTCGTAAAAATCTTTCGATAATATTTTGATCGAATTAAGCAATTGGTCAGGAGGTGGAGATCTTACCTGACTTACCTTGTTGCATGTTGATTTTTCCCCTGTTGAGTTGCCTTCTTCTGAAGACTCTCCCCCTTCATCGATGCACGTATGCGTTGACCTTTCTATGTCCTTAGGATGGAATTCGATTGTTAGGGTTGTCTCGATAATTTCCTCGATCTCGGACTCTTCTGACGGCGATTCGGTGTCCATCGAGGAGTTGGACTCGACTTCAAATGATTCTTCGTAGAGCTTCAAGAACTTTTCCCAAAGTTCTTTTATGCTTTTGTATTTTCTGACTTTGTCGAGATCTTGGGTAGGTAGTACACTGAGAAGGCTGGACTCAGCCTTACTATTTGTCATAAAATCATTACGTTGTTCGTCAGTCCATTGATGCTCCTCAAGTTCTCCTCCTTCTTTGCTTTTGGGCATTTCAAAATCATATTTCATTGTTAGACAAATATTAAAGTCAGTTTTAAAATAAACCTCCTTTCTTTGCTTCCAAAAAGCTAACTTCCCCTCGAGCGTTGGTGGGTAGATGTTAGCTCCGGCCATCTTATTGCTTCAGTCGGCGGTTAGTCCTTCTGAGGTATCCTGCCTTTGATATCACTTGATGGGGACCATTGGGCCCACTAGAATGGGGTTTGGATAGCCTTGGAAAAATAAACTCTTCTCGGACTTTAAAGTAACAAATGCATAAATAATTAAAAGCAATAAACTAAAAGGAAGAGACACAGGAGTTTACTTGGTTATAATCGAGGAGGTTGTTAATCCAAGTAAGTTGAAGCACAATAAATATCTCCTTCAGGCGGAGAAGCCTCTTGCAGCATTTAAGCACAGAAAAATAAGAAGTTAAACTAACAATGTAAGCGTACAAGTGTTGTATTCAGAATTGCTTGTCTGTCTTTAGCTTCTGGACCAAGGCTGTATTTATAGCCTTGGTTGGGATGCCTAGAAGGGTTCTAGGAGCCTGGATTAGGATAAAATGTTATCCCTAATGCAACGGTCAAACTCCACGTCATTGTGGATAAAAATAGGGTTTTGGGCGCCTAGAATGGTTTTGGGCGCCTGGAGTCAGGGCTCCCCCAGTCCGGGTGCCCCGGACTAGTCCAAGCGCCCCCAGTCCGGGCGCCCCGAATTGGTCCGAGCACCCCGAGTGCCAAAGTCAACATAGTTGACTTTTTCCGCTTGGGTCTTCTACTCTGGTTCAACTCGCCTCGGTTCGGGTCTTTCGCCCGGCTCCGCTCTCTTGGGTGATTTCGGCAATCTGGAACAGGGCTCATTCAAACCCAACTTCCGGCCTTCTCGAGCAGGTTTCCGCTTTGGCTTCTCGTCCCTCGGAATCATCAAGTGCTTCCTTTTCGCCTACCAGCGTACTCATCTGCAACTCTTCGTACCTCGAACGCACCGAGTCCGTCGGCTCTCTCCCGTCTCGACCTTCTCGCTAGCTACGTCTCTTGCTCATCGAGCAATCTTCTATTTCAGCTTCTCATCCCTTGGAAACACCGCACACTTCCTTCTTGTCCCCCGGTATACTCTTTCGCAGTGCCTCGTCCCTCAGACGTGCCATCCTTCTCACTAGCTGCGTCTTCCGCTTGACTTCCTGTGCTCCTAAGTTCCTGTACACTTAGACACAAGGTCAAAATACCACAGGATCTATCTTAACTTGCTTGATCACATCAAAATAATCTTGGAGTTCTAACAGTATTAAAAGAATTTACTTAACCGTCAGGGTATAACTGATGAATTTTTGACTGGGTTGAACTAATTTTTAAATTTTGTATATAGTAAAGTTGAGTGTATGGATAGATATAAGATAAGATGTTCATGCAGAAAGTGTCACAATGATAAATTTTTACACTGTGAAAAAGTTTTAGAAGATCTTTGTAGATTTAGTTTTACCCTTAATTACTATAATTGAACATGTCATGGTGAACCATTCATATCTGATAAGGATTATGAATGAAACATACAAGTCTTAGTTAGTACAGATCAGAGTTATTATAATCAATTAAATCTATATCAGAAGATGATAATTGATGCATCGGGTCATAATTTCATTCCTGAACCATGATGCAAGTTCTAGTTGTCCTCCAACAGTTGAACAAATCTTTATTAATTATACATCACCCTTGGAGGAGGTAGAAGTACCAGGTGTTAATGAAACATATCTCTAATTTCAGGAGCTGTTAAGTGCTCAATATGAATCATTATGGGTTGGTTGTGATAGTCACACTAAATTATCTCTCACTGTAAGATTGTTAAATGTCAAGGCAGAGCATAATGTGTCACAAGATTCATTTTAATGTTTTTGTTCAAGTTTTTGGAGAGGCATTGCCACGTGATGACATACTTCCCCAATAATTTTTACAGTATGAAAAAAATAGTGAAAGAATTATGTCTTCTAATGGAAAGAATTGATGTTTGCAGAGATGCTTGTATGTTATATTGGGGAGATGATTCAAATACAGATATTTCTAAATTCTGTAATCAAGCTAGGTACAAGAGCACTAGAAGGAGTCAACAACGACGTAAATAATACAATTAGTTGCTTTATTTGCCTTTAACTCCTAGGTTACAAAGGTTTTATGCATCAAAGGCAATTGTAAAAAAGACTAAAGTGACTTGCCATGCAAATCATCAAATAGAAAAGAGGCTAATGTATCATCCATCAGATGCAAAGGTGCGGAAAAATTTATATAAAACATATCCAGAATTTGTAAAAGATACTTGAAACATTAGATTAGTTCTCTGTGTAGATGGATTTGCTTCATTTGACAAATCAGTAAGAAATTATTTTTTTGGCTAGTTATCTTAACTTCTTATAATCTTCCACTTGAGATGTGCATGAAAACACCCTATATGTTTTTAACATTGGTTGTGCTTGACCCATAAGATACGAAGAAGTTAATATATTTTTGAATGCAACCACTGATTGTAGAGTTGAAACAGCTATGCATGGTATGAAGATTTTCCTACATATGATGTTCATAATAATCAGATATTTATAATGAAGGTTGTTCTTCCTTGGACTATAAATGACTTTCTTGCTTAAGGTATGCCAAAATGCCCAATATGTATGGATAGATCAAACTCAATTAGAATGAAATACGGGAAGAAGCCGAGTTATTTTGATTGTCATAGATAATTTTTACCATAAAATCATAATTTCAGATAGAATAAAGATGAATTCACTAAGAATATAATTAAAATAGCACCTTCGCCATTAAGATTAGCAAGTGAACATATTTGATTTAGAGTATTTAACTTTTTTTCTATTATTAAAGAGCCACATGGTACAATATATAAATATGGAAGTACATATAAATGGATTAAATAGAGTATATTTTAGGATTTGCCATATTGGTTTAGTCATTTGATTCATTATAATCTCTATGTAATGCATATTGAGAAGAATATTTTTGATAATTTGATAAATATAGTGATGGATATCAACAGAAAAACCAAAAATAATTTGAATGCAAGAAAAAATATATGACTCTTTTGAAAAGATCCACTCTTGATATCGATAAAAGTAATAGGAGACCAAAAACAATGGTAGTTTATACATTAAATAAGGATCAAAGATATGTTGTTTGTGAATGGTTAAAATCATTAACATTTTTTGATGGTTATATCTCTAATATTTGAAGATGTATCAATATGAAATAATGTAAATTGATTGGTTTGAAAAGTTATGATTGTCATATATTCATTCATACAATGGCTCATTCCTATTGCTTTTAAGGAACTCTTACCAAATTTTGTATTAGGTGTCATTATAAAGTTAAGCATTTTTCTACATGATATTTACTCAATAGTTCTAAAACATTCAGACATTGAGGCGTTAGAGAGAGATATTCCAATCATTTTGTGTAATTTGAAAAGGATATTTCCACCCTCATTTTTTGATTCCATGAAATATCTTTTGGTTCACTTGCCATATGAGGCCAAAGTTAGGGGACCTGTCCATTTTCAATGGATGTATCCACTTGAATAGTAAAATTTTTATCTTATATACTTTGACAATCTATTACTTTAAAAATTGACTAATTTTATTATATATTAATATCTAATACAATTTATTTTGTTAGCATCATATTCCTATATCATTTGAAGAAAAAAAAAGTAAAAAATAAGGTATGAGTTAAAGCCTCTATTATTAATGCATACATTCTGGAGGAAGTAAAAACTTTTGCATCATATTATTTTAAGCCTCACGTTTATAACAAAAGGCGAAGAGAGGGAAGAAATGATGAGGGTCCTATTTATCAAAATTTAAAGTCATTCTCAATTCTTAACTACCTTGGTTGACCAAGTGGACCATGTAAGTAGAGATACTTAACTGGTCAAGAATGGTGGGCGACCTAGACATATATTTTACTGAATTATCCAAAAGTATCGTTATATTACGAGTTAGTATAAATTTTTTATTTATTTTATTTATTATGTAATAAATTGTTTGTGTCATAGTTTATTTTTCTAATGGTAGGATTTTTCAAAACTTATATTTTGAATTGTCGACACAAGAGTTTGATTGCTTATGTGAAGAAAAATTTTCACTATAGTTCAAATCTTATGTAAATAGACAATCTAAATTTGGTTTACACAAATGCAGACTTTTCACAATCAGTGTATTTGACTTTAGGTTCATGATAATCAACCTCTCCTTGAACATGATTTGTTAATCCATCTATCATGGGGTCCAAAAGTATTGATACGCACTTAGCCAACATATTTCATAAATGGATATAATTTTCATACTCAAGAATATGTAATGGGGAAGACTGCAATGAATAGTGGGGTTTATGTTCAATCATCCAATGATAGAGGTGCAAGTAATAATTTTTATATTTTACTGGATGAAATTATAGAGGTAGAATGCTCCGGCCAAAAATGTGAGTTATCTTATTTATGTGTCACTAGTTTGACCATATTAGAGGGATGAAAGTGCATCCACGTTATAATTTGGTTGAAATAAATCATAAGAGATTGTATAAAAGATATGAACCATTTGTGTTTACAAAATAAGTGATTCAAGTATTCTATTCTTCATATCCTAGTTTGAAACATGGCAAGATTGATTAGTGAGCTATTTGTAAAACCAAAGTATGGAAAGAAATTGAGAAACGTTGGGAAGACATTGCATATCAACAAGAGGAAGTTATGAACACATTTTAGACCAAGGAATATATTATTCCAACGTTACGAGATCACAATGGAGTAGAGGTAAATGTTGATGCAAGTGAAATTCATAAAAATGATGATGAATTAGATGAGGATGATGATGAGGATGAGGATGAAAATGACAATGAGGATTTTGACATTTGATGATCGGTAAGTTTTAAAATATTAATATGATGACCTATTAGATAATGTTTTTATTTATGAGTAAATTTAGTTTTAATCTATAAATTTACAAAACTCATAGTTTAATTAGTTGTTAATATACTATATTATTAAATGCACTATATATTTTTTTTTCCTATATGTCATTATAGGTGACATCTTGGTATTTTATTGTATACTCTCTAATATGTTCTTAAATATGGTAAGATTTTTCATATTCTTCATTATGCATTAAATTTATTTACTTTATCCAAATAATTTTGGTTGACAATGTAGGATCAATGACGTGCTAGAGGGGGGGATGAATAGCACTCGTGGCTAATTCATTCATTTTGGAAAACTCCGAATAACAAGCAGCGGAATAAAGAAAAGGAACCAACGCAATCACTAACAAGTTTCTTTTACTTGGTTCGGAGCCTGTGATGACTCCTACTCCAAGGGTCACGATCATTAATCGCTTTAGGTGGACAATCACTAATAGTTCAGAAATCTTTTACAAGTAAGCAATTACAAGTACCAAAAGAAACACAGTATACCGATAATAAGGAATTAGGAATTTGTTCATTGATTTGTCGGCATAGTAGCTGAGCGTTATTGAGTCATCTCGGCGTAGTGCGTAGCTTCAAAGATAGTTGCAAATTCAATCGTCTGAAGTGGCTGGTCGAGACCCATTTTTATTGTAAAATACTGAAAATGGGTGAATCACCATAGCGGAATTTTCTAAAATTTTTAAAAATTTTCTGGCAATTTTTCGGAGACCGTATGGTGCAGATTACGGGGATAAATATTAAACCCTGAGAAAGCCTGTTTAGACTATCCCATTTGAATGAGGAAATGTTTGAATTTTATATTTTTCTCTTTTCTTTTTCTCTCTTTTCTCCTCGGCCGAACCCGTGCCCGTGCCCTAAGCAACGCGATGCCGTCTCTTCCCTTCCTAACCGACACCGCACACGACAGTTCCTTTCTTCCCCCGCGTACAAAACCTCGACCAAGGGTCTCGCTTCTTCTTCTCGCCACTACCCGAACCCCTCCTCTGCCCTTGCCGATTTTTCTCCTCTCCCGATCTCTTTCTCTTCTCTGACGCTGACGACACCAGGGAACAGAGAGCCGACAACTGAGCATCTCCTCTTCCCCAATCACGATCTTCTTCTTCCCCCCTCTGGTCGCGGGCACCAGGAGATCGCCTGAAACTAAGCCTCTCCCTCTTCGTGAGTTGTTGTCCCGCCACCGACGCACCCCTACACGGGACCCTTTTGACCTAGGGCAGAGAGGGGAGCCCTAGTTCTTCCTCTGCGTGCCACTGCCGAGTGCGAGCTTGCTTCTTCCCTCTGTTCTCGGCGTCTCGACCCATCGCCTCCTCTCGTCCTCGATCACGCCAGTGCCGAGGCTCTTCATCGCCAGTGCAGAGCCACCGTAGCCACATTCTGTTGGGTCTCTGTCGGGAGGGATCTGCTTATACGAGATTGTGTAAGGTATTTTGATCTTGGGTTGTAGAGAATTGGATTCCTATTTCTAAATGGGAAGTTTGTGCTAATTAGGTTGGATGATCATTGTAGCTTTGGCTGTGTTCGTTGTCAGCCATTTATTCGGCCACAGAAGACCACCAGCAGCTAGTCTTGAGGGGTGTCTCAGTTAGACACAAGGAGTTGCCACTGTTGAGGTAAGGAGTAGGGTAATGGTGTAATTTGGATTACATGATTAAGTTGTTGTGATAGATTATGCTTATTAAAAGTCCTAATTTGAATGAATTAGTTAAAAAACGATTGAGGAGATTGATGATCCAATTAGGGTTTATAATTGGATTTGGATTTATGTTAGCTTCTCGAGGATTTGATTTAGCTAATTAATTTGTATTTAATTAGCTAAATCTGTATACTATGTATTACAGGACTGTGACGCGAAATGAGTAACTCGACGTTGGATTTGGACCGGATACGATCCTTTCTATTGGAGGCGGGGTACCTTGACTTATCTTTAATAATGTCATATTGATATGTTTAGTAGATTATGTAAAATATATTGCACAAATAATAATTAAAGGATAAGGTTATTTAACAAATAATCTTATTAGATTTTTAAGGAATTTTTAGAATTTTTTCTAGATTTAATCGGAGCTTGTGTGACGTAAGTTAAGGGGATAAATTATTGGGTCAGGGTAAAGCCTGTTTAAGCTACCTGATTTAAACGAGGAAATATTTAATTTCCTTAAATGTTTTCTTTTCCTTTTCTTTAAAAACCCTCCCGTGCCCTAACCTTAATCGCCGAACTCCCTCTCTTCCCTCTCCTCCTCACGCGATTTCTTCTCGCGATCTCCTCACCTCGCGACGTCGCCTCCCCTCCTTCGCCGAGTCTCTTCTCCCCAAGTCGTCGCGCGGTTCTCTTCCTCTCTCTGACACCATGACCAGAGAGACGGAGCTACCTGTTTCCTCGTCGCTCTCTTCGCGCTGTGATCCCGGCTAGTTACCGTCGCCGCCTTGTCCTAGCCGTTGCCAGCCCACCGTCGGCTCGCTTTTCCCCTCTAGCGTGCGCGATTGGCAGCCATGGCTAGCTACTGCCAACGCAGAGCCCTTCTCCCTGCGAGTAGCCATCGCAAGCATGGAGTTTTGTTGTGCCCTAGCTTCATCGCCGAGTAGATTCGGTGTTGACGGTGCCAATTCCAGCTGTCCTCATTCCTTCTCTGTCCCGGCTCA
>JBBMJZ010000001.1:5841080-5851575 GCA_037833815.1 Zingiber zerumbet
AGTAATAACATCATAATCATTAGGTGTGTATACTGACTCGTCTAATCCTAATACAACTATTGATGTGGATGATAGAGAAGCTCGATCTCATCCAATTACACATAAAGCAACAAAAAAGAAAAACAAAGAAAAAGTAGGTCTAATTGATGAATTGAATAAGACTATGTAATAGTTAGTAGCACATTTGAAGGAGTATAATAATAGTTAAAGTGGACTAACTCATTCAAACACATCAACTCCTCATAATCGACACACAAGACATGACAAGTGAATAACTTCATAATCATCTAACGATATATGAGTAACTGAAGAAAAAATTAAATATGTAATAAATTTATTTATTTTATTAATTAATTATGATTTATAATTTCTATGATTTATCATTCTATGTTTTATTAATATGGTTTGTATTTCTCTATTTTAATTTCGAACTTGTAAAACATTTATATTCGTGTATGTTTTATTTTTTTTAAAAAAGAATGACATGTCTTAATGTGTACTCCTTTTGTTTAAATAAAATATTATTATTTAATTAATTATATTTAATAATTATCAAAATATATAAATGAATATTAAAAAAATATTTGTGAAAATATCCCTATAACCTATCAAATTAAAATTTGATTAATATAATTAATTTTATTTAAATATAAAATTAGATGTAAATTAATAAAATGGTCGTGAGACTTATAAATATTTAATTTGTGAGATATTTGATTGTGGAATTTGAAATATTTGGGAGTGAGATATTTGGTTGGTGAAATTATAAATATTTGATTGTGAGATTTAAAAAATTTGAGTAATAAAATATTTGAATGATAGGGATAGACGTGGAGACCATATCTCCCTTAGTATGAACGCTGGTGGACGAAGATTTTCTTTTATAAATCTATCGGATTATTTTTAGTAAAATTTTATTTGCCAAGATCAGCAAAATATCTTTTTGCTTTTTCTTAACTCCTCTTGATTACTTGCTGCATCTCCCTTCCTTCTCTTCTCTTGGGCTCCGCCGCCTGCCCTCAAGACCAAATGACAGTTGTTGATTTCCATGGAATGGACAGATAGTTATTGTATGGGGTCGTTGCTATCAAGAGATCTAGAAGTCAATTCCTCATAATGAAATATTTGTTAGGTTATTGTCCTCCCTAATAGTCACTATTCAAAAGACAATAAAAAAAAAATACTCATAATTTACTTTTCTACAAATGATTGTGAAATTGGTGTGAAGATAGATCAATATATGATCTTTTACCACCAAATGCAGTTGCTGAGCATGCTTGCAAGCCCACTGGCTGCCTAACCACGAGCTTGCAGCCTACACAGTGAGCTCGCTGGCCGCCTGCTGCTGCGAACTCGTTGCTACCCATGAAATTGTTTTCTTTCCATTGTTAATATATAAATTAGAAGTTTTTTTTTATAATTCTTCTTTTTCTTCAGGATTTACGGTGTAAATTGGGCATATGCATGTTTATAAGTGAGCGAGGCATGGAAGGGGAAAGGAAAGAGCAAAGGGATCGGAGAGGCGGCGCCGGGCAGGAGTTTGTCTGATTTGTACATCTGCCATTTGGATTCTCTCTCTCATGCTTTCTCATATGAACAGGGTGGAGAATCATGGTTTGCTACTTCATTCGAGCACATAATGCTTTTGATTTTGGATCGAGAAGTAGCACAAGATGAATGCTTAAATTACAAAATAATGCAATTAGCCTCTTCCATGTCGTTAATGATGTTTAACTGCTAATTAAGACGAGCGTTTGCAGGAGTCATCTTCTTCACTAGCAATTAAATCTCCAACATAGACCCTAACTGTTTTCCATTTATTAGGTACATGTGAGATTGTGAGTTTGCTGGTGTTTTTTTGTTGCAGTTTTTGGAGAATTTGATAACTTGGAGTAGACATACAAGCAAAGCATCTATAATCTTTATGTCCGAAGTTTATTCAGGATCTTGTTTAGCATCTAGTACAGTGCATTTAGATGATGATCTTAAATTTTAAAAGTGATGCGTATTCTCTTTAGATTTTGTTTTATATATTCTTTAAATAATTTCATCCATCAAACATTCACTACACCTAATTTCTGGAGGTGAGAAATCCAATGACGTAATCCGATGTGAAAAGAGTGTTAAAGAAACAAGCGGCAATTTTTTGCGTCATCGATATATAACTTTCCCAAATATTTAAATCAACCACTTTACTTTATGATATATTAAATTACATAAATAATAATTTTTAAAAAATAACTGTATGCCCTCTACCTTCCTTCCGTGGCCTTGCCTATCCAATCACAGTCGAGTTGACCGTAAAACCACGGTCACACAATTGCAACGGAATAATGATCTCCAAGTAATCATCAATAAAAAAATAAAATAAAATAAGAAGAAAAATATTGCGCGTCTCCGTTTACTCCCTGTGTGGCCGTGTGTTTACTAAGTTCTTAAATATGTTAATTTAGTGAACAATTGATTTTATCAACGTATTAAGTATATTTAATTTAATTATTATATTAAAGCACTGGCACTAAGAGTGACGCCCACGCAAATGACATGTACTTTTACTTCCTGTCCAATTGAATATTTTTTTTTCTCACCCTTTACTTTCCATCCCAACAACTACTGTAATTATCACTCAAGGATACAGTGGTTCAAACCTATAGAACATATATTCATCTCTAAAATTATGATGTAATTATAGAATATTTATATTATCATTATGGTATTTACAGTTTAATTCTTAGCTATGAATTAATTTCATAATTTATCTCTCTTCTTAAATTACAGATTAAAAAAAATTGTCTAAATTAAATATAATTATAAGGAATATTTTACTAACACACATGCTATTTTATACATGTTATCTGAAACAAGTACAACAAATAAATGTGAAATACGAGTTTGCTTGGAACGCAAATCTGAAAATTTTATTGATAAGAAGAATGAAGGACGCACTTGAAACCACTAATTTATTGAGATAACTCATTAACTAACACCTTAAATTAAATTTCTTTAATGACCTCCGAAAAGGTACTGTAAAAACAAGTCATGTATGCATTAATCATTTAATTTTCTTGGAGTAAGAAGAGAAAAAAAAAGAAAAATGTAAAAAATAGCCGGCAAGTTTCCTACGACTCGATAGGATCGAATCATTGTTATCACCCTATTGCTGCAATAGGATCCAATCATTCTTTTTTTTAAAAAAAATATAATCCCTTAAAAAAATATATAATGAATCGTCATCTTCCACTATTATTGAGCCTATTACGTGTCTAGTTTGAGTTTTCCAGGGGACCAGAGCCTATCAATTTGGACCACCAGCTTCGTCGGTATCGTATATATTTATATTTTTAATCAAGACATTCAATTATTTGACCCGATTAATAATTTTGAAGATAGATGATTTAACTGATCGAGTATCAGGTAAATTCAAAAATTCAAGTGGATCACCCTGTTCCATCAGTGATTTAAAACCATGAGAATCCTTTCCCTGTATCACAAATAGGACGGTAGACGAGTTGGGTCGAGTCAAGCTGAGTTTTGGGATGTTCAAACTTATTTGATAAGGTAATTAAGCCTAATCTAGCTGAGCCGAACTTAAAATAAACCAAGCTTTTGAGCTTGGCTTGGTTTATTTTTTATGAGCTTGAGCTTATTTGAAGCTAAGCTTGGCTTGAGCTTAACTTATTTAGATGTTATTAAACTCTCAATTCAAGCTTAGCTTGAGCTTGGTTCACGCTTAACTTGAGTTTGGTTCGAGCTTTGTTTGTTTAGATATTATCGAACTCTCAATTCAAGGTTATTTGATTATTTGAAAACTTTAGTTATTTGATTGATTATTGAACTTGATAATTTAAATTTATTTATTTATTTTATTATTTATTTAGCATATTGAAAATAGTTTTATTAATAAATATGATTCGTGAACATTGTTCACGAATGTTCTTCACGGACGTTAACGAACTCAACACATGTATGTTCAAGCTTGTTTGTTTAGTTTAACAAGCTGTTCAAGCTTGTTTATTTAATTAATCTTGTGTATATTGAATGAACATAAATAAACTCTTACCAAGCCAAACACCAAACTTATTCACGAATGCTTGGTTCATTTACAACTCTAATTACAACATAGTACTTATTATTATTATTATTATTATTATTATTATTTGATAATTTGATTATCTAATCCAATTAATATTAGGAGTGACACTGCAAAATTTCTTATCAATCATATACCTAAATTAGAAAGTAAAAATGGATTAATACAAACAATCTAGCGTCACACATAATTTAAATTCTTAATATGCTTTAGATGAAATTTAAACTCTCATTATCTAAAGATTTTCCATAGCATCCTAGCCTATGAGACAGGAGGACTGATTACCATAGTACCTTAGCCCATGAGGGTTAATTTGATCCTATATGTAAGGATCTTGAGCACAAAACAATATAAGCACAGTGAAATAATATACAAAACCCTTTCCAAAAGATCCATGCAGCGAAAAATTTATACTAGTTGGATTGAGAGTTATACTTTTATCACATAAATACGAACTCCGACAATAACTTTATCCTTGGTGAGTCTTATCACGATCAAGCGTTCGTGCCTCTATGGTATCCACACGAACACGTTCCATCCGTCACACGAACTCACAAACTTAAAGAAGAAAAACCACTTAAGGTTGTCTTAGCAACCAACAAAGGAGCGTTGGCCTGGCCAAGGAGGAAGAAAAAAAGAGAAGACAAGCAAAACCCAAGTATATCACAAAAATGAATAAAAAAATCCATTTTGTACTCATTCAAGGAATACCAAAAGTCTTTTAACTTTTGGTCTTCCTTTAATTAATGATCCATTAAACTTTTTAATGGAAGAAATACAAAAGGTCTTTTACCTTTTGGTCTTCTCTTTCAATGCATGATTAATCAAAATTAATTATCATTTTTTTAATGAGCGGATTCAATTAAGTCTAATTCAATAAGTCTCATTTTGATTATACTCCATCCAACCGAATGAGTGTAGCTCAGATTTGACTTATTAACCTGATAAACCTAATCATCTTATAATTAGCTCTTATGACTAATAGTAACACTATTTTTATGGACAGTGTGCTGTAAGGGCACTGTGTGACTGTGTACAAGTACATAATAACTTTTTTTTAATATATTTTTTAAAACTTACGGTTATCTCAATAAAATTTTATTTTTAAAATTTAGGAGTTGAATTATAATACTAAGTGTAAAAAATTCAAATAAAAAAAATATTTAGGATTTGGTGACTATATGTCAAAACTATATATAGCAATATAATATTACTCTAAATATTATATGTCGCATATTTGATGCACACCCAAAATAAATTTAGTATGAATTGTTTTTAACTTAATATTATAATAATCGGGATTAAAAGAAAAATCATTAAAAAAATGAAAATTTTAAAAAAGTTACTGTGCCCAACTGCAAATAGTCTCGCACAGTCAACGCACGTGAATACTGATCAAAGTTGTCGAGTCCAAGTCACGCCCCAGAGGACAACCTTCAGGTCTTTTTCATTTTCTATCACATCAAATAATATTAATCATAACATTTTTATTGAATAATGCAGTCCCGTCCTTCATTCCAAAGGAAAAAAGCTGATGTGATTTTGCTTTATGCTTATTCGTAAGAACTAATGCTTTCTTCCATTAAGCACAACTACGTCGAATGTAGCCCCGGGCAATGATATTGTCCTTGACATAAAATCAAGACATTTAAAATTCGAATTTAAATAGGAGACGTTGTAAAATATTTTCTCTCAGGTGAAAAAAAAAATTTAAAAATATTGACCGTTTAAATAGATTTTGATGAATACTTTTCAATTTATTTTGATGTTGTATTAGAAATTTTAATGGATCAGATTCACCGTCTCATGATTAATTGATATCCATATTAATTAAAATAAATAAATAAATAAATAAAACTAATGTATCTGAAAGTTGAAGTTGCCAAGGAAGGTAACATCTGAAATTTTTTTTATTGATAATAATGAACAATTGGAATATGAAACGTAAATAGATTTTAAGTTCAAATACCTGTTAAATTAAAACATGAGAAAGAAGGAAAGAAACGAAACAATTATTTCTATTTGATTAGTTGTTTAATTTGGACTCTAGGCTGAGAACAATAAGAGCCTTCCGAGCCTCCATCGCTTTCGCAACGCATCTTGTCCTCCACAGTGAATGGGTGACGCATGCCGTGATCTAAAAATTCATGTGGGATTTCTGCACGCCTCTCCTCTTTTTAATTTTCTCTTTGAACTTATAAAGAGTCGGAGGAGAACTCATGCGCTTTGATGTGATATCGTCTCATGCAGAAATGCCAGAGAACAGGGAACCATTGTTGAACCACAAGGTTTATTTCTTCGATGATTGTCCAGGATGCAAGCAAGACAGGAAGAAGGAAAGTAATCCAGGGATTCCCTACAAAGAGTTTTTCTATGTGTGGATAGTTACCCTCTGCACAGGTATATATGTATTTTTAAACTTGTACTCTTCCTTCCAGGAATTTGATGACAAGCAGGAATTTTTCCTTCGTTCTAATCTCTATTTTTCTCTTTTCTGATTTCAGCTCTGCCAATATCATCATTGTTTCCCTT
This sequence comes from Zingiber zerumbet, assembly GCA_037833815.1. Lineage (NCBI taxonomy): Eukaryota > Viridiplantae > Streptophyta > Magnoliopsida > Zingiberales > Zingiberaceae > Zingiber > Zingiber zerumbet. The sequence continues at coordinate 5,847,703 of JBBMJZ010000001.1, forward strand.
CTTGTACTTCATGGTAGGGTAAAGTTGTGTTGCCTATGCCGTCGTTTTCTCTTCTATTTTTCAATGTCGACTCTCTCCTGCTGCATTTTGCTTCTTCATAGATAAGAGACTTGCATGTTGCAGAAAGAGAGGAAGATATTGGGTTCTACGCTGGTTTTGTTGGTGAGATTTACAGCAACAGTACAAGATGACTGATCTCTGCATTTTATCTGTTTAATAAAGGACCATCATAATTCATGAGGAGTCTATTTTGTGTGCTGTTTCCCTTTTGTGAATTAAGGAGCTTCGTTTATGGTTGGAAGGGCATCTACTTCCATGTTATGGGGAATAGTTGCTGACAAATATGGAAGAAAACCAGTTATACTTATCAGCATCTTCTCTGTGTTAGTAGATTCAATCTTTCTGGTGTTGGTCTGGGAAACCAATTTCTGTTATTTATTTCCACATTTTATTTAATTTATTGCCTTGTTTCTTCAGCGTCCTTTTCAACACACTCTTTGGTTTGAGTACAAGTTACTGGATGGCTATCAGTACAAGGTTACTACTTGGGTTACTAAATGGTATAAGTGGACCAATAAAGGTACGTAGGTGTTCATGTTGTATCCTTGAGTTCGCATAGATGAATTCATGCATATTGTGAATGACAAAAGCAAATACTGAACAATTTTTCAGGCTTATTCTGTGGAAGTTTGTAGAGAAGAGCATCAATCTCTTGGAGTATCTCTTGTAATTTTCTTTGTCGCTGATTCGTTTCAACATTGATTAAGTTTCTTTCGTGCGTCTTTCAGAAACTTGCTCATGGGTGTTTCTTTTTTCAGGTATCCACGGCATGGGGCATAGGCTTGATCATTGGCCCTGCTCTGGGAGGTTTTTTGGCTCAGGTGATAATTGTTCTATTTAACGACGTAGAAATAAGAATTGTGCCATGCATAGCAGACCCTATCAAACAATAACCTTCTTGCAAAATTTATCAAATAGATTAACATTCTTTTCCCCATACTTAATCCACAAATAGATGATGGAAGCCATCTTTCTTTCTAATTATTACGCCACTTGAGCTCTTTCATGGCTTGTGCTAACACTTCAAACTTTTGCCGTAGTCCTACTCTTTTGCAAGTACCACTGCTGAAATGGCAAAACTAAAACTCAAATATGATCTTCTAGACTTGCAAAAAAGGTTTCAAATTATGCACGAACCGAAATCATTTATTCAGATTATTTTAGCAAATTTTCAACTTGAAATTAATGGTTCTCTTTTACCTCATTATTTTTACTTATGTTGTGATTTGGTTTGCATGGTGTCAGCCTGCAGAAAAATATCCCAAAATATTCTCCCAAGGTTCTTTCTTTGCAAGGTACAAGCACTTAACCTTCATAACGTAAATTTCTTTTCCTTTAATTTTGGACGTGATCAGTGTACAGCGTATTACAATATTTTGTAGGTTTCCTTACTGTTTGCCTTGTGCTCTTATTTCACTCCTTGCACTTGGAGTTTTTATAGCTTCTTTGTGGCTTCCGGTAAGTTGACTTTTATTTAGTACAAAATATATCAGCAGAAATATGTGTTTGTTTAAGATTAGCTAAACCGATGACTCCCTCAAATAATCGCATAGGAGACACTGCACAACCATGATCCCCAAACCATGGTGGATGTAGCAACTGAAGATGTAGAAACATCTATATGCAGCTCTGGCTTAAGAGGGCATGGTGAATCTGAGAAAAATGATGCTCCTTCAAAGAACTTACTCAAGAACTGGCCATTGATGTCATCGATCATTGTTTATTGTATTTTTTCTCTTCATGACATGGCTTACAGTGAGGTAATTGTTGTCCAAACAAAGGTTATAGATTCACTTGCTCTGGTAAACTTTCAAGTGTTGCCAACAACCTTCTCCAAGTTTTCTATATTTTAGTTCCTTTTCAGCACATATGACTTTTCTTGGTCGTAACTAATTCCACCACCCATTGCTAAACTATTGTTAGATATTCTCATTATGGGCCGTTAGTGACAAAAGCTATGGAGGACTGAGCTTTTCATCTCAAGATGTTGGTGTGGTGCTTGCAAGTTCAGGTGCCCAGTAAATTAGCACATTTCTTAGACTTAAAGTCGATAATGTCTCAAAACATGATGGATATTTCAGGTTTTGGTCTTCTAATTTTCCAAGTTTTCTTTTATCCTCCAATTGAGAGGCTCCTCGGATCCATCAACTCGATTCGTGTGGCTGCAGTAACTATCACTTGCTCACATATTATTCCTTCATTCCTTAGAGCCAAAACTCATCTTTCATCTATTCTTGATGCACACTATTTTCCAAAATGCAGGTTTTGTCTATGCCTTTGCTCGCCGCTTATCCATTTATGTCAAGTATATCAGGGCTTCCACTCAAGATCATCGTGAATTTCGCATCTCTGCTGAAGAATGTTCTTTCTATGATCACCATTACTAGCCTATTCCTTCTGCAAAACAACTCGGTGCCTCGAGAACAAAGAGGAGCTGCAAATGGGATATCTGTGACTGCAATGTCCCTTTTCAAAGCAATTGCTCCTGCAGCTGGTGGTGTCATATTTTCCTGGGCACAGAAACGCCAACATGCCATTTTATTTCCTGGTGATCAGATTGTTTTCTTCATTCTGAACCTGGTGGAATTGACAGGCTTCCTCCTCTCCTTCAAGCCTTTCCTAACCCCTCCAAGAACCCCTCCAAGATAATAGTACACATAAGTATTTGTAACCTCTTTTAAACTATTCATCCTTCTGTATGGAAGGGTTGTCATAAGAATCGTTCTCCATCCTCATACAATCACTCATTTATATCCGTGTATGTTCATTTGTATGAGTGCGATGTGAATATAGACAATGAGAAGATCAATCAAAATTACTCCACAAATTGCATTTACAATCCGAACACCCAAAAATCACACTGACGTGGCAGGTATTATCAACCTCCACATGTGTCAGTGGAGTCCAGAGTCACGTTGAACTACAAATCAAAGTCACATATGTCAAATTTGCTTGAGTCAAATCAAGCCTGATCATGGGTGATCCCGAGGTAAGTTGGTTCACTTAGCCAATCAAGCCTAAGAAGCTCAGATCTAGGTGAGTAAGATCAACCCCCAACCAAAGTTAGGCTTGCCTCCAAACTAACTTCAGCTCGGTAACCTCACTTGAAAAGCAAAGCCCAAGCTGACCAGTTAGCATCCTCCACTCGACCACACCTGACCTCCTTAGTTCAGCTACCCCCGACCCTCCTCAGTTCAGCCACATCTGACCCCTTTAATTCATCCATGACATACCTCCTCAGCTAGGCCACGTTTGACCTCCTTCAACTCAACTACGCCCGTCCTCCCTCAGCTTAGCCACGTCTGACCTCTTTTGGCTTGACCCCTTCTAGATACCTCCGGATATTGTTACTAGCCCACCATCGTGGGGAATGTGGATATTGTAATAAGCAGAGGACGTGGAGCCATTAGGGCATGTGGGCCTACACGACAACCCCACGACTTGAACGTGGGATTTCATGTCTCTCTTCTAGGAGAGAGTATAAAAGGGAGTCTGCTTCCACAGGCACAAGTACGCTCATGTACGTATTCTCATCTAGACTGTTCACTATTTCTTCTCCAACTAGCTTTGTACTAACTTAAACTTCGGAGTGGTCACACCAAGGTCTACTTTGACTCCCATTTTAATCTCTCTTGTTGAGTCCTTCATCCTGCGATTGACTCTTCTCAAATCCTTAGGAATCACCCCATCGGTCTTCACACAGTCTCTAATGGCTTAGTCATTCACGATTTTTAGCCTGAATCAATATTAATACGACGAATAATGAGGAGTTCCCAGGTGGGTTCCGATGGTCAACAGATAGGAGTGGGTGGC
>JBBMJZ010000001.1:5883673-5896181 GCA_037833815.1 Zingiber zerumbet
GCCCAAGAGCAAAACCATGAGGGCTTAGGCCCAAAGTGGACAATATCATGCCATTGTGGAGATATCTAAATTCTTTTTGATCCAACAGAATTCTCAAATTCAAGGTGTTGTAGATTTTCCAATGACATTCTTTATACTTTGATAATAGTCATGAAAATCCAAAGGGTTCAATTTATCTGAGAATTTATTAAGTATGTGTCACAAACAATATTAATGCACTGTGTTTGAGAAAACTTAGGCAATTACTTTTGTCATAGAAAGATCCTGATCAGTAATGATTACATTTGGTACACCTTTAGGCATAATTTCTATGAGCTTGTTAAGCAGCTAAATAAAAGACTCAGTCTTCTCATCACTTATAAAGTCACAACTAAAAATAATTGTCTGATCATGATGATTAACTTCTACAAATGATGCAAAAATTAACCCATATATATTTGTTGGTGTTATATGTCATATCAAATATAACACATCACCAATTACATTGTCTATCATTCTTAATATATGATCCATCCAAAAATACCTACTAAATATGTTATCTAAATCAGTTTCATAATTAAAGAAAAAAATCTGAATTCTTCTCTTTCTTATATGCAAATAACTCAATCAGTGTTTCTACATCGATACCCTTTTATTGATCCCTTAGCTCTTTCTCAAAGTTTCTAATATATCTTTTTGTGTAACTTACCTGTTTAGGCCCTCCAAACTTTATCTCTAATAATCACATTTGTTGACAAGTTGACACATTGGCCTATGAAAACTGTTGAATCAATACTTTCTTTGCTGCTAAATCATTATGATGTGAGTATAGCAAATGCACCTTTGAAAGAGTCAGAGAGTTGACACATTATGACCTCTGAAAAGTTTCTAATATATATTTTTGTACAACCTACCCACTCAGGTCCTCAAACTCTATCTCTAATAATCACATTTGTTGAAAAGTTAACACACTGACCTCTGAAAACTGTTGAGTCAATGCTTTCTTTGATGCCGAAATATTACGATGTAAGCATAGCAAATGCACATTTGAAAAAGTCAAAAGTGGATGATTATAGCTTTACATGAAGTTAGTGATAACCCAATTAGGTCTAGTTTGTTCCTTGACAATTGAAATCTTTGACATATAACTAATTCTAACTTCACCACACGTTCTTCCTTTTTTTCGTTGATCCTCTTTTGCCTGTTTATTCCGTTGATAATTTGTATGACCTTCTTTAAAACATACAAATATTTTTCAAACAACTTCATTTGTCCTCTTATTTTTCTTGCTACTGTTTATCCTTACGCTAAATCCGGCTTTACGTACATATTGGTTATAGAACGAAAATGCATCCTCTAGTAATAAAAATTTTATCCTAATTTTTAGCTTTCGATCATCTATAACTTGGGGAATGTATAGCCATCCCTCGCTGCCATTTTTTTCTATTGCTAGGGAATTTCAATTCTTCAATTAGTTATCTGAAGTTCTAAACTAGGTCATGTTGTAGGATAAAGATTTACACTTGTACACAAGAAGTAGATGTTTTGCTATGAATTATCAATCTGCTTTAAGCATTACATGACAATAGATGACTCAACGATAACATATCTCATACATTATACAACTAAAGTTACATCTCATTTATTATACAACTAAAGTAACAATAGTCACGGAAATGTGCAAGTTCTCATAAATTAAAGATATTATTAAGCATTTAAATTTAAATAATTAAAAATTTGAACATTATAGTAGCTATAGCGTTCTTGTTTGTGGTCCTACCACATTGTAACAGCTACGGTTTAATAGCTGCTACAATGTAGTTAGACTAGAATGTTGTAGCAGCTAGGATTTGGTAGCTATTACAACATGATGACTAGAATAAGAACGTTATAACAACTATAAAATTATAGCCGCTACAACATGATTACACCAAAATGTCCCAAAACAAGTAGGGCTATAAATGAACCAAGCGTTCATGAACAAGCTTGGTGTTTGACTTGATAAAAGCTTGTTTATGTTCGTTCAATATATACAAGATTAATTAAACAAACAAACTTGAGCAGCTCATTAAACTAAACAAATAAGTTCGAACACATATGTGTTCAGCTCATTAATGTTCGTGAATAATATTTATGAACAACGTTTGTGAATAATGTTCGTGAACAACATTAGTGAACACTGTTCATGAACTATATTTATTAATAAAACTCTTTTTAATATGCTAAATAAATAATAAAATAAAATAAACAAATAAGTTTAAATTATAAATAAAGTTCAATAACCAATCAAACAACTAAAATTTTTAAATAATCGAATAAGCTTGAATTGAGAGCTCGATAATATCTAAACGAATGATGTTCGAACCAAGCTTAAGCCAAACTTGAACCAAGTTTAAGCTAAGCTTTAATTGAAAGCTCGATAACATCTAAATAAACAAAACTTAAGCCAAGCTTCAAACAAGCTTAAGTTCATAAAAAAAATCAAGCGAAATTTAAACAATCATTTTAAAAGCTTGGTTTATTTTAAGCTCGGCTCGATTACCTTATCAAATAAGCTTGAACACCCCAAACCTTAGCTCGGCTCAGCTCATTTATAGCCCTAATGAATGGTGATGAGGTGAGGACGAGAGCATGATTCTTTTTGTTATTATCTCATTTATTTATTAATATTTTCTCAATTTGTTCCTTTTTTTATAAAAAGTTGTTCTCTTATTTTTTTATCTTTTATTTAAATAATTAGATATTTTTATTTAAATACTTAGACATATTTCTATCGTTATGATTTTTAAATAATTCTGAATATATTAATTTTCAGCTAAGTCGCTAAAGATGAGAAAATGTTTAATTTTTTTTTTCTAAGGCTTCCAATACGCTTGAGCGGCCTCCATGCATGAACTGGATAGTAGGGCAACTAGTTCTACCGAATACAATGCACCTGGAGGATAACAGGACGGAACGAGTTTTATAGGCAACGATAAGGGATTTTCTTTGAGAGTTTTTTAAAACGAATATGATTCACTTGTTAGGCTTCCCCGTGCTGAGAGTTAATTAATATGCTAAAAAAAAATAGTACCAAAACAAAAGTCTACGTATTTATAGGCTGGGGGAGGCTACGAAATGAATTTATCTTCTTCTTTTTTATATTAATAATAGTTATTATTATTATTCTTATAATAATAATAATTATTATTATTATTATTATTATTATTTTATAACCAAAAGCCTCGGCAACTTGCAGCTTCCCTTCCTATCTTCCAAATCGATCCTCCGATCGTTTCCTAATCCGGCTCGAGGAGGTGTTCGCGATCATCTCCTTTCCCTGTCTTTGATTTCGTTCCTAGCCTTGGGTTGAATTTCATCTCCGGTGAGCTTGATCCGACTGGTATTCTATCTCTCATTTGTTTATCTGATTCCATTTTTTTATCTGATTTGTTTGTTCTCCCTGAAAACGTGGAGGGAAAAGTCAGCTTTGTTGAATCTTTCTTTCGACATGTATTTTGTTGAATCTTGAACTTGCATCGATTTTTAGCTGTATTTAGGATTTTCTTCTTCAATTTCGGGCAGATGGCAGGGGAAAGCTGCAATCTTAATAAGGATGAAGCTGAAATCCTCAAACCCTCTTCCCCTTCTCTCACTTCCTCCTCGCCGCCGCCACCACCACCGTCACCGTCACCGTCTGCTCTTTGCCTTCAGCCGATACAAGAGCTCTCAACTCCAAATACACCGCCTGAGAATTTGGGAAACCCGGTGGCCGTGGATCTTCCGCACAAGCCGAAACTCAACGACGAGGCTCCGCCACCATTTCGATTCATCAACCGCTGCTCTAGTTGCCACAAAAGGGTAGGGCTTACTGACTTCCGGTGTCGGTGCGGGGATCTCTTCTGTGTCCTCCACCGCTACTCTGACACCCACGATTGCCCTTTCGATTACAAGGCCGCTGGTCGAGAGCAGATTGCCAAGGCCAACCCGCTCATAAGAGCTGCTAAGATCATCAAAATTTGATCTATTGTTATTCTCCGCGATTTGTTTTGCTTGGTAGTTTATAGCTGATGTGCTCCATCTTCTCCAAGTCTGTGAGATTGGAGTTAAAATAGTATGTCGTCGTCAACCTTGATCAGCAATATAGCTGCATTATCAATTGCTTCCACACCATTTCCTTTAGAAGTTTGTAATTGTGATTACTTTTGCTTTATCACTCCCTCACTGTTATTTGATATGATTCTTCTCTCTGGTTGGCATAATGAGAAGGGGTAGGCCAGGCATGCTTTTGCATTAGCTCAGCTTTGTCAAGCTAAGAGTTCATATCTTCTTAAACTCCGGCATGCCTTGGTTATCCTCCATGGTTTGTGTTTGCTTACTAGTTGATTGTAACATTTGTATGTTAGGCTCTGATTGAGTATCCAACATGAGTATGGATCAGCTTTCACATTCTTTGAAGTTATCTGAAGTATCAGGCTACTGAAACAGATGTAGAATAGAGTAGGGAGATTAAGGTGCTTCCTCTTCTCAAATACGGCAGCAAGTCGAATTGCTTTCAGTACCATTTTCTTTAGTCTTGGACTGCAATTTTCTTTTCAGGTTAGGTAAGTTGTTCTTGGCTTTCCTTTATGACATTTAATTGTTATGTTTGCTCACTCTGATCTTTATAATCCTTATATTGAGAAAGGGTGTGACAAGCAACTTTGTGTATAAGCCTACTTGTTTGTCGTTAACATGAACTCTAAGATAATTCCTGTTTTGAAATAGTTCAGCATTATGAGACTTATCGTCCCATGCAACATGTTATAGACGGTTGATCTAATGATTTCATGAAATAATCAGAATGATGAATGACTTCTTTTTAGGCGGAAAGCTGGTTCTTGTGTCCCTTTTTCAGTATTTCGTAATTCTAGACTAAACTATTTTCTAGTTGCAACAGTGATAGGATTGTCTATCAGTTGCTTCTTGTAGTATTGAGATTTAGTTTTGGCTTAAAATGAAATAATGGATGATTATTTTTATTATTATTATTATTTAATTGGGGAGAATCCAAAAGGGTGTCACTTTTTTTATTAGAATCGTTAAAAGAACACCTTTTTTTTCATTTATCATCAAAATAACTTCTCATTCAATTTTACCCCATTTTGGTTCCTGAAAATACTCTTATTTTAAGTGTTGTTGTAACATATATAAATATAGCTGCTATAACATGGACACTTCAATTTTGGTCAACACTAGTAACATTATATTGTAGTAGTAATGAACTGTAGTTGCTATAATATGAATACTTCAGCTTTGATCAACACTGATCAATATAAATCATAGCTGCTACAACATAGACACTTCATCTCTAATTAACACTAGTCAACAATATGTTGTTTCAACTATGGTTCATAGTTGTTATAACCGTATAGTAGTTACAATATCATAGCTTAGTAGTTGTAGCAGCTATTAATCGTAGTTATTACAATTATGTAGTTATAGCAACTATGAACTATAACTGCTATAACTGTGTAGCAATTATGATATGTAGTTGCTATAACTATGTTTAAGTTATTTTTTCTATGTTGTAGTAGTTTTATATAACTCATAGCTACTACAATACATTGAAAATTAGAGTATTTTCATGAACAAAAATGAGGTGAGGTGGGATGGGGCATTGTTATGATGATAAATGAAAAAGGATGCCGTTTTGATTTTTTTGCTTCTGTTTTTTTTTCCTTTTGACTCAAGACAATCTTAATTATATGATTTCCTCCCTTCAACACAAGCAAAGTATTCACGTGTGGCATGATTTTAACAAGCAGCTGTTGCCTTTTCTCTTTGACCTTTCTACTCGGCGCTGTGACACCAAAATTTCCATTGTGAACCTAGCAATCTTAGGTAACAAATAGAATGATGGCCAAATTAAATGGTCCATTTTATCATGTCTATGGTGGCATAATCTGTTACAAGGGAACAAACTCCATGTGAACCATTTGTCATCATTGCTTGTGTCTCAGGGAAAGCAACCAGCTGGTTCAGAGCTTCTTTTCTCTAATAATACAAAAAATGCCAAAGTTTTCCTCTAGAGCTTGGCCTTTGAGCAATTTGTGAATAAGTTTTAGTGATATCACTTTCTTTCCTTGCATTCTTTTCTCACAAGGAAAAATATCGAGTTTGTTATTATATTTACTGATGTCGATGGTGGTGGGTTACAAGGAAGGGGGAAGGAAAGGGGTAGGGTCTCAAGTGTTTCTCTGATAATATATGCTTCAGCATGTTCGAACTTTCACAGCTCAATCCTTGTTTAGAGTTTAGACATCCTTTAACTTCTTGTGGCAGTCAGTATCTACTTGATTGGCATCCCTAAGGTACAGTCATTTATGATAAAGAGCCATAACAACAGACCCAAAATATTGTCGAATTTTAGAATATCTGCAAGTCATAATAAGATGACATGATGTTTCTATAGTTGAATTGCAGAAGACATCTAGTATCTACCAAAAAAGTACCTTCTTGGCCTTCTTGGTGGCAAAGGGATTCCAAGTATAGATACATCGATAGAGGCAACTGAAACACCCTTAAATGTTTGCAGGTTAATTGTGGAGCTTCATGTTCATCTATCTAGAAATTCGCCTGTTTGCAAGTGTTCGGTTCTATATTTATACTAAGGTAAAAGAGTTGTAGAATAAGATGGAGGATCAAATGTGTATTGAGGCTTGGAAAGGGAATCAAGCTACTATATAGATATAGAGCTATTTATATAATTAATCTAATCTCAATGATTAGCAACTAGTCAGCTGGCAACCTCACCGGCCATCATGCCATTGGTCTCCACACCTTGATCGATCAACACTGGAACAAGTTCTATTCTGCTGCCTCATTTCGTCTGTGTTGGCGGTCGACCAAAAGAAATGAGGCAGCAGAGTAGAGCTTATTTCAGAATCAAAGCAGGAATAAATGATTTAATTGTATTGTTAGAAGGTGAAGATGTTGATATATATAGGATTTTCTATATGGCTAGGGTTTACTCGTATGCACCCAAGAGTGTGGATAAGTTATCCAACGCTTCTAGACGCAAAATGAACGCTTATCCAGAACGTTTACATCATTCACCAGATTAATGGAATTTTGATTGACTGCATGCAGCTGGTGGTGTTTGATTTACAACGTTGTCTGTTCTATACGTGCAGTGGAGTTAAGTTGCCGGTTGCGGTTAATCTCTTCTGGAAGCCTGCAACTACTTAATTGGCTTAATTTGACCTGGACGATGCCCAGAGTCATGAGGATGTGCAAACAACGATGTCATCATCATCATCATCATCATCATATCTTAGGTTCAATTAGTCCGGTGGATGGTCTGGTTTCTTAGACCGGCTAGTAGGTAAATCCAAGTATGACGCTCCAACATCACTAGTTTGTACTCCGTAGGCGTTAAAAAATATCCAGCATGAGATTTAAACACTCACGGCATGAAAATCATCCTTGCTTACCACTGCATCGTGATTTGAGGGGCAATATGGTAACAGTGTTTGCTATTAGGAGAAGTACTTTTCCCTTTTTTTTCTTTTTTTTTTTTTTATCAATAATGTCTTTCCGCATGGCTTCGGCTTGGCACAGCCTTTCCTTCCTCCCACTCAAATTGCTTATATGCTTTCACGTCAACATGCGTCGGTAAACAACGGCATGCACAGCGCGACCCCTCCGATGATATTTCATGTAGAGGCTTGCTAGATGATGTGTACGAATCATAACTGTACAATCACCATCAAATAATAAAAATATCGATTTCACCATCTATCTAGAGAATCTGAAAGCTATGAAAGTCTTGACGGAACAGAGAAAATCATGAGAAAGTTTCTTGGAAGAAATCCGATTCTAAGAAGTGACCCTATGACTTCAGTTTCACCACAATGACGATAGACACCTTAACCTATATTTGGTTTTAAAATTCTCACTGGTTGTTTGCGTAAGTAGACAATCTTGATTTAGCCGATGTGATATTTTGGAACTACGCTAGTGTATCTACCCAAATTTGACGTTTACTTTCAGGACAACATTGTTGAAGAACCACTTTCTTACGAAGGCTCATATCACAAGATGCCCCACGGTTCTCAAGTTGTCTTCCTTTACTACGTGACATTGAGTAATGACAAACAAAATAGGACACGATAGGTTACTTGGTTCGCAGCCTTTGACGATTCCTACTCTAAGATCCACTATCACTCGGACCATATCAACGGGCAATCCACTATAAACCTCTTCCGAAACCACCGGAAAAGAATCAAATGCAAGTATGAAAAAAATAGGAAAGTGTTGTAGGATAGTAAAGATTCTAGAAGGAGGGTGAATATTGTCCTTCACTTTTTCGGAAATCACGAGAATACATAGCGGAAAACAAATAAACTCAAAATGCTAACACAATAGTTTTTACTTGGTTTGAAACTTTCGATGACTCCTACTCCAAGGCCCGCACACGCTAAGTGCTTTCGTTGAGCAATCACTATAATCATGAATGGTAAATACAAAGATTAAGTACAAATTGCAGGAAATAAAAATATACCGATAATACAAAGTAGAAAGAGCAAGCATAGTTTGTCAGAGTAGGTTTCCAGTATCCTGGAGGCTTTTTCAGAGTAGCGTGCGAGTATGAAAGTCATAAAGAATATTATATTAAAGCTAATGGTTGAACCCTTCTTTTATAGCCCCATCTAAGTATCTGGATCCCCTCCTGGGCACCTGGACTGCGCTGACGCGGCGAGCTCTCGTTGAAGCTTTATCCTCAAAGTTTATCTACCTCTGAGAGCCTGGACCGTTGACGTGGGTCGTCTAGTCATCACGCTCCAATTCAACGTGAAGATAAAATTTCCCTTGTCCGGACGCCTTAAGCAACTCTGGGTGCCTGGACCGCCCAGGTACCTGGCCAAGCACCCGTCTAGAGGCACTCCCTCTGCGAAGCTTGCTCAGGCGCTTGGAGCAACTCTGGGCACCCGGACCACCATTTTTCAGTTTTGTCTTTCCTACAAAAAAGAGTTAGTCCCGACAACAATATATATAACCTGCAAAATAAAGTTATCACAGAAATAAGGTAGCAGTATTAATTAGATCCTGTCTCCCCAAGACCAAGATCTAGTTACGGTCTCAATTTAGGTTTCAAAAATGAACCTAAATTGGACCTGCGCTTAACGTCCCCAAATGAGACTCGTCCTCACTAGATCACTCTCCTCTAGTGCTTACCTTACTTACCAAGTATAGACTTCCTTGATGTCATGTCCCTTAACCTACCAGCACTTCCTGCTAGATCTTAACCATTCTAGACTTCAACCAGTTATCAACCCAACTGAACTTCCTTCTACTAGTCTCAACCAATCTAGGCTTCAGCCAGTTATCAACCTAACTGGACTTCCTTCTGTTAGATCTCAACCAATCTAGATTTTGTGCTAACTATCTACCTAGCTAGACTTAAGCTTAGTGTTTCGATCCTCTAGACTCATCAAGTTCATATATTGCACACTTGGTAGACAAATTAAACAAACATAGCATCTACTTTTAATTAATTTGTCATTCATTAAAACTCAAGTTTGATCATTGGTGCCAACTACACCGATAATCTTCCCTTTTTTGATGCAATGACAGCCTAGGTTAAAGTTAGAAAATATATACAAAAACATATATAGTAACAAAAATGACTTTTAAGAGAAATCTAAAATAAAACAGGTAGTTTTATTCTAATGATCATTTTTAGGGTTAAGTTTTTCATATTTTTTTTTATTTTTTCTTACTTAAACCCCCTTTGGCATTCATAAAAAAAATACACTTAATACCAAATTATGAAAATAAAAATACACAAGTAAGGATAGCAAGTAATAAAATTTTTAAAGTAAGCATAAAAACTTGCAGGTTTATTGTAGGGATGAGTTAAGAAAATTTTCTAAAGTATTTCGAAAGGAATTTTAAAATTTTTTAAAAGGTTTCAAAATTTTGAAAATTGATTTGCAAAAATAAACTATTTTGCAAGAATTTTATAAATTATTTTTCAAGATAGATTTTAAAACACTTTTTAAAAAATAAGTTGTTGCAACATAACTTTTAAAGTTTCAATTGTTCAAGACAACTTTTGAAAAGTTTTACAAATTATCTTTCCAAAATATTTTAAAAGTGATTTTCAAAGTAAAGTAATTTTCAAAGTGATAAAGTAATTTTCAAAAGTATTTTTTTTAGAATGTGTTTGCAAAACATTTTCAAATAAACCACTAAAGAAGTTTTTTTAAAGCAATTTTCAAAATGCTTTTCTATTAAATTTTGAAAAATATTTCGAAACAAGGTTTTGAAAACAAACTTTTCAGACGATTAAGAAGATTAAGTAATTAAAAATTTGTAAGTATATTTTAAAATATTTTTCTAAATAAGTAATTTTAAAACAGTGAAAAAAGTTTTCAAATATTGTCAAGGTAATTTTCAAAAATATTTTTAAAAGAGTATTTTTAATCAATTTTCAGAACAGATATTTAAAAAGTAGAGGAGTAAGTTTTTTAGAGTAAAATATTTTTCAAGGCAATTTTTCAAATATATACTTTTCAAAGCATTAAACCAAAAAGATTCAAGTAAGTTTCAAGATATTTCATCTGTTTGCAAAAAGTAGCAAAAAAAAAAAAAAGGTATTTTTTTTTGAGATAGGACACTTTTAAAAGCAGTTTTCAGCTTTCCTCCCCCTAACCTTATATTACTCTAAAATGGGTTATTTAAAGAGTGTCTTTAAATGTTTAATCTCTAGTTACTAACTAATTCTCAAAAGATAGTAGTATTTACTTGATTAGTCAAGATAAGTACTAATGTCCAGTTAGAAATTTATTGAAAAATAACTACTTAACTTGATCAATGTATTGTTATATTTTTTTCCCAAACTTATGTTGATGCACTAATATAAAGTCTAAGCAAAAGACCTATACATCTCACTTCATTCTAAATTTTTAAATACACAATCAAGGTAGCTTTAGTATACTTGTGAGATGTTCGTTGCCTAGCTCTATAGGATCATACTTTTTAGGAGGAATACTTAGGCTAAGTCCATAACTAATTTTTTAAACACTATGAAAATGGGAGTCTTTAGAAAATATTAGTAAGAATTAGCTTATAATTTAAAAATTAGTTGAATAACTCCTCCCTCTTAACCTAAGGTTTTAGTTTTCAGGTTAAAAAACTTATAATTTTTTTACTAAGTTTATAAATATGATAGATTTTAAAGGAATTAATTATTGAGATAAAGACTGATTATTAATTTAGAGTCACTCTTTTGTATTCATTAGTATTATTAAATAAATTATTTAATGTAGTAAATGCATGCAAATATAACTAAAAATATATGTATGAATCATACATCACCCAGGTTGAATTCTCATATTTCCTACTATCTGATTAATCTTAATCTATTAGGATTTTCTTTGCATATGTGATCAACCTTAACCTACCGATACTTCCTTTGCCTAACATACCATTAATCTTGATATTTCGAGACTTTCTTTTCCTAACATCCAATCAAACTTGACCTTTTGAGATTTCACTGTTGCCTACCATATGGTCAACCTTGATCTATAGAGACTTCACTATTGTCTAACATCTGATCAACTTTGATCTACTAATGTAGGTGCAGCGGAGGCCGGCAAGAGGGGGGGTGAATTGCTCCTGAAAAATTAAAACTATACCCTCCTCGTGCTTTCAACTCAATTAGTGCAATAGTAAATAAAATAAAGGAATAAAGAAATAAGAAGATAGGAATTTAACCTGGTTACAACCAAGGAGGTTGTTAATCCAGGGCAATGAAAAAGCACACTTAGAAAATTCTCCTTTGCTGAAGGCGGAAAAGTCTTTTACACTTTGGAAGCTTAGAACTATTGTTAGGAAAGACTACACAATTGATTGCTTGAGTTGTTTCTGAATTCCTAGCTCCAGGGGCCTTTAAATAGCCTCTGGAAATCTGATCTCGATGGTCCAAGGCACCTCCAATAGAGGTTCAAGGCGCCTCGAACCAGAGTCAGCGGATAAAACTTTATCCACGCACGAACGGTCTGTTTGACCAGGCTGAAGGCGCCTTCATCATGCTTGAAGGCGCCTTCAAGCTTAAGGCACCTTCAAGCCATGATGAAGGTGCCTTGAGCTGATTTTCTAGCAGAACTTCTTTTCTAGCTCTATTGCGTTGTCTTCCGATGCTCTGTTCTTTTGGGTGATTACGATCAACCGGAATAGGACTCACCCAAACCCAATTCCTGATCTTCTCCTCGAGCAGGCTTCCGTCCAGCTTCTCGTCCCTCGAACGCCGCATACGTTCTTCTCGCTCCACCGGAGTACTCTTCTGCAGCTCTCTCGTCCTTCGGATGCACCGAGCCCGTCGGCTCCCTTCCCGTGCCATCCTTCTAGCTAGCTGCATCTTCCGCTCGACTTCCTGCGGGATCAAACACAAAGCAGAACCTAACCAACTTGGTTGATCACATCAAAACTATCACGAGGTCTAACAATCTCCCCCTTTTTGATGTGCATCAACCCAAGTTCAAGTTAGGGTAAAAATAGACAC
>JBBMJZ010000001.1:5919697-5931934 GCA_037833815.1 Zingiber zerumbet
ACACTTTCTCTCTCATCATACTTTTTCTCTCATCATATTTTTCTTTCATATTCATCTTTCTCTCACATCTAATTTTTCTCTTATTTTTCTTTAAGGGTAAAAAAGGAAAATTTAATTTATTCCGATAGAAAACATGCAACTAATCAAATATTTCTTTTAAGAGTGATATCCATACCTATACCCATTCTCATTCCATAATACAATGATTTATATTCCGATTTCTATTCCTAGGAAAGAACTAAACGCCCCCTGAACTTTTGACATACATAATCACACCAGACTAAGCATTGCCTAAGTCCAAGATCCAATCCCATACATTTATGAAAATCAAATCAAACATTTACCAATAACTATCACTATCAATCCTTCCTTTTCTTCTTTATTTTTTTTATTTTTAAATGAAAAAAATCACTAATAAATTCAGCATGTGGCCAAGAGGATGTATCCAAATCTATAAATGATAAATAATAAATTTAGCATTTACCGTGGCCACTTACTTGATTTCCTCCATTCCAATTAAAAATAGAAAAGAAAAAAAAGGCATAAATTAATTGCAAGCCAGCTGGCGGACCATTAACTCCAAGCCCATTTGTAGCAGATCCAGCCAGAAATGGACTCAGCTCACCCAATCGCATCCCACCGGCGCGCCTTTTGAAGGCCGCGTTAACCTAAAAAAGCCGTCCACTTTCTCGCTCTCTGACACCGACTACGGTCGGTCAAATTACCGGATAGTGCCCTGACCCCACACGGTGAGCTGGATCTCGTCCGATCTCCCGATTCGCTCTCCACGATCTCGATCGTACGTCCGGGATCGCTCCGTCGGTCTTAAATGCCGACGAAGCGGGAACATTTATGGAAACCACCCGGTGGTTTCTATAATCTTGGAGAGAGGAAAAAGGGACGTCGAATGGAATCGGAACGTTGTGGAAAGGGCTTACGAGGAAAGAAAAAGTTCCGCGCCGTTGAAGTGGGCGAAAATGATGGAGGGTATTTTAGGAATATTGAAAGAATACTGGGTTTTTATTTGTGTTTTTATTCGGCTGTCTTCTCTCGGGAATTATATTTTCTTTTGAGATTTTTTATTTTTTATTTTTTTTTTGTTTTTCTGTTTTTCTTTTCCCCTTCGTCTCTCCTGTCTCGTCATATCTTCGTCCACTCTCCTTCCCGAGCTTCCATTCTATTATTTTGGAGAGATTTTAGGGCTCTTTCAGTGTTTAGATTCGGTCGCGATCTCTCGAATCCAGTCGGCTGCTGGCAAGAGATCAGTGTTGCGAAGTTCCCTCCCGATTCAGCGTGATTTGGTCTCTCTTTTGGGAATTTTATCTCCTCCGGTCGCGGCTGCTGATTTCAGCCTTAGACTTGTCTTTTCTTCGATTGTTTGGCATTGGGAAAAGGTTGAATTTGTCTGGTCGATAGCTGGTGCTTCTTTCGGGCCTCAGTATTGGGATTTGGAAAGGAATTGTTGATGATTTGAGGGGTTGTAGTAGTTCTTGGAGTTCCAGTGCTTGTTCGCTTCAAGGTGTAAGAGAACAGAGGCATTGTTCAAGTCCAAGACGATCTTTGCTTTATGGTGGTCTGTCATCTTGCTTCAGGTATTTTGGGCAAATTTTAGCTTTCGAGTTTGCTGTTTCTTTATGAGCGTGTTAAATGTTTCAAGACTATTGTTATCCAAAAGTTGGGTCGATGGAAAAGCCATTTCTGCTTGTTAACTGTAATCTATCTTGCTGTCTGACCTCATAAAGATTTATTCTCGTTTGTTCTTCTGCATTGCATCCGCTTAGTCTTATGAGACGATTTGGGAAGAATACATATGTTGTTGTCTCTGTTTACCAGTGTTTCATCTTGATCCCTCAACATATTGGCGAGGAATCTAGGTACCGGGCGAGTAGAATTTAAATTGGAATTTAGCTTTGAAGATTTTGTCCATGAAGCTCCTCGGATCAGTTCGGTCTATTCACCATTTCATGATTCTTCTTGGACTTGTTGTGTTGCTGTTTGCATATCAGTGTAAGGCCCAGTCACCAGGTGCGTCTTCAACCTCTGCGAGTTCACTGAATGCTCTTCTTCAGGATTATGCTTACCGTGCACTTGTTCGTCCTCACACTGGAATTATCTATCCTGGTAATGTTCCTTCGAATCTCACTGGTATCGAAATTGCAGCAGTAAGACTCAGAAGCGGGAGTTTAAGAAGGAGAAGAACAATGTATAACGAATTTGAGATCCCGTCCGGCCTCATTGTGCAGCCCTATGTCAGAAGGCTGGTATTGGTGTATCACAATCTGGGTAACTGGTCCTCTTTCTACTACCCTCTTCCTGGTTATACCTACCTGACTCCTGTCCTTGGGCTACTTGCTTATGATGCAACAAATTTGTCTGCGACTAACTTGCCAGAATTAAGCATTGTAGTTTCTGAATCATTCATTTCAATTAATTTTACCAATGTAACTCATGTTCTGAGTGGGGATGCTAGATGTGTGTGGTTTGATGTGAATGGCTCACCGGATTTCCAGAACTTGGTATCAAGCAATACCTGCTCAACATACCGTCTAGGCCACTTCTCCATTGTGATCAACTCCAGTGAGATAGCTCCTTCCCCAGCGCCTAGTTTACCTCCAGGGCCAGTGCCTACTCCTGGTGGTTCTAAGAGCAGCAATTCTAAGGCATGGAAGATTGTTGGGGGTGTTGTTGGTGGTCTTGTGGCTCTAGCTGCCTTAACGCTACTTGTTTATTGTATACGCCAGAGAAAGAATAAGAAGGTGGGGCAATTGGAGCAGCATGCAGATGCAGGGGTTTCTCTACAAACAGCAAGGGTTGGAAATACACACATTCCTGTGGCTTCAGGGACACGGACACTGCCAGTCCTTGAGAATGAACTTGTTGCTTAAGTGCTATTGTTTTCTCCAGTTAAGGAACCTCTTCAAGGATTGAACTTAGGAACTAGCTGAAGACCGTCTTTTCAAGTGTTTCATATGTATAGAACCAGAGGCAGCCATTGCTACGTTCCATGTTATCCTGCATTGGCTGAGATGGGTTGAACTCTGCCATAGCTTATTTACGGTATCCATTCTTTTTGGTAAAGTTGTTTGTGTTCAAATGGCTCCCGTCATTATTTTCACTGTTCCTGTATTCTTATTGGTTAAAATGCCCTACTGTCACGTAGAAACCCACCAAGAATATGATGTTTGTTGCAAACTGGAGAGCTTTTTATTATTTATTTGTTGGTTGTCATGCTTAGAAAAATCTTGCTAATATAGCTGAGTTATCATTCATTTCATGTTTCATGGCGCCATCAAATGGATTTGCTATGTGTTCATGATCAATCTCTCCTCAGCGAGCTAGCAAAATACCTTGATAAGATGTGATCATTTTCTCCTTAGCAAGATAAGTCTTCATTCCATCATCCTATCTATTTCTGACTTTGTGCAATGCTTCTAGCTTTGTTACAAGTCTGACTTAATAGAACTACAATATGCTGGTTTTCCGAAACCAAAGACAGCAATACTATTTTAGAAACTCGTAGAATTCATCAAAAGATTGCATGCTTGTTACTTCAATCATGAAAAGTTGAAATTCTTGGCAATCACTTAGCCAATTTTCTTTAGAATTGTGTACCACTCAAGGGTCACAAAATAGTAATCATGTATCTCTAACCCCTATTTAAGATTATCAGTGAAAGAGACAACTTCTCTATTTCATTCTCTTCCTCGATACTTCTTTTTCCATACTTGCAACATTTTGATTGTTTTGTCTTTAAAATAACAAAGTGGTAAACTTTTTGCATATGCAGATTCTGATACTGAAATATTTCCTAGTCAAAATATTTCTGAATCCTTATTTTGGAATTTCTTATATCAAAAGATTGCAATCAGAGAAATTTGCTGGAATAACATTGTGTATTTTTGCTAGTTACAAAGTTGTAGATTCTTAAGATTCAGACGTAGGAACTGGACATAGAGATGGACTGAGTCATTCAATCCAATGACATTAGCAAAGCGATGAAAAGTATAGGAAGGAACGAGATGCTTGGGTTCTGGGAACCAAAAATGTTTTTTTTCCTTTGAAAACAGGTCCGGAGTTGAACCGGTCAGCATCAGCAGGCCTTTTTTTTCTGTTAATGAATAGTAAGTATAACTTCCAACTGTTTATATAGGGGTTGATTAAATTTGTCTCACGTGCTTGATTGTTTAATAAATTTATGTTGAACTTTAGAAATTAATAATAAATTTCTCAGTGGTGAGCAAAGTTTAAAATGTCGTGTCGAAGTTTTGATCTTTTGATTTGAACGATACTGGTTCAGTGTCGGTAGTGGATTGTAATTGAAGAAGAAAGGAGATGAAATATAAATAGAAGGCATTGTCTACTTTCTATGTGGTATCATGTTTCATTGATTATATTTCGAGCATTTCGTGCAATATGATAGAGTTGATAGATTTAAGTTTTTTGTAGACTTGTTTAAACATTTAATTTTATTATTAGCATTAAATTACTGGAAACAAGCACACAATTCTGGTTCAACCTTGGTGTTTTTCTCCTGTTCAGCAGCACAGTGCAAAGGTTCCAAAAGGTTGTGTATTCTTTTCAATCTTGAGCATTCAGCAATTGCTTTGCTGGCGGTTGAGACGTCCTTCAGTTCTACTTCTTAATTAAGCAGAATCCGACAGAGGCAAATAATAAACACACTTGATGGTGAAATATTCCTAATATTTCTGCTAATAAAGGGATAGCTGGTGAATCTCGGTGTTCATGGTTTGGTGGCAATTCAATTTTATCAAACGACAAAGCAATCCAAGTCGGTAGTGCGCTAGAAAGGCCGAGTTTTAGGAGTTGAGGTTCGATTGACTCTCGATTCATAAAATCAATGTTAGGGAGTAGCACGAGAGCTCCAACACTCGAGTTATTTGGAGTTTGAGTAGGGATCTCAGCAAGCTTGAACTGTACGAACAGGGATTCTAACCAGTCAGGCCATGGGATCGACCCGGCTGCAGCGCTGTTAGCACCGGAGGTTTTTTTAATATATTTTTAAAATAATGAAGTGCCATTTAATATTTTTTTGAAATTTAGATGCGCCTTTACTAAAAATGTCGTTGAAAGGGTTGAAAACATTCAAGTATGTGTAGTTGCATTCCTGGACAGGATCCACATCGACGATAATTTATTTGACGTCAAATGTAGCTGGTGTGGCTGACTTGGCTGGGACCATCCTCCCCGCTCATCTGCACCTGCAATTTACAGCATCAAATTTAATATTTATTTTGTTCATTAACATTAAATATTCACTATATATTGATTAATTCGTCTAAACTAAAATTCTATAAAAAATAAAAAAAGATGCTCATTGTACCGGGTCAAATATTTAACTTTGTACGTACTAAGTGCCTAACAAAGACGATTCGCTCGTCCCAGCGTCCCCGTCAACCCGTCAACACGGAGGAGGTAAATCACGGGTGACTACTAGCCATTACTACAAATGGTCAAGACATGGGGGAGGTTATGCTCGGTCACGCCGAGTTTCGACCCCAAGACCTCATGTGACAACATCTCATATCTTAACCATTGCACCGTCCTGAGGGGACGTACTAAGTGCCTAACCAGCATTTTCATTAGGATGGCTGAGATGGGTCAACTATGCATTCATGATGCGTCAAGAACATTGATCTCATAATTGATCAAGACTGTTGTTGAACATTTGCTCGTGACATTAATTTATTACGGCAGCAAACGCGCTCGAAATAAAATAAAGATATTTTAAAAATATGAAATGTTTTTTAATATATTTTTTAAAATAGAGCTTTTGGAGGATAAAAACGGACCATTTTTATTTTTATTTACTATTTATTATCTCAAACGACTGAATTAAAAAAAAAATCTGATGTGCATTTCAATGCTATCAACGAGGTAAAATAAATTATAATGTTTTAGACTGTAAATTATTTTTTTTAGCAATCCAACGGACATCTCAACAAAATTGATAATCCTACAAAATTCAGATGTATTTTTCTTAAATAAATAAAATCTTTTTAAAAATCCCCAAAAAATAACCTAACCTGAATGTTTTGACTACTGGAACTTTTACATCCAGGTCCAAAGATTTTCTTTATTCTAAAATCTAAACCAAATGATCGAGTCATATTTTGTCTCACGATCCGACTAGATAGAGCATTTTGATAACTTGTGGCATTTTGAAGCATAGGAAAATTATAGGAGCAAAGTGGTATTTTCTCAAAGACAACCTCATAGTAAAAAAAAAGTTAAATTTTGTACGGATATGCCTGAGTCTAGTTTACCAAAGTATAGGGTGCGAAAAGGATATTTAGGAGCCAAAGTAAAATTTTATCCCGAACTAAATTACTTCAGTGTCCTCTCCTTTACTTGATGCCTCACTCAGTCTCTACTCCCCGTTTTCCTTGTTTCGCGAGAAATTGCGGCGTAAACTGCGAGCAGCAGCGAATCGAGAGAGCCTCCTCATCAATGGAGCGCGGAGCGGATTCAGGGTTCGACCTTCGCGGATGCAACGGCGTATTTCGAAGAGGGGAGTTCTAATTCCTTCTCCGCGCTTTCATGGAGTGCTGAAGCTGTGGTCTTTGAAGCAATGCCGCTGGTTTTCCTCTGCGATCTCTAGATTTTTTTCCTCAACCTGCTTCGATTTCAGCTCCTGTTCTCCTTCTTATTCTCATTCCGTGCCTTCTCCAGCGGTTGATCTTGTTCGGTTAGATGTAAGTTTAGGTTTTGGAGATCTGGGGACGAAGTCGTGCGTAACACCTCCGAGTTCGCGTCGGATTCGAGATTCCTTTCAGTCGAGGCACTCGATAGTTGGGGTTCAACTTCAGATCTTCTCCTTCGGAGGTGCCAGTCTTAGAATACGGTGAGTAAAATCTAAGTCGGCGTTTGGCTTCGACTATTTTTCACTTTCCAAAACCTCTACTTCATTTTCCTTTGTTTCTGAGGAAGAAAGATTTTCACTTCAAAATTGATTATTCTTTTGAAAGATAATTAATGGGGATACTGAAACAATTAACCTATTTGAAGCTGAATCAGATGGAGTTATAGTCCTGGTTTGCTTGTCACTGTGTAGTAATTTGTTTAATGCTTTAACTGTTGGGTATACTATGAGCCAAAAGCCATGTAATGGGAACTATTAAATCCTATAGTGGCTTCCTTCTTCAAAGTTCCAACCTTTCTCCTTGGTTGAAAAAGTTAAAGCGTCTCTTTCTTTTGATAAGTGGTATATGCTTCTGCTTTAGCTTTTGATAATGCACTATACAGAAGTCGTTTCTTTTGATAAGCATCTCTTTCTTTAGAGTTTCTTTTCAGTGTACTTGCATTTGATGGGTTGAAGCTTGAATATGGAGTAGGCTTTCTCAGTTCTTATAGTCTCTCCTTTTTTCTTGCAGGTATCTGCTTTCCTTTTTTAATCTCTGAATAAAAGTATACATTTGCTCGAATCCACTTCAAATGGCGGTGCTTTCGATCTGGAAATCTCATGATCTTAATCTTTGAAAATGATTAAGGAATCGTAGCAATTAATACAAAAAATGGGGGGGGTGTGGGGAAAAGACAATGGCCATACATTCATGATTGAGAGAGGGATGATACTTACTTAACAGTGGTCCCCTTCTTACCAGTTAGCAATAGCTAGGAAATAACTAGTGGTTGTCACCATTTAATTCTTAAAAGAGAGAATGAATGCTTTCCGGAGAGTGAATGAAATTTGATTTATGCCAGGATTTATCTAGTTGATCTGTCATCAAAATCACAAAGATTTTAAATTATGGACAAAATTATCTTGCTGGTCATATATGTTAAATTTTTCTGCTACAATTGAAAAGAAGCTATTGTTCTGATATTTGTTCAAACTTTTCATTCTATTCCTTCTTCTTTCCCTTTGGATAATCTTTGATGAAGCTGTTTATTTATGATACTTATTTCAAGGCTTGGTCTTAATTCTTTTTCGTTTCCTTTTTCAGTGAAGCTGGACAGGAGAACCCCTAAATTTGACTACTGAATAGACTCATCATGTTCTTTATGCCCTTTTCTTAATTTATTACTTCTGATGGATTACTTTTTGGCTCTCATAGCACTTCCTTTGATTGTTTTCTTATTTTTCCCACCATTTGTGATTTGCAACTTAATCTCAGATGAGCAAG
This sequence comes from Zingiber zerumbet, assembly GCA_037833815.1. Classification (NCBI taxonomy): domain Eukaryota; kingdom Viridiplantae; phylum Streptophyta; class Magnoliopsida; order Zingiberales; family Zingiberaceae; genus Zingiber; species Zingiber zerumbet. The sequence goes on from JBBMJZ010000001.1 coordinate 5,927,842, forward strand.
CACTTTTAGACTTTGCAACTTCCATCCCTCATGGCCGTAAACTTAACTGGAGTTCTGAGAACCCAATTTGCTCCTCATGGGTTGGAGTAACATGCACACCTGATAATACTAGTGTGCGCACTCTTCGGCTGCCAGCAATTGGCCTTTTTGGGATGATCCCCACTAATACACTTGGAAGACTTGATGCCCTTGAAGTCTTAAGCCTTCGATCCAACCGCCTTATGGTTAATCTCTCTTCAGATGTTTCATCCATTCCTTCTTTGCATTTTCTGTACCTTCAACATAATAATTTATCTGGATTCATTCCTTCTTCACTATCTTCAAATCTTACGTTTCTTGATCTCTCCTACAATTCCTTCCTTGGAGAAATTCCAGTGACAATCCAGAATCTTACTCACCTTACTGCGCTGTTACTTGAGAACAATTTGTTGTCTGGACCCATCCCTGACATTGAACTCCCAATGCTTAAACATCTGAATCTGAGTAATAACAACCTTAGCGGACCCATACCACAATATCTCCAAAAGTTTCCATCGGAATCTTTTCTTGGTAACCCTTTACTCTGCGGAACTCCTTTAACAGCATGCTCTGCTATATCTCCTCCAGGAGTACCTAAAAAAACCAAAAAAAGCTTTTGGAAAAGACTGAGCACAGGTGTCATTATTGGAATTGCTGCAGGTGGATCGGCACTTCTGATTTTACTCATCATTTTAGTCCTATTCTGTTTCTTCACGAGGAAATCTGCAGAAGGTAACAGAAAACCGAAAGGAAAGGGAGCTCTTGGTGCAAGGAGTGAGAAAACTGAGTATAGCAGTAGTGCACAGGAGGCAGAGAAGAATAAGTTGAGTTTCTTCGAGGGATGCACATATAATTTTGACTTGGAGGATCTATTAAGAGCTTCTGCTGAAGTTCTTGGTAAGGGAAATCACGGGACTACATACAAAGCAGTTCTAGAAGATGGTACAACAGTAGTTGTGAAGAGGTTGAAAGAAGTTATCATTGGAAAGAGGGAGTTTGAACAACAAATGGAAATAATAGGAAGGTTCAGGCCTCACCCTAATGTAGTCCCACTGCGAGCTTATTATTACTCCAAAGATGAGAAGCTTCTTATATATGATTATCTTCCTTCTGGCAACATCTCCTCTCTTTTACATGGTACATGTTTCTTTTAACTCCATGTCTTTGCACTGATAATGCCTTTTAACATAATAAATAAACACAAGTGATCTGAGAAATCATGGATAAGAAATTGCTGCAGCATTTAATCAACTAGAAGAGGCAAGTAACATATACTGGCCTCCGATTAATCTAACTAGTGAATATTTACGATTTCTACTGCTCTAAATTGTTGGATATGAGCTGTGGTCACAGGAACAATCAAAATGTAAATAGTTATATTGATCTTGTTGAATTGGAATGGAGCCCATTCCATCCCTAATTGAACATGGTACAAGAGTAGAGCTCACCTAGCTCTAATAAGATGTTAAATTTGGGTGGAACTCATTCCATACCAAAATAAGATGGAACCAGCTCCACCCTAATTCAACATGTATTAAATCTATACCTACATCTCTGAGTTATGATGGATGTTAGAAGAATTGTTGAATCTAGGAATCTTCATGCTCATTGCTGACAAGTACGATCATTGTATATGTTTATGTGTTAAGAGGGTGTAGCCCTTTTATTGACAAAATGAGCTTCACCTCAATTTAACTAAACTCCACCACGCCTAATGTTGGTGGGATTAATGTTCTTGAGCTCAACCACACCTATTTTGTGTTGATAATTCCAAATTCTAAACCAATGCACTAAACAATCTTTGTTCGATAATTCATTTTCTAGTCCCTTAATAGTAGCTTAAAAATAGTAAAAAAAAATTATTTTATTTTTGAAATATCATAAAACAATAAAGGATTAAGTATAATTTGGATGGTGGCAGCTCATGTTTTTCCAATGATTTGGGGTACCCTTCAGGATTTTATAGAGCTAGATATTCTTATGGAAGGCTATATCTAAGTTATTATTTTGTTGATTATGTCAAAGTAGAGTTTTTCTTTGGGGCAATTCTAATGTCTCATATAAATAGCAGGAAGTAAGAGTGCTGGAAAGGCTCCCTTGGACTGGGAGTCCAGGGTGAAGATTGCTCTTGGAGCTGCACGCGGCATAGCACACCTTCATGCTGACGGTGGGGGAAAATTCATCCATGGAGACATCAAATCCAACAATGTACTGCTAACCCAGGAATTTGATGCATGTGTGTCTGATTATGGCCTTGCCCCATTAATGAGCACTTTGGCGACAGCATCCAAAGTTGTGGTGGGCTATCGAGCGCCAGAAGTCATCGAGATCAAGAAGTACTCTCACAAATCTGATGTATACAGCTTTGGTGTGTTGCTATTGGAGATGCTCACTGGAAAAGCCCCACTGCAGTCTCCAGGACGCGATGATGTTGTGGATCTGCCGAGATGGGTCCAATCTGTGGTACGGGAAGAGTGGACTGCTGAAGTATTTGATGTGGATCTTATGAGACATCAGCACATTGAGGAAGAGATGGTTCGAATGCTTCAGATTGCAATGGCTTGTGTTTCAAAAGTTCCAGACCAGCGACCTACAATGGAGGAAGTGATCAGAATGATCGAGGATGTCCGTTTCTCTGACTCAGAGAACAGACCATCTTCGGACAAGTCAAAAGATGACAATATCCCAACACCACAAGCAGAGACAGAGACAGAGATCACAACGTAGAAGTTTAGACATTAGGCTTTGATTGGGATTTAATTCTGCAAGTTTCTTTGTTTAAATTGATATTGATGTTTGGTGAAGTTTGTTTCAAAGGATGTTTGGGCATCACCATGTATTTATGCCTAGGAAGTAAACCAATCTCGGCTCATTTGGTTAATTTTTTTGCTTTTTGCTATTTTATTTTCAGATGGATATTAATAAACATTTCTGTTAGTTTTTGTTTGGTGTCTACATACTCATTGCTCTTGACATCTAATTTTATTGCTTCATTGACATCTAATTTTATTAGTCATTATTTTTCAACACAGGATTCAGATTTTCTACCATGGAAAAGTCAGAACGCCGTCTCTTTTTTATTGAATTGTAAAAAGATGTACTATATTTTTTATTTAAAGGGTGTCTATTCTAACGTAAAATGACATAAATATTTTTAATGTAGTGTTTACTGTTGACACATGCATGTTTTTAAGACACGCATCTCCAGCCTATAGTCCTGTTTAAATCTTGATTTGAGATCGCATTGGAGTAGATATCTCATCATAACTGCTATACAGTTATAGCAGTTACAGTTATTGCTATAATATAAAAAATAATTTTAATAAAAATGACTAAAATTTTTTGAAATTCTTGAAAAGATTTTAAATGATATTTTTTAATCTAAGATTCGGTTGGTATAGATTGGGAAACTAATATAGTGTGTGTATTTTTAGTTGATTTCTAATAAATTAATATGAGTTCGGGTCGAAAAGTTAATTCGATATATGCAATTCGTTTATGCTAAACTATTCCAAGTGGTCAAAAACTAATCAGATGTGAGCTTTTTAATTATCAACGAGTCTTATTAAATTCTCCCAAAAAAACCTAATTAATTTTTGTTTTATTATTTCAAATGAAAATTATGACTTTGTTAAAAAACTTGGTGCAATAGTAACTAAGATAGTTTGACGAAAGGATAGTAATATATTAGAAATGCTTAGTTAACAATCTGTTAGTCTAATTATGAAAATAAATCTAAAAATCTTTCATTAACACATTAACTTACTATTCTTAGTTGTAGTTATAGCAGCTATGTCATAGCTACTACAATTGTTATAGTTGTAGTAGCTATGATTTTGTAGCTACTACTAGGGACGGATCCAAGAACTAGAGATAGACTGGGCTAATCCTAAATTAGTTGAGTCTGTCGTAGAAAAGGTTTGAGTTCACTTCATGCTAGTTCGTTACCATCTCAAAATTTTCCTACATTTTATGGATTTTAAAATTTTATTGAATGTTTTTTTTATTATTTATGAAATTGTTAAGTTAATTTACCGAAAAGATATCTAATTTATAGACGTTGAAAATTTGGAGG
>JBBMJZ010000001.1:5985926-6003973 GCA_037833815.1 Zingiber zerumbet
AATAGAACTCTTTATTTGAGAAGCTAACAAGCATATCAATTCATTCTGAATTTTGTGGCTAAGATAATGATGATGTGGTATTTCTTTCAATATGTTTCCTCATCATTGAGTCCCACTCAGCAATCATCTCAACAGCAGCCATAAAATTTCCATTGCTATCATCATAAGGTTTCTCATTACTACCACGACAAGCTATATTTTGTTTAGCCAAAAATTTCACAAGTGAAATTAATCGGTGTAATATCTTCCTCCAATCTCTTTTGCCTTCTTGATTTGATCTTGAATAGCATGATCAATTATTGTACCCTTCATTAACCTGATACGCAACTCAGACCAATTAGCATAATAATTGATATGCTCAATACTTGTCTCATGTTCTTTAAGTCTGCTACTAAGATGTCCCTAATCGCAGTATCCCTCATTTGCTAGTTGACTTGGTTGAGGCCCTCTTTTGAACAACTTGCAACAAAATTAAAATACTTTATCAAGTGCTTTTGAATAGACCAACCAATCTCTATGGTGCTTTTGACCATTTGGCAAAATCCGAGTACAGAAATATGAAGAGAATCGTCTATTCGATCTATCTTTGGGACCTTTCCCTGTTAATACATCTCTTATAAGACTCATTTCCACTAATTGATCCTTCCACTTGGGATCTAAATTCTTCCAATTTTTAGGATAAAAAATGTCAAGTGGAATTGATGAACTTGGTTCTTCATTCACATCATAAATAGCATCATCATCACTTTCAGAATAATTATTTTTAAAGTCTAAGTCATCACCACTTTCATTGTCTTCAATCTGATTCACATCTCTCTCTTTATCATTTTCAATGACTAATCCTTTATGTAATTCATTACCATTGTTTTCTTATTTTTCTTCATTAACCAAATTTTGAAGTGATGAATTTTTCAATTCTTTGACAATAAATTTGTCGATTGCCCCTCTTTGAGACTCAATAAATTATTTTTCTTTTTTTTCGCTTATCATGTCCTGATAGATACTTTCTAGTATCAGACATTCTAATTTTCTAAAAAAAAAAATCAAACTCTAAGCGATTATAACTCGGACTTTTCACAATTAGCTCCAAGCTCACACTCTATGAAGAGAAAATTACTGATTAAGATTTATTAAAAAAAATTCTTCACTTTTCATATATCAAATGTGCTCCTACAATAGTAATACTGTAAATGTATATTTAAAAATATTCTAAGTTTATCTCATGCATACTAGTTGTTGAACAAAATAATAAATTATTCATGAGAAATTATCAATTGTGCTCAATTGAGTCTATATCATTTTTTTTAAGCAAATGAGACTAAAATCATATAACCAGCCAAGAAAATTTAGCAATGGAAAAGTAAAAGTGAAATTGAAAGAATACAATAAGTATGATAAATGTGGCATGGATGGAAATTAGTCTGTACTTGTCATATAAAAAGATATTTTGTGGATCTATATCAATATTGATCAAAGGAAAAGGAAAAATAGAAATAAATTTTACTCATTACGATAGTAAATATGGAATGATGGTTATTTTTAGCGTCTTTTTTTATTTCAAATTTCAATTTTCTTTTAAATTGTCAACGAGAGTGAGTACTGTGGATCTTTATTTAATAAAAATTCCATTTATAAATTCTGCATAAAATTATATTAGAATTATAACACTTTTACTTATACATTTATTCTTTAAAATTAATGATAAAACATCCAGATAAATGTCTGGTAATTCACACCATTTTTCAAAATAAGAGATATTTTATTGGAGTTAACATTTAGTTGAAAATAATATTATAACAATATCAAATACATCAGAAAAAATTATAGAAAAAAAATCATTTTATAAAATGATACAAAGTTATATATTGAAAATCCACTCTATGCTAAGAAAATCAAGTAAAAATTTACTTATACAAAGTTATATATTGAAAATTCACTATATGATAAGAAAATCAAGTAAAAATTTATTTAGCTTTGAAGATATCCGTCAAAATAAATATCATATTGATGAAAATAATATTAAATATTTTTATATTATATCTATTAGATCTCACAAAAATAGAGAAAAAAAATCCACATCCAATTTGCCTACATAAAAAATTAACAAGAAGCTGATTTAATATTATGGCATGTCATACAAGTCAAAGCAATGGACAATACTATCTCACAACGAATCAATTAGCCTGGTTGCTTAACTAATCACCCACAGATACCACCTACAAAGAATCCTCTGGATTTGGAAAATCAATAATGTCCAATCTAAAGGGAATAGATCTTGGATCGGATCCGATCGACTCTTTTGTCATTGTTGTAAGAATCTATGGAAACATGGCAATGAATAGACTCCTGAAAGCCATAAAGAAGGCATGCAAATATCCTGATTTTAAGCTCTTGCTGCAACATCTGAGAGATGTGCAGGAAACTGAAGTACTTCAAGGCTTCATATCCCTTCTTCCTTCATGGAAATCTTGAGAGTCAGCAATAAATTAAAGGTAATAATAATAGTCAAAGTTTGTTTCGCAAAATTATGACTAAGCATGAAGCAGATGACGGGCAATTTATGCACCTATAGCTCAATTTCAAATATGTTTTTTCTTTTTGTTCGTGCCATAATGAATGAATGAGATACATAAGATGCAAAGTACCTTCATGAGCTTCTATTTTGGACTTTTGGATAAGATCCTCTATTTCATCCACAATTGCGTCGTGACAAAAGAAGTATTGCTCCTGAGAATCGTAGTAGAAAGTATTCAGTGGTAGAACTAGTAAGCATCGTTGATGATTATCCCTTCTACTAAATTGGATGGTATCGACGGTATTCTTAGCTCAAGTTGTCATGACATGAAATAAATTGGCCAAAATATATAAATGAAGAATCACAATTAATTAAAGCAAGTATACTTAAGGAATTTTCTAGTGGTAACAATAAGACCCAATTGACTCTCATTTCATCAAATGTTCAACATGCACAAATTTACATGGAATTGGTCCATTGCCTTGAACATGTAATAACGATGACTTTGATTGAAGAAAATCACCTTCTAATGATTATCATTAATGACGGTGGAATGTGAAAACTATTTGTTTGTTTATGCATGCGAAAACACGCAAGCTAAGATATCGGCTCTTCACTCACCTAAATCATAAATCATTCTAATCACGCAAAATTATTTCAGATTCTACCTTTATGACACTAGGCACTTGCAGCCTTTGTGACTGGCATTCATAAGTATGGCGGGAATTCTGACTTGGGTGCAAGCAATTCCTAGAGTTCTGCAGAACTTCAATAATACATGGCAGATGACATAAAGCTATCGGCTAATCTGGAAAGATAACTTGTCTGATACGTGAATATTTAATTTGCATGCTTCAGAAAATAAAATAAAGTCATTAAAATTCTAAAAAAGTAAATATTTACCCCACCATTCATCTCTAATAAATTTAAATTTGTCAAAAAATTAGATATTTAGTTTATTTCTATTTTCTCTAAGAAACAAAAAATGTTTAAAATTTTTTTTTCCCAATCAAACACTTATGAAGCTAAAATTGGTAGTTTTTATTAAAAACAAAAAATCTCTGCGCCAAAGGATGTGTACCACATCCTCGTGAACTCGTATGCTACTTGGTAGAAAACATGATTGAGAATCTAAAATAAGATACCAATGTCTGGACCATCCCAATCCGTTGAGATCTGAACTCAGCAACAGTTTTCATGAGGTCTAAGGAAGACATATCACCAATGAGAACCCTTTGGATTGTGTTGTGTATGGCACAATATGTACCAGTTCTTCCAATACCTGCACTGAGTGATAGCAAGATTGTGTGAGACAGTGGAACGGTAGGAAGTATATTGAGACAAAATAGAGAGAACTTTAGATTTAAACCTGCAATGCACAACAATAGGGCCATCTTTGGGTGGGACATGATATGTCCTTTTTAAAATTTCTCGAACTGCTGAAGTATCACTAGGCACTCCATGATCAGGCCATTCAGGATATTGGATGTGGAGAACAGAAAGGGCTGGCATCACCAACTACCAAAAAACCACAAAATATAACATCACAACATCAGAGATTAAGGATCAAATTTAAAGTTCAATAATGAGAAGCTTCTATAAAAAGATAATAAAGACTTAAAATTCAATCGAACAGAATTACTTGAAACTAAACTTAATCTCAGATAAGGTTATATAGCAATACAACTTCAGCTGCTTAGTACCAAATAATTCAAGCTCATTGAATAATGAAAGAACTAAACATTAGGATCAAATACTGGTCAGAGATGCCAATAAATCAACAAGGAGCCAAACCACATATGGACCTTTCTTTAGAGACGCCAAAAAACATTCAAATAATGTTAAATGAACTAAATTGTAGCTTATAATGAGAACATCAAGCAGAAAGGTGAGAAATGATTTACAATAATCACATTATAAAATTGAGCAGATTGCTCGAACTACACATGCAAAAGGCTGAAAACATAGTTTATGCATAGTATTCATATAACATCAGGGTTTCAAAAAAAAAAAAAAATCAGCATATGTTTCACCTCTCTGTGTTTCACCTCCAAGCAGCGAAGAACTAATGAAGAAACATTACTTGTATACTTGATCTCAACACTGACTCTCCCAAATTGTCCACACCCATTGTTTGCTGGAAGATAATTGGCACATTTTCTCATCATCTGCCAATTTTTCCAAGATAAAGATAATTGCTTAAGAAAACTAAACATGATAAAAACAACAATGAGAACCTCTAAAAAAAAAAGAAGAATATGAAAAGCATTCATGGACACAATATGGTGCTACATGTGCCAAAGGATAGAGATGATTCTTAAGCTAGATGAACAGTATCCTCTCTGAAATAGCCCAAGAGTTGAATTTCTTGACTGACTCCATTTTTAAGAGTCAATGAAGTTATAGCGCCTAATTCTGACATTCGTGGTTTTATCCAAACTGAAAAAAGCAAAACATGATATTCCTTTTACATCAAGGGAGTAGTTCCAACTTCAAAGACAGGTCAAATTGAGAAGAGTATCTTTTGAGTTTTGACTGTTAGCTTGCATCCTATTTTTAATGGATATCACATAGGATCTTTTTTTGTGTATCGGTTGGATGACAAACACATTTAGTACATTAATTAAAATATTTCTGCATTCATAAATGATATAATTTATGAGCTTCCAATAAAATTGCTCTTTACAAAAAAAAATCACTCAAAGCACAATTGCCAGTAAGTACCACAGTCAAAGTCTCGAGGTTCAAGTGGGTCTAAAATGCAGTTAGACAATTGAGCATCATGCATCCAATTTTTGTATAATTTTTATTTCAACCGAAGGGCATGTGATCCCACAGGACTACAAAGTCTAATAACTTCTTCAATCTATCCTTGTCAAGCTACAAGAACCTATTAAATATTTAAATGCATAGATCATAACTTCTTTAAAAGGCTGAGTTTTTAGGACCAGTGATCAATTGATCAACTTTGAAATGATATTAAAGCAAAAGATCGTGTTTGGATCATGTTTTTAGGGTTATTTTATATATTGAGAAGCTTAGGGACTCATGTCATGTGATAAACTCCACATTATACAGGTAGAGACTAAGGGGATGAATTAATCTGATCCCAAACACCGACTATTCACTTGGTATTATAGTCGAAGCTCAGGTTCAGCTCGGACTATTTCAACGGCGCTCCTGCCATGATCGATGATTTGATTGCTCATGTTCTTACACAGCATCAAACACTAATCCAACCACTTCAATGGAATATGGTACCAGCATTGTCAGCTCACTCGTCAAGATCCACATTAGCACCAATTCCTTCATTTGCCCACCTCCACTCCCCCCTCGTCGTAGAAGTTGTCAACCTCTACAAAATGGATATTGCCACCATTCTAAAGCTACAATATAAGGAGAATCTTAGACTGTAGAGGAATGCACAATAATCTCAACATTATCAACTTTTGAGTGTAAGGTTTCATCTTGCCCAGTGAAATGTGAATCTTAGACTAGCTTCCCTAAGTTTGTATTATCTCTTCTTGTACTTCTCCTCCATTTGTTTCATGTATTTGCCTCTAAACTATCACCCCTTCTCAACTAATCCAAATATAGTAACTAGGCCAGGATAGAAATCACCTAGTGCAATTAAGTGAGCATTATGCTTATCATGTCTAGAAGTCTGGACAAGACTGTAATATGGGTCATTCTCCCTCCTTCTCCTTTAGCTAATTTAGATATCCCTATTGCTCCCAATCGCTCATAGGAAAGATCCTCATCAGCTATACTTCAATCTCGTTGTCATTATGATATATCTCTATTTCAAATCATCTCTTCTCTCAGCATATAGAATTTTTGTTGTTTCTTTATCCTAGCTTATTATTCCTAGGAATTGGAAGGAGGCGATAGTTGATCCTAGATGGAAGGAAGCTATGTTTTGAAGAGATCAGAGCTTTGGCAAAAAAAAAAAGCAAAGTTGGAAACTAGTGCCTTTGCTAGAAGGAAAGTGACTTGTTGGACGCAAATGGGAGTACATAGTTAACAAACACCAAAAAGAAATTCAGATCGACTTAAAGCTTCCTTGATTGCTAAAAGATATACCCAACTCTATGGTTGTTACTATGTTCAGACATTTATGCTTATTGCTAAGATAAATTTAATTCAAACTCAAATTTCATTTGCAACAATACTAAATTGGAAACTACATCAGTTGAATGTAAAAATTGTTTGCTTATAATGGAGATTTATAAGAATAAATATATATGCATAAAACTTCAATTTAATAATCAGGTTATAATGATAAGGTGAGTTAGGGCATGATTTGATATATTTAGTCGAGCGATAATTACAAACAAAGAAATTACTATCACACTTTGCTCTTTAGACATAATGAAAGGAAGAAGACTACACTAATTGTGTATGTGGATAGTATAATTGTTGTTATAAGTGATGTAAATGAGATTAATAGGCTGAAAAATTAGCTAGGCATTGTGTTTGATGTGAAGGATTTAGGTTACTAAAGGTATTTTTAGATATTGAACTGATTCAACAAACACATGTCATATTCTCATCATAGAGGAAATATGTTAGACGATTGATTGAATCTGGATTACTAGGTCACAAGCCTATCAGAACTGATACTAAAATTTGGTTGGCAGATTAATTTATCTCCTATATGTAAGTACCCCGTGGTGGTTTTGATGTGATCAACCCAAGTCAAGTTAGGTCATGTTGTGGTTTGATGCCTTGTGTTTAAGTGTGCAGGAACTTAGGAGCACAGGAAGTTGAGCAAAAGACGCAACTAGCGAGAAGGATGGCACAGGAGAGAGTCGACGGGTTCGGTGCATCCGAGCGACGAGGCGTTGCAGAAGAGTACGCTGGCAAACGAGAAAGAAGCGCACGGCGTTTCCGAGGGATGAGAAGCCGGAACGGAAGGTTGCTCGAGAAGGATGAAAATCGGTTGGGTGAATCTTATTCCGGATGGCCGAAATCACCCAAGTGAGCGGAGCCGAAATGGGGAGAAACCGGATAGTCAACAGGCGGTTGACTGTCCGGGCGCTCGGACCCACAGGGGCAGCCGGGGTGTGAGCCCGGGGCCCCCTGGTCGAGGGCTGGTTCAGCCCGGTCCGGGCGCTCGAACCAGAAAACTCTATCTGCGTCACGCTGTCATGATCCGTTGCATCGTGGATAAAATTTTATCCACACCCAGGCTCCCGGAACCTTTCCAAACATTTGAATCAGGTCTATAAATACAACCCCAATTTCAGTAGTTAGAAACAACACTTGTAAACGAGTTCTCTTTCTGTTCTACTACTGTGTGAGCTGTCAACAGTGTAAGAGGTTACTCTACCTAAAGGAGATCTTCATAGTAAGCTTCACTTGCCTTGCATTAACAATCCTCTGATTGTAAACCAAGTAAATCATTCTTGCCTCTGTCTTTATTTTATGAATTTATTTTCTGTTATTATACAAGTGTTTACCTAACTTAGTCCGAAGATCGAGAAAGGATATTCATTTATTTTTCAGGGCTATTCACCCCCTAGTCGGCCGCCAGGGGACCAACACTATATACCAGACCTAGTAATACATATATTGCATAAAAAAGTATACATAATCTAATTGAGCATCATATAGAGGTTGTATATCAAATTTAAAAAAATCTTAAAAATTTCCTAGTTGAGATTTGGTTTTCACTAGGCAATATGATTCTAAAATAGAATGCTACATTAACAGTGATTGGGTTACATTCATGGAGTTCCCTCCTCCATCTGCAAGTCAGCAAGTGGAGGGGTGTTTCAAAATTGACGCATAGCCTACCATCTACAAAGTGAAGCTTCTGTGATCAATGTCGTGAACTTCTCTCTCCCCCTTCTCCTTTGCTCTTCCCCTTCTCCTCTTTTAATGTTTGGCACACCGACTAACAGCTACACTCAGCAGCCATTTATGTGTCATTCTGGATGGGGGCCGAAAAGTCGACTTAGGTTGAGATTTCAAACCTTCTTGATTATAGTACTTTTTTCTTCTTCTATTGTTAGTAAGATAGGTTAAAAGATATTTATGCGCCATTTTAAAGGAAACTGTTGTTAAGGGATCATTGAGAAGTTTATGATAAACAAGCCCTATTATATAATTAAAGATTAGGACAAGGTGAATTAATCTAATCCTAAATCCCTATTTATACTAATCCATTCAGTGTCAATAAAATATATGCCTAATTAGTCAACAAAGTCCAATCCAATTCAATTTCAAATAGGTGGGGAAGGTAATGAGAACATAGAAGTATGGACTAATCACTTTCCCAACAGCTTAAACCTTGAGATAAGTAGTTAATCTTGTTTTAGAATATCCAAGTAAGATAATATAAAAGGTTTCCACCTTTAGATAGTTATTGATACATACTAGCAAATTGTTGTGGTGTATATATTTCAATATATCAATTAAAGGGTTGAAGTAATTTCAAAAATCTAATAAGATCACTAAATTTCATAATCATAGTATTGGCAATCCTTTTCTTTCTAAGTCACGGCTTTAAGTAAGCTATAGCTTAACTTCACCATGGTTATAAATTGTGAAGAATGTGAAGTAGATCTAGATGGATGTCAACAAAAAACATTATTGCAAAGTAGATTGCAGTAAAGAAATACCTTGTGATTATCAGCAAGGGTTAGCATTACAATTACAGGACAACGATACTGAAATATCATTTCCCAGAAATCTTCACATGTTTCAGGAAGTGGACCTTGCGTAGCAATAAACTGTGAAACATTTTCACCAGAAGCAACCTGCAAAATAGTTTTGACAATAACAATTGTTCCCAGAGAGTTTCATCAATTGGTTCCGCAGGGAATACTCAACATGAGAAACCCAATAAAACTAAATGTCAGTGCTATGATTATACCCCAATAAAGCTTGCATTGATATAACCATTCCCCTTCGAGCTGCTTTCCCTCCTAGAACCAAGAGCGATCAGGTTGCCATCGACTGAAAGAAATTGAACTCAAGAAATTTTTTTCTCTTTCGAAGTTCCAAAAAAGGAAAAAAAAATAGAAACTTAAATTGATTATCTGAAAACAAAGATTACTCAGTGTAATTACATGGTAAAACATCCGTGTAACGGTTTTTCTGTAGATTTACATATTGCAGAGCCACAGAACACTTTCTCATCATTTCATCCTTGGTAAACCTCAACTCCTGATTACAAAGAAGAAACCTTCCTGTATCTCAGATGTATAATCGAGATAATAAAATACCAACTGAAGCAATACCCAAATCCAAAAAATGCAATGAAAAAGGGAAAAAAAAAAACAAAATCCAAAAAAAATGAGGAAAAAAGCACATTGCTAGATTTAGATGGGAACAAAAGGCGTCAATCGAAACAGAGTAAAGGAACCTGGAGGTGATCAAACTCTTGATGGATCTTGGCAGGGGTTCTGAGCTTCTTCTTGAAGAAAGCGAGGGCTTCAGAGCAGTGTTTCAGCTGCTCCCCAGAGAGCCGGAGCGGTGGCGGCGGATCAAAGCAGGCGTTTGTTGGGCTGTATGCGGCAGAGGAAGCGGCGGCAGAGGAGGCTACGGCCATCGCCGGAGAGTGAGCCCTGCGCCGCAGGCCCGTGCAGTTCCCCGTCGCTTCGGTCCGATCTCTTTTCTCTCCCTTCTCAAAATGTCGACACCTGCAATGAGAAGAGAGAGGGGGAAAAACAAAGATCGAGGATTGTTTACACATGAACCCCTAGATCTTTGAAAATTAAGCAAAATGAACTTAAAGGTTTAGCGTTTTTAAAATTACCCTTTAAGATTTTATTAACCTTAAAATACTGAACGTTTATTTCACTTTAGAATGTTTGATCTCTGTTTAATTGTTATAAATTATGATAATACAAAAAATTGAGCATATTTGACGTTAATAAAATTTAAAATTGAATGCAAAATAATGAATCTCTAAAATTATTTAAGGGCAGCAGTCATTGTGATCGAGCTTAATGTGGAGCCGACAATAGAGATGAATAATATATATATTTTTTGCTCCATTGTAAGCTTGACTTATTTTTTCCCCCAAATTTTATTCATTTAAATAGAGTCAAATGACAAAAATAATAAAAGTAATCAATTATTTTAAATTGAATTAGTTATGTAAATCTTTCTACCTATTATACTTAATCCCCTATTATATCATTATCACTGCTACCTAAATTATTTTTAATTTTCCCCTTTCATTATCAATGTGTATATTTATCATGCACATGGCTTAATTGGATACTAAAATAGTTATTCATATCATTTTAAAAGTGGCTTTCAAAGTTTTTCCTTTATACGGGATGCCAACTTTCTTTAATGTTCTTGTTTTTAATCTTATTCATTCTCATATGTTCAGACATCCGATTAATATTCTTGTTCACTTTAATATTCTTATTTACACGACTCTTATATTTTACTCATATACTCATTTAATAATGTAACATTTAACTCCATATAACATAGTAAGTTTAATTGTCATTTGATACTAGCTATGACTAATTTATAAATTTTTTTTTTTCCAAATGAGGCATGCAACCAAGGGATACTGACCGCTCGCCGCGAACGCTTCCCGATTTACCCTGATAACAGGTGGAAAAAATTTCATGAGGCTAGCCCAGTCACCCTAGGGTTAGCTGGGTTTTATCATTTTTATTTTCAATTGTCATTTGATAGAACTTTTTATTTTAGCGTTGAAATTACCTTACAACCACAAAGAATATTAACACCGCACCCTCAACGTAAACATACATCTTTCGTTCCCTCAATATGAAATTCTTGGCTTCATCCCTAATTTCAACAATTATACTTGCATCTAATACAAAACATCTCTATTAACCCTTCTATCTTTTTAAAAAATAATCATAGATATTTAAAACTCTCAATTACATATAACTCATCATCTCCTAATATCTTTTTACAAAGACAATCTTAGATAGTTAAAACTCTTAGTTATAGCCTTAGAGGCAGGGGCATCTCAAGATTCTATGAGGCCCTAAGAAAAATTTGGCCATCTATTTTCCTTTTTTTTAATATGTTTTGTATATCTAGAATTATATTTTTTAACAAACATTTTTATATTAAAATAATAATAAAAAAGAAAATATAAGTCCTATTATTTTATCAAAATAAAATTACTTAAAATTAAATAAATAAGAAAACCTTATTTACATCGTGCAGTTTTAATTTGATGATATTTTAAAGTTTGATTTTTTACCTACATAAATTAATAAAAAAATAAATGAATATCAACTACAGATTTAAAATAAAATGAGTTCATCTCAAGATTGTCATTTGTCAATAATTCTTAGGTAGCAATCAAGCTCATTTTTTAATATAAAAAAAATAAATATATATCATCAAAATATGCACAATCATACAAAAGTAACCATATATCCCCTTATGTCATGTCTGACGAACTGTTAGATCTGGAAAGGGAACAATGATAGCGTACATGTGCTCACTCGTAAACCATCTCTCACTCTCCCTCCAACGCATGTTGGCTACCTACTAATTGTTGGTGTATGTTGCACTAATAATCTGATTTTGATCTATAATAAATATGTTAAAGTTAGATGTGATGGAGTTGACTGGTCTGAAGGACCTGACATCAAGCTAAAATCCAGCTAACTCTGTAGGACCAATAGTTAGTGGGAAGTTCAGATAGGTCTGCGGGGCCTAATATCTGGTAGGAAGTTCGATTGGGTCCGTGGTACCTGACAACTGGCCAAAGTCTAATTGGGTTTGCGGACCTGACACCTAGCGGGAAGACCTTGTAGGATCGAAAGTGCTAGAGGGAGGTGAATAACATTCGTGGCTAATTCGTTCGTTTAGAGTAAAACACACAGCAGAAAATAGAAATAATACACGAATACCAAGGATTTACTTGGTTCGGAGCCGTGGCGACTCCTACTCCAAGGCCCGCACGCAAGAGTGCTTTCAATGGGCAATCACTATAGTTTTGGAAAGTTACAAAAGAATACAACAATTTAAAGCACTACTAAATATTATACTGATAACAAGAAATCTGAAATTGAAAGCTTCTGATTGTCGAAGTAGAGATAGGACTTCGCCGGATCGATTTATTAGCAGCACACGGAAGAGGGTTGTAGGTATTTGATATCTCTTTGCTGCCGCTTGAACCAGACTTAAATAGCCCGTTGAGGGCACCTCCAACCTCTATAGGAGGCGCCTTCAAGCTAATGGTTATCCCCTTTTCTACTGTACCGATAAGCTCCGTTGCTTGTGCTGCTTATCCACCCGAATGCGCCTTTAAGCTCCATGGAATGCGCCTTCCATCAACTATCCAAGGTTCCTTCAGCACACTTGGAAGGCGCCTTCTGCTCTGCTTCCTGCACAGCCACAACCAAGGCGCCTCCAACAGCTCGAAGGCACCTCGGACACTATTCATCCAAGAACTCTCTTGTGTAACTTTATTTCTGTAAGGTATATTAGTCCACAAACAAAGTATACCCTGTAAAACCAAGTTAGCACAATAATATAAGATAAACATAAGTACTTGACAATCATCGGACTATCCGATTCTGACTTCGGATTTTCTAGAAACCCTAGGTCAAACCGACGCCTACTGTTCCTTCATCGGGGAGCGCATCTTCACCTACTCCTCTCAAGAGAGTTTACCTATTGTCAAATTGATCCTCCAGACCAACTAGATTTTTACTTAGCGTCCGAAACTTCCGATCTTTATGCTGGACTCTAGGACTCCAACCCAGCCCTCGACCTTGACCCAACCCTCGACCTCACTATCTGTCGAGGACCGACTGGCTCGACTCGAGGAGTCCTCTGCATAGCTACAACAGTCAGTCTTGGATGGATTTAGCGCTATTCGGGGAGAGATGACTACCGACTTCTCCACTCTCCGGGAGGAGATTACTATTGGTTTTCAGTAGATCCTGCGGACTGTGCATGCACCTGAGCAGCCTCCACTTGCTGATGATGATCAGACTTGATTATGTTTTTATACACTATCATGCATTGTAGCCGACTTGATATATATATAGTTAGTTAGCTTTCCTTTTCCATTTTATTTATTAATTTAGAAAATTGCCTTTAGACTAGTGCTACTGTTTTCAAAATTACTTTAAAATAATTTACAAATTCTAAGGAAAAAATCCTTACCTATATTTTTATAAAAATTTCCATTTTCTTAGCATTTTAAAAATCAATTTTAGCCTTAGTCTATATCAAATCCATAGAAAGTATGTTTATATAGATATAGGACTTGAACATCTCATGAACACATTAGAACTCTCTTGATTGTGTATTTCAAAACTTAGAATGACATGAGATGCATAGGTAGATTGCCTAGACTTTAGATGTTTATATCAGTGCATCAACGCAAGTCTGGCCGTAAAATACCAAATTCATAGTGATTAGGTTAAGTCATCCACTATTAGTTAAACACTAAATGGATACAATCACTTAACCTCATTAATCAAGTAAACACTACTATCCTCTGATAGTCAGTTAGTAACTAATGGTTAAACACTTAAGAATAATTTCTAGTAGATTAGATTATTGTTAAAAACTCTTTTTCTTACTTTGAAAATTATTCTTAACACATTTTAAAAAATAGTTCAATTTTTAAAAACTACTTTAAACCAACTTTGTAGATATTTTTTTAACCAAAAAGGTCTTTTATGTTTAAAGCATCTTATAAAATATCTTATAAACTTATTTTCTAAAATAAGTTTGTCTTATAAAATTTTTCTTAAATTTTTTTCATATTTAAAGCATCTTATAAAATATTTTCTAAGTTACAAAATTTCTGTCTAAAGTATTTTGAGCAATTAATACATTTTGAAAAGTATCTTTGCAAGAGTTAGCTCTTAAAACCTATTATAAAATTCTTGCAAAAAGTTATCTTTCTAAACTCATTTGAACCTATTATAATATTCTTTAAACTTCCTCGATAATCCTAAAATATCTTTGTTGCCAAAAATTCATTATCTTTTTTACTTAGCATTTATTTACTCATGTTTTTTTATAAATGTCAAAGGGGGAGGGTTAGGGTTTAAGTTAGAAAATAAAGAAAAATTAAAATAACTTAACCCTAAAAATGATCAAGAGAACAAAACAAATTTTCTCAATTCGTGTTTCTCTTAAAATCATTTCTTATGTTTGCTTTGTATATTTTTTTCCTAACTTAACCTATGTTGTTATTGCATCAAAAAGGAGAATATTGTTGGTATAGGTTGTACTAACGGTCTAACTTAGGTTATGATGAATGACAAATAAGTTAAGTTAGGTATAATTGTGATCTAACCACTTTACCAAATGTGCAGGAGTTATCCAGATAGGTCGATAGACCAACCGGATATCTGACACAAAGTCTAGATAGGTCAATAGACCGACTGAATATTTGGCAAGAAGTTTAGCTAGGTCAACGGGCTGATCAGATAGCTGGTGCAAAGTCCATCTAGGTTAACAGGCCGACCGGATAACTGGTGTGAAGTCCAGATAGGTCGACGGACTGATCGGATATCTGGTAGGAAGTCCAATTGGGTATGCGGACCGGACAACTGGCAAAATGGTAAGTAAAGGTAAGTCACTAGAGGAGAGTGACTAAGTGAGGACGTGTCCCGGTCGAAGGGGACAATAGGCGTCGATCCAGATTAGGTCAATTTCAGATCCCTAATTTGAGACCTTGACTAGTTTCTAGTTCTGGGAGGACAAAAACTAATTACTACCACTTATTATTGTGCTAACTTTATTTCATAGGATAGATGTTTTAGTTATTAGAATAACATAATTTTGTAGGGCAAAAAGGAGCAAAAACATTCAGATGAACAATGTCTGAAGGCGCCTTTAAGTAGTAAAGGCACATTCATACTGTTCATGGAAGGAGCCTTCCATGACTATGGAAGGCGCCTTCTAAGGGATGAAGTTTGGCATTCAGAGCAGATAACCCACAGAATTTATGGGACAAAATTTATCTCATTAGGGCGCCTTCCATGCTCTTTATAAGCCTACTCTCCCAAAGCTTCATCAACAACTACTATACGAGCTACTAAGCATTTTTTTGAGGTTCCAACTGCTTCAGGCTCTTGCTACAACTCAGCTGTGAAACTACTGTGCTCGATGACTGTTCCGAGAACTTCTGATTGTGGTCGACAGACTAACATTGATACACGAACATACCACTTTGATCCTAAGTGTCGATAACATTTTTGTACTTAAATTCAACAAATAGGATGTGGAGTCTGTTGCACTTCTCCAATCTTATTTATACTCGATTCCCTCTTTCGAAGGTACCGGAAGAGTTTTTTTAGTAAATTACCCATCGATAGGTCCGCGTTCCACGCCCTAGAGGAGTCTCTGCCTAGTAAATGGATAGCATCTCCCTTGTAACTTTAACAATATGAATTATGAATACAACCACAAGAATACTCACGAGCTATAATCATTAGCCCACATGGCTGAAACATACACAACCACGTAGTTATATACACAACCCACTCGGCTGGAATAAAATGGTCACAACCATGCAGTTGTATAATAAACAGTCCACACGATTTTACTAAAAACATAGCGAAAAATAAAAGGAAAGCCTATACAAGCCAAAAAGATACAATGCATGCCGGCACGACTTAAACACAACAAAATACTAAAACTAGTAAAGAAGTCACATGGCTAAACACCAATACAACACCATTACCATAAAGAAAATATGTAAGAAATCAAAAGTGAAATAAAGATCATCTTCTGATGTGACATGTGACTGATAGATAGGATACTCCAAGCGACTCCATAATCACTACCTGCTACTTGAGGAAATAGACAACACAGAAATGCGATGGTGAGTGCAGGTCACTCAGCGGGTAATAGATAAGATAGTGTATTGTAACAACCCAAATTTCCTTATTACGAGTTCTAAAAGTACTTATAAATATTTAGAAATGCTTTAGAAATATTCTAGAGATTTTTAGAAATTTTTAGAGTATTTTTATGTAATTTTCAGAATTCGTTTGATATTTTTACCAAAAGAAATAAAGTTGAGGCAAAAAGAGGTCGGGCCGAGGTTCAAATCGGAGACCTCTAGTTAAGCAAAGCCTTAAGTTGTTTTGGATGATCAAGAACCCAGCAGGGACGTGCTGATCAAATAGATAGCGAAATAAATTTAAGGGATAGCAGAAAACAAAGTACCCTAGGTATAAAAGGGATAAGTTAAGAGAGGAATTGGATTTCCTCTCTCGACCGAAACCTTTCCTTCGTCCTTTGGTGCGCGATGTCCTCTGCTTGGGCGAAAATAGAAAGGGGGAGTTAGGGCTTCGTCTCTAGCGACCGGCCAAGGATTCCATCCTGAGTTTTTCACGTCTTTGCGATCACCTCGTTGAGGAGATCGCGTAGACGCGAGGAGTCGCCGGAGTTTGCGAGATTCTCCGAAACCCTAGAAGCTGATCTCTACTGTGAGTCAAGGAAACTCTATAAGTGTTACTCACCTGCAGTAAGGGTAGTTTCGAGCTTCGATTTTCTTTCTTTGCTTTCGGAACATGTTGTACAGAAATGGGTTGCTAGGGATTTCGTTCTCTTTCTTTGCTTTCGGAACGCTGTACAGAATTGAGATTTCTAGAGGTTTAAGAGTAGTTCCAAGATTTAATTTCTCCTTTTATTTCCTTTGTAGCATGCTTGAAGAATTCTATTACTATATGAAAACCCTAGGATTATTGCTATAAGAATGGGTGTTTTATTAAATTCTTTAGGTGTTTATGAGTAGCTATAATAAAGAGAGGCCAAGGTCTTGATAGGATCCCCAAATTTCAGAATTGGGATCAGCAACACGTCAAGTGCTCAAAGGAATGCCGAGGCATTTTATATTAGAAGTATTAACAGATAACAAGTGTTTTACTTGAAGAGGCTAGTACCCGACTTCCAAGGTTGTCGTTAAACAAATCCAGGTGACCAATTCCGAGGTCTCGGCCCTAGTAAGACCAAGGTCTTTACCCTCATAGGACCGGTGGCTCGCTACCCCGGTCTCTATTAGGGAGCGTGCTATGGTACTACGCCTGGGCCCAAGAGAGAATTTACTATTATTTTGAAGTATAAAAGCATAAGTTTTGAACAAACGGAACAAGCTTTACATAGGTTCTAAATTCCAGCAAGTTTTAGTTTGATTTGCGCTACGAAAGGGGCATGAACATCCCCATTTGGAGCTTAGAACAACCCACTTCTTTGGTATTTGCAGCAGGCACAAACAACCCCATTTGGAGTTGAGAACAGTCCTATTTGGAGCCTAGAATAGCCCTATTTCTTTAGTATTTGCAGCAGGCACGAACAACCCCATTTGGAGCTAAGAACAGTCCCATTTGGAGCCTAGAACAGTCCCATTTCTTTGGTATTTGCAGCAGGCACGAACAACCCCATTTGGAGCTTAGAACAGACAGATTTCTTTTGCATATCCATGGGCAAGAACAGCCCATAATTACATACCAGTTTTAGATCTTTTTTTTCTGATTTAGTAAGCATGAACAGACATGTGTTTCAGAAATTTCAGTTTCGGAATTTCATTTAGTGTTCAGTT